>CM057009.1:315333183-315513183 GCA_029891345.1 Dryococelus australis
AGATATTTGCAAAAAGACTATTCGAAAACACCGAGGGCTTTACTGCTACAAAGGCAGGAATTTTTTTAAGTTGCACGCTTTTGCGTGAACTTACCTTGCCCTAAATGCACAAATTAATAAACTGAAATTTTACAGGTTCTCCTGCACCACAGGAACCTGGTTGCAGAACAATCTGCACTGCGCTTGCATTTTCCCTTGCCACACTGCACTGCACTTTCGCTCATAGAGCGTGCCACACACTGCATTACAGACCTTGGTGCAGTGGGCAAACGGGCTAAGGAGAAGGGGCTAAACTGGGCACACATCAAGTTCAATCCAATTGCTGATATCAAAAACTCAGTGTACTTAATAAAGCCAGTAATATGCTAATTTTAAGGCGTTGACTTCTACTGCGTATCTCCCTCCCCTTTTTCACCTCAAGACCGTTCACCACACCACAACCTGAGAGCCGCCTCAATCAGTCTGTACCACGTGGGGGCGTGTGTACACAAATGCATATAGTGTGATGTAGTTCAGTGTGAAGTGTTGTGTTTATTTTATTTTGCCCCATTTTATTTTGTGCGATACAGCGCACGTGCCATATAACCTCGCCCAATGGGTAAGTACTGAGACAAACAGTCTCATTATGTACTTATCTGAGGTGCCATGTGTGTTAATAATATTTGTAGTAGTATTAAGGCATAAATATGTCATACGCCATAATGGACTGTGTGCTGAGTGAACCCACTATAGTGGATGTTCTAGAATAGATGTACACAAAGTGCAAATAAACATAATAGTTAAATGAAAATATTATTTACCTTTTAATGAAATATGAAATATGTTACGAAAGTCACTAGGACAATACATACAAATCCTAACATCACATAACCAGTATTGAAATACTGGCCAGTACTGGCAACACTGAATGTTCTGAGAGTAAACTATTTAGTGCAGGTTGTGTGTCAGACCATGTGGCCGGTAATTTAAAAAATTTAATAAAGTTTATTGTGTGTTTTTTTGATGATTATGGCTAGTTTTAAGATATTTTACTATTAATGTTACGCATAAGAAAAATACTAGTTGAGAGGGGGAAGAGCCCCAGATCTTATAAAATTCCTGAATCCAAATTACCTCACCCCACCCACCTAAAAGGTCCAACAACGATAAAAAAGAGAAGTTAGTTTACCACGTTTATAGTGTGGTCGAACTTAGTTTTGCTTCTGAAAAATATTTTATAAGTAATTTGTTGACTATTCTAAAAGAGTATTTGAATGTTTCCATCGCATCAGCCTCACGGCCAATCCCTTCTATTCATTTTAAATTTGTATATTAATTCTAAAACATGTCACATGACATGTTGGCCGCAGTTTCAGCCAATAAGAGGGCCACGCGCCAAATACTAATCAGTCTGGGATTCGGTTAGATGTGAGGTGGCCGCCTAGTTATGGGGCTCTGGCCAATTCACGTGGTTTTTACCAATCATCTTTAATTTCTGTTTGATAATGTGGTATAACCAGAACTGTTTAGTCTTTTGCATGGCCGGTGCTAGCACCTCCTCACAGCCCGACCGTATTGTATATGGCCGGGATAATTTTATAACCTCAACTTCATGTAGGCACACTGACTTTTGGTACAGTGTAAAAGCTCGCCTGGGTTTAACAGCGACCAATTCATGAAAGTGCTCTGTATACAGGAAGTAAATTTAATAAATCACGTGACTTTAATCTGCGTGATTATTTAATTTAGCCACTTCTCGGCAGCATATGGTATCCTTAACCTAAATTGACTACATAAATGATAATGGCATTGGGATGCCACAACAGCCCACTTATGCAAGTGTATTGGCATCTGGGGGAGGTCAACTGCCCCCATTACATAAGCCACCATCGGATGTACCTCTGCATATATCATGGCCATCTTGGGGAGTAAACGTGATAAAAACTTGGTTGCCACCTCATGTCAATGGGCGGAGTGACTCTCAGGAAGGCCACATGAGCTGTCGGCCATCACGTCCAAAAGTACTCTCGTGCTAACCCTTTCACTGGCGCCCATCCACGGAATTTTCACAGAACACATATTTTTCCCATAACCTTTCCCTGGAGTCTTTCCGCCCACAAATGGGTTGCCAATCTGTGTGGTTTTTCGTCACACCAAGATGGTCACAACTTCAGTGGACGAGTTATGTTTACTTCCTAGTATTTCAGTGTATTTCCAGAGTATTTTCATGTATTTCCTTGTGTCTGTTTCTTTGTTTACATTTTGTGTGCTACTTGATACTACACATGCCCACTTATTTCCTATCTTTTTGCGCTCTGGCTACCCATTTACCGCTACTGGTGGCAATGTTTCAAGTATTAATTTAAGTTGGGGCAATGTTTTCACGAAATAGCAATGGAAGAACCATCACGAAAACAACCACATGCCAATTCATGTCAAATTGCAGTCTTCCTGCAGAAGAAAGTAAGATGGCCATTTTGAAACAGGACTGTACCAGTGACATCAAGTGACATCCACCATATTATTACCTGCTGTGGGGAAGTGCAATACCTGCTGGCCCCCTCCTTTTGCACTGTGTCTAGCCAGCAGTAACCACCCCTCCTGCGATGTGCTGTTCAGGTTGTTGCTGCAGGCCGAGTGATCATGTGTTCAGGTGAAGACGTCAACATGGAGTCTTTACGTCAACCGTGCCACGATTTCTAACGCGAATGTGTGGACTGGCAATTGTTGAGTGGCAAACCTACAACATTATGTCACCAGTTCTTCAGACCCGCATCAAACCAGACCTGTTCTCACAGACCAATCTTCAGGGGAGAACATGCATCTGAAGTGATGTGTCGGCAGTTCATCAATTGTGGGAACACGTGGAGATGCTTATCGCAGAACTTTGTGAAGGAGCTTAGTCGCGGACTATCTCGGGACAACCCAGCCACATGTGTGCTTAATGTCTCAAGCCAAAAGAAGCGAACTAATTTTTGAGCCTGGTATGTGTGCCAAATGTGTGCACATGAGCATTACCACAGAACTCATTTTCACCACCTTCTTGTTTCACTCGATTTTGCAGAAATGTGCCAATGTCGAAACTTGTGACACACTTGGAACTGCCACCCTGGCATGCCACAGGTGCTAGAGATTGTATTTCGTCAAGGGAACGCGTGATGCTACATTACATATGGCGCATTGAGTGACTATACTGCCAACCAGCCACACCCTTCATGAAAGCACAGTCACAATCAATGCCAAATCTGGTTGCAATACAAAATTTGCAAATACCAATTTCCACCACTGTCAACACTGAATTTTTCCACAATGTACAATAATTGCTTCCAACACCTATCCTGGAGTTGTCACGCCCACCTGCATGCTCGACCCCACTGTTCCAACCGGCTCCTATTACAGAGATAGATGACAATCGGATGGCGCCTACAAAAGCTGCGAAATGCTGGCCTACAGATGTTCCGGTAATTTTCACAACACCAGCCCATTTCCAGCAACTGCTACATTTTGACAGTGCCGCTAGTGAAGATCTGTTAGCTTTTTTGAATGCTTGTGAGAGTAGGCTCAGTAGGTACGGTGTCTACCCAGAAGACTGGTCGTCATTCATCAGAGAGGGCCTGGGAGATGATGCAAAAGTATGGTGGCGAGTAGTTGACCACTATGGAATGAGGGGGCGGGAGTTTAACCACATGTTTATGTGTTGTTTGGCTAATACATTCTTGTCCTTCCAAGCCAGGAGCAAGATCATCCTGGTGGAGAAGGGCGAGGAGTCGTTATACAACTTTGCCACAAAGAAGGTCATGCATGTTCAATCCAGAACTTAAATTAAAGGACATTCTAGAAGTGGTTTCAAGTACCATGCTACTTGAATACTGGGCCTCTCTTGCCCTGGTAATTCATTAATCAGAATGGGACTTTATGCAGACAGTGATGTTGCTTGATACAAACATTCAAGCCCAGCTGCATAGCTAACAACTGTGCTGGTAAAATGTGGTAATCTGAGCCCGGATACAACCAGGTATAGAAGCCACGCCTATCCCTAGCATCGAGAGAATAACAAACAGTGCTCCTGCGGAGCAGCCGGGAAATGCAACCTGAAACAATTTCCACGCTCCTGTTCCCCCACACTTTGCTAACAGAAACCGACGTCCTGCACGCCCATCCAGATGGTGCACAGGAGAACACCAGGACAATGACTGTTCACAATAAGTGGGCCAACAACAACAAGCACCGAGGAACGTTACATTCTAGGGCAACATGCGAACAGGGTAATACCGCTTGCCCCTGCAAAGTAGGTGACAACACCAACTCTATCCAGTTACAAACTTTTATTAGCCAAATTAGTGGTACGCCCCACAATTTCATTAGGATCACCTTAGAAATAAATTGGCAGCGGCACGTGCTTTGATTGACACTGGGACAAACAGTCTCCTTATTTATTCATCTGAAGGGCTTTTTTTTTAAAATAATATTTGTAGTAGTATTAAGGTGTAAATATGTCACATGCAATAACGATTTGTGCACTGAGCATGCCCTCGATAGTGGACGTTTGGGAATAGACACACGCAGAGTGCAAACCATCCTAGTAATAAACAGATAACATTACTTACTTTTTAATTATGTACTATGTATTATGTGATGTACCTCACAGACAGTAATGAAATACTGGCCATTACTGGCAACACTGAATGTTCGGCGAGTAATCCGACAGGTGCACGTGGTGTCTCCGAACATATGGCCGGTAATTTTTAAAGTGTGATAAAGTTTATTGTGTGTGTTTTTGAGGGTTACGACTAGTTGTAAGATGTTTTAATATTAATGTTTCGTGTATGAAAAATATTAGTTGAGAATTGTGATGCGCAGCGCCTCCAAAGGTGCTGGTGGTGTGTCAGTGTCCCACCTGAGAGCAGGTGGGTAACAGGAACTGATCATATGGCCGGTGCCACGTTCGATATAGAGAACGATTGTTGATGGGTGTCTACAGCAAACGGCCTACAGCGACTCTGGATACGCGGTCAATATGAAGGAGAGCTGAGTGAATTCGTCCTTTATGTAAAGGTAATATATTGCCTGTGAATTTAGTTGTCGCCACTTCGCAAGCTATATTACTATTGTGGTTACCCTGCTTAAGGGAGGCAGGCCCTGTAAATGCAAAATACACTGAAATACACTTGTAAATTTGAAGGCTGCTATTAGGGCTCAGTACCCGATGAACTCGGGAGAGTTAAATGCAATAAAACACACCTAATTATGGTATGGCTATTTTATTATCGTTAAGGTACAACGGAATGTTATTGCACTTATTAATGCATACCTTAGTTAAACGGACCCGGTGCACTGGACCTGTCGGTGGTCACTACTGTGGAAAGTAAGGCGTAGGTCTTATGGTAGAGTTATGTAAAAACGTGTGTCATGCGTGAAGTCCTGGTGTGTTATGACAGGATGCAGGGTGACCTCCCCTCGGCTAAATGAAAGTACTAAAAAGGTTCTTGAATTATGTTTACAATGGATATGAATAAAAATGCAGTCTATATTGTATAGCTTCTGGGGGGGGGGGGGTGGGGTGGCTTTGGTTGCTGTTGCTGCGGAAGAGCGGTTGGGGGGGGGGATTACACTGAGCTTACCATCTACCCTGCTGGTTGTCTCGAGTGCTGAAGTCTGATTAACTAAATGGCGTCGGTTTCGCCACATGTCCGGCGAATCCGGCGCCAAAATGAAAAAAATGAAAAAAAATTGAACTTAATGAATAACACAATAGTGAAATTGATGTTGTAGATAGTTAAAATTTCTAAACTAAAACATATTGGTGACATACTCGTGACGCCAGAGCCCCAGATATGTCTAAGAATGTGATGTTATGAGCATGTCACCGCACTTGAAGTGTGATATTAAATGAAATAATGCCTCAGGTTGTTGATACTGGATAGATGATTACATGTGCACTCTTATAATTAATATTAAAATCGGAATGTGTCGTAATGGTTATAATTACAGGAATGTGCATGTATGTGACGACACACCGATTTCTTCACTAGGGGCGGAGCTATGCCCTATTTTCTATGGAATGTTATCTTCTATGTATGCTGGAGCGGGCGGTTTCACTAGTGAGCTATGGTGCAACCACAGATAATTATGCTAAAAAATGCTCCTATTAATAAATGCTGCTACGGAACTGCACGCCATTTCACACCTCCTGTGGGAATTTGATTCACCATCTTTTAAAACCACTTGGAGACACGCAGCACTCCGGATTCGGCCACGGGGCCCATCGACCTTGCACACTTTGGAAAGTCATGGGAATAAGCAGTGCCACTTACCCCAGTGTTTCCTAATAATGGTTGTTGTGTCCGATGGTCGTGACTTCAAGGGACACACTCGTTTAGGCCACATATCCATTCATCACAGGAGTTACCTCATGGGGAATGTTAAATATTATGACCTCCATCCCCAAGTTACAGGACGGTAAGAAAAGTGTAATGTAGTTCTTGTCGACCTGCACTGATCGAGACTGTGACCTAATGTCGATCGGTGGAGTGTAGCTATGTGGTTAATACGTTTGCGATGGAACAAACGGGCACAAGGGATACATGGACGTCAGGAACACGACTCTTATAAACTGCCTGAATCCAATCCCCCCCCCCCCATGGTAAGATTTGTTTACGATGTGTTTAGAGTGGTCGAGCAGACTTTTGTTCCTGGAAAATATTCTATAAGTGCTTTGTTGACTATTCTGAAAGGGTATTTTAATGTTTGCATCCTATTAGTCTCACGGCTAATCACTTCAATCGATTTTCCAATTTTATAGTAATTCAACAAGTTACATGACAATTTGACAGAAGTTTCAGCCAATGAGACAGCCTGGCGCCCTAATCTAATCAGTCTGGAATTCTGCTCGATGTAAGATGGCCGCCATGTCGCAGGCCTATGGGTTATTCATGTTGTTGTTACCTATCATCATACATTTCTGTTTGATAATGTAGTATAACCTGAACCATTTTGTATTTTGTTCACCCAAAGCCAGTGCCAACTCACAACCCGTCCGTATTGTACACAGCAGGGATAATTTTATTACCCTAACCTCATGTAGGCCCACAGCCTTTTGGTAGAGTTTAAGAGCTCGTCTGGCTTTAATGACGACCCGTTCATGTAAGTGCTCTATATAGGGGAAGTAAATTAAATAAACCATGTGACTGTTTCATCGGTGTGATTATTTAATTTAGCCATTTTGCTGCTGCATATGGTAACCTTGACAATGTAAATAATAATGGCATTGGGAGACCACAACAGCCCACTTATGCCTGTGTATTAGCATCTGTGGGGGCCAACAGCCCCCCCACTAGACCAGGCGACATTGTATATAGAGATCATCGCCATTTTGGGGAGTAAACATGGTAACAACATGGTTGTCCCTTTAGATCTATAAGCAAAGTGACTATCAGGAAGGCCATATAGGCTGTCGGCCATAACTTCCACAACTTATTCTCGTGCTACCAACACTGGCACCCATCCTCAGAATTTTCAAAGAACTCTTTTAATTTTTCCCAGAACCTTTCTGTGAAGTCCTTCCCCCCACAGCATGGTTTATAATTTTTTGATTTATTAAAAATTAAATGATAATAATATTAACATTTTTTGTATTTTTTTATTGTACGGCAGTGGTGGAATAGCGTGGTATTGCGACAGACCCGTTCATTTGGCTTGCTCGGAACTGTAGTTCTTGCTCCTCTCTCCTGAACCATTCTTTGGAACCATTCCGGGAAATATTTCCCATCTCTACACACAATGATTAGGTGTAGGCACACTAAAGACCAATGGCCGGTACATGCACAGTAATTGACCAGTCCATGACCTTGCAAAATATCAGCCCCTTGTCTAACCAAAACACTAAATCGATGGATACACTGAAACACTGCAGTAACAAGCTGCACCACAACAACAAGCTGCTCTTCAAGCACAAGCTGCTCTTCAAGCACAATGTGCTTTTCAAGCACAACAAGCTGCTCTTCAAGCACAAGTTGCTCCTCAATCAAACAGCGAGTCACAAAGATAAAAACGTGCCCACGAAAATTCGATCACGCCCAATCAGGGCAGCAAACAAATGCCAGTTAGCCAAGCAAGCATCTTTGGCGCATCACATAATGCGGCACCATCCCTGGCAGCCCTGAAAGTCCAAATAAAACCGTCTATGCTTTATTTGACTAAAGAACACACATACCCTCAACTTAAGGGACAGCTGGATGCACTCATGACAATGTCGTGGAGTGCTGTCTGCACTGTGGCAGACAGCTTCCAAGTGCACACCATCTCTATATAAGACTTCATGAATGCTGTCCGAGTTATGAAGCTGTTGGGCTTTCAGCACCATCTGCTCAGACAGAAGTGCGAAATACCAGTGAACCGTTTTTTCTGCTGCAGCCAGCACTGATGGGCAATAGTGGGTCAACGGTTGGAATGAAAATGTTGGATTGGTCATGGTTTATGCTGGTAGTGCGGGTTTGTTTACCTTGAGCACATGTGTCAAGTGGGCACGTGTCATCTCCATTCTTTGCTGTCTTGCTTCTGTACATTATTGCCACCCTTCTGCAGTGCTAGACACGAATGTTATTGCTAGATAGTCTCTGTCCTGTGCGACCATGATATTCTAATTATGATTGTTGACAGTTATATGTATCTTGTGATCCCACTGATCCAGCTAATTTACCATGTTGATTCGCGGTCTTCCTTAAATGAGCGCATTTTGCATTCGGTTTGTGCCATGTTTGTTTGCTGCTTTGCACCCCAGACAGGTGAACGTACTACCCACTTCAGTATTTAACTCCTTTGGATTCGGATATTCTCAATGAAAATTTATCTTGCACTCCATTCACTGCAGCATAATAATGCCCTACCCACTGCATAGTAAATTACAATTATATTTTGGGTGGTGATATTTTGGAAAATTCCGACTATCAGCTTTTGTTTGCACAAATGAATTCACTGTGTTTTGCACAATGTTACTGTCTGTGTCAGTCTCACTGTTGATCGCGATGCGGTTGATTTTTGGGCTGGACTGACGATGGCATTGGTAGTTGTTATTGTCTTCCTCATGTTTGACGGTGAGGTCCTGGGATATACGGCGTAAACAGTCAGGACACCACAGCACAGAAATTGAGGATGGCTTCTGATTGGCTGGTATAGTTTTCCACTCTGTCTGTTTTGTGTGATCGGCGTACATATTAATCAGACCGTACAATGAATAAAATAATGTGCATTGCATGCGACGACGCCACTCTACACTGTACATTAACTCTCTTGTACTACGTTTGGGGTTGTAGGATCCCACACAAATGTATTATGGGCAATATAACGTTATAATTTAAGCGAAACTAAACTAATATGTATCTTAAGCAGACACAAATATTGCTGAAAAGTCAATCAAATTATTAAAAAATTGCTACGACAACTTATAAATGTCAAGTCTGAAATAAATAATTTATTAACTATTATTATCAGTAAAAACACAGACCATAAGAAAAAATAAAAGGTCTCAGTACCGAACCATGTGATAAAACAATTGATGCCCGTGGGGCAGTGGAAATGATGGAAATATATTTTCAGGGGCGGTGAAACTGAGGTCTGTATGGCAGTTACCCGGTGGCGCCAGTCATCAGCGAGACGACGTCAAAGTGATAGTCGACTTCCTCGGTAACGGGGTTGCAGGTCGTGCACCCAGACCAAATCTCCTGCCGATGATGGATGATGACCTCTGCCCCATTGAGAATTATTCCAGATGAGTGGTGCTTATTAAGCGATAACCGGTTGGCCGACTATACACCATTGTTGTTGGAGAAATACCTATCTCTTAACACTTCCATACATGGGCTGACAGCGTCTTCCACATGTTCATACAATGTGAAACAAATGAAGAAAACTTAGGGTTAAAAGAACTTACGTGAATGGAATGAGTGGGTATTGTAAGGGTCCGACCCCTAACTCGCATACTACGACGTAAGTAAATAATGCAATGAAAGTTCACACACAAGTATTTATTACGGTAGACTACATCCCTTCGATGAGGGCACTTGCCATGAATTATACTCTCGGTTATTAGAACCGGCCGTGTGGTGAAACAGCAAAGCATCTTTCGACAATGAAAACATTATGTGAGAATTTAATCTCCCGGGGCAATGCCAATCCCCCAGGGAGTGGAGGTGGCACTGGGCGACGAGATGAGAAAAATGTTACAGATGATTTAAGTCCATTGTTGTTAAATGTCCAGTTGCCAAATGATGATGATCATCAGCGTGCGCGGGAAAACGCCGGAGCCTTACACACGCCCACCACCTCCGATGGATGCTTCGCACTGACTGACTCTCCCGCCCGCCCGAGAGGGGGGATGGGTCATAAATACTTTAACTGGAAAAACACAACTTCTCTAATTAGGAATTAAAACGTCCCTGTTCAATAAAACTTGCGTAATTATTCCTCCGCGGCGTCCTGCGTTGCTATGGCAACACTGACTGTATTGCGGCAGCGTGCTCTTGCGTATGTTCTGAGCCTGGTCGCTCCGGTGACAGGGCGCACACTCCACACGATTGTAGAGTGCACAACCCTGCTGCGGCAACCTCTGTCTACGGCCGGACAAACGGTCTTAGGACTCGGGTACGTGGCACACGTCACAATACTTAACGATTTTCAATGGATTGTATTTCAAATGGAGATGTTATGATGATAATAATTTAATTATTGAAAGTACTTTTGCTTTTCTCTGAAATAAATTCTTTTTGTTCTTTTTATACCGTGAAAGAGATCTATATTGTTCTATCGACTTTGTTTGTAGTGATTTGTTTATGTGTTTTGTTTATATTATTTTACTTGCTGCAAATCTGGTTGCAAACGACTTTTATAACCTATGTTTTATCAATTGGTATAGTAGCACTATAGTTTCGCTTTATACGTGTGCGATGGGAGTTACGTTGTTTATGGGAACTTGATTTCTAAAAGACACTTTTGCTGCATTTGTAATGCAATTACCGTATCCACCACCTCTCCCCGTGTCAGCATGTACAGAGTCTTGTCAGTCATCGGCGATGACTGACAAGAATTATAAGCGATGGTCGATGTGAATTGAGTTGTTCGTCAGAATGAAGATGTTCGTTAAATCGGCTGTGAGGGTAAGTGTTCTATAATCAGTTGGTCTCTTTCAGGGAGTAAATTTGTGTACCGCAGATAACACTCGTCATTCAACTTGTCAAATGCGTGTGTTCAAAAATTGTGTGCTTCAGTATTGACTATGTTTCTTGGTAGTAACAAGCAAACGGTATGATGATGGCAATAATAATATTGTAATATATAAATAATATACTTGGTCTTGCTGAGCGGCCGCCCGGTGTAAATTTCATCCCCCCTACCCCTCTATCTCTTAGTACAGTTGAGAGAATAACTTGCAGAAAGACTATCAACTGGATACTGTGGTGGATTGAGGGGAATAAGATGAATATCAATGTGTGAAAACTTAAGATTTATGAGGAATAGGGTTTAGAACATGTATATTTACAAATGGGAGGGACATGAAATAGAGGAAGTATCGGAATATAAATACCTAGGTGTAGTACTTCAGACAGATATTGGAAGGAAGAAGCGGGTAGAAATTGTTTCGAAGAGCAGATGAGCTTTAGGAATGCTGGGAAAGTTACTGAAGGGTGTAAGCATCAAGGTGGAGGAAAAGGCTTTTTGCACGATGGTATGGCAGATGTGCAGCAGTGGAATGGGACTCGTGCGGGGAAGTTGTGCATGAGCTGGAGAGGGTACAACGAAGGGTAGCTAGATGGGTGAAGTGAGTGAAGCAATTTGGGCTGTTGTTAACGTAGAGGTCTTGAGAACCGATGAGGGTGAAGCGAGGTGAGTATGGAGCAGCGCCAGAATGATTGGGCAGGGGAAACGGGTTGAAGGATAGGTGGAGAAGGCAGGGGCAGGATGGTGAGTAGGGATGAGTCATTGAAAGGAAAACATAGATGTTGCCATTGGTGATGGCATCATACAGTAAACATTGATATTTGTGTTCATCGATGATTACATCTGTTACAATTTGTAGCAATGATTTAAAGTAAATAACAAGGCCAGAAAAAAACAGCTGAAATAAATGCAATGTTTTTCCTAAATTAAATAACTTACTTGAAAAAAAATTTGAATTAGTTCCACTTTGTAAAATGAAGAAAATTTCATATAAAATATTGTAATAAGGGAGGATAGGGTCTATGGTGTGTTTGTATATCATTTACGAAGGAAATAGTGTCGTAAAAATGCTGGCAAAATGATAGTGTTAAGGATTATAAAAATAAAAATAAACAAGGAAATGTGGGGATAGATGAATGTAATAATAAAATAAAATTTATTTTCAATAAACTTCTGGTGACAAAAATTTAAAATGTGTCTATAGTAAAGAAGTAAAAAGTTACAAAAATATACTATCCCAACAGACAAAAAATTGATTCAGCTTCGTTCATTTAATTAAAGAAATATATATATAACATATTACAAATACGCATGTGATGTTTGAACATAATCTTTAAGTGTAGAAATGCAGTTTGGAGAAATGTGTGGCCATTTCCCAAAAATATGGGATTGTTTATAATTACTGAGCTTCATAATGCATTTGCCAATGAAACTTACATCTTTTATTATGCTTAATGAATATTGATGTGATTATACTAAGTGCAGAGGCATATTAGTTTAATTTCCACTTTACTAATCGTCACACTCCATCAAATGTGATGAACTTACACCTAAACATGCTACAAATTACTATTTAATATTGCAGACATAAATACATTAGCTCATGCAATTCCTTTACAGCCTTAAACAGTCCTGTTTCTTTGCCAAATATATAAACAATCACAGCAGTCATGTTTTACTGAAACATTCAGTGTACCTTATTGTCATCCTGGTATGCCAATTATAACTACCATTTTTGTGGCTATGGTGTTGAGCTCCAGATGTGTCAGAAATTTGAATTGTTGTATCTCGTGCATTAGAGAACCAGAATTTTTTTATTGGGGTTTAGATTTACTACATAATACAGATTAAAGGCCTTACTACAAATGCCTGGAAGTGATATCAATAATAAATTAGAAATGAAACTGTATTTATTTGCATTTGATGTTCATGCTGCAACAGCAAAATGTAAATAACAGAATGAAAAAAAGTACTTTTGGTGGGCAAGTCCACTGTCCAGCCAGGCAGCCCATCTATAAATTAACTCACATTATATAAAAGTACTTTATTATTACTCGGATATATATCTGTTGTAGACCAATATATGATAGGCTATGTTATTTGTGTAGACTCAGACCTTGTATTCACCACTCTCCCGCCAGTCAGAGCTAGGTGATCACATACTATTGATACATTGGTGTGGAACTATCAGTGTTTCGGTACTATCGTATACGTAATTATTGGTGAAAAAACATTGATGTTTTGATACTATCGACCATCGATAGTCATCCCGAATGGTGAGGATGAAGGGAACTTTTGGCTATCAGTAATAATGAAGGAGGTGGGCTGGAGTTGTTTGAAAGGAAGACAGGAGAAGGATGTTTGAGGCTGATCGTGTTATATAGGATGGTGAGCGGGGATGAACGAAGTTAAACTGTTGGCTGACTAAGAGTGTGTACAGAGGGGGAGGTGACAAGTGTAATGAAGCAGTGGGTATGGAGGAGAACGGAGTGAGGTAGGCATGCTTGTGAGGTCAGCGAGAGATTGGCATAAATTGCACGATGAGATAATAATAGTAAGAGGTATTATGAAGTTCAGGAACATTAGGAAAGCTAGTGAGGGTGAGTGGATAAACTTTCCACTGGGCAGCCGCCTGATAGTATGTCTAGTAGTATATTTATTTATTTTAGCTTAAAGTGCTGACCAACAGTACAATATGTAGGCACTGAAACATACAAACAAATACATTGTACAGAAATATTTAATCAAAAAACCTGCTGTGGTGATCTAGTATAGTGTTTGGAAAGGTCCGTAAAGGTAATTTTTCTAGCTAGATAAAGGGTCAAAATCAGAAAAATATTTATTGTAATTATTAATACATCTATTAACAAGGCCCTTTTTATGAGAAAGTGGGAAAAGTTCTGTGGGTATATACAGAGGTTTTTAAACCTACTTTAAACTTTACAGCATGACAAATGATCGAACTTAATATATAGTTTATTAAAAAAAAGAGCATAGTTGATTTTATGACGTTCATGCAAAGTAAGGGAGTTAAATCCAGAACGTTCTAATTTATAGTTGGATTCTGGTTGCAAGGGATATCTACAATGAATAAGTTTAAAAATATTTTTTATTAATATTTTCAATTCTATTAGAATGTGTAGAAGTAATATAGTTCCAAATGGCGGAAGAAAATTCCAATTTGGATCTGACTAGTGAATTGTAATGAAATAATGATTAGGAAAGTAATTGAATAGTATAGTGGAGTTATTAAACCACTTTTCTGTGACACAAATAAGTGAATAGTTTGTATTATCTATATTAAGAGAAAAAGAGAGGGCTTTTGTTCTGAGACCCCTTGTGTTTAGATAGTATAATTCAATATCCCTTACGGGCATAAAGATAGATTATAGGCACCTCCGGTTGCCAATACATAGGTCTAGTTAAGTTTTGGCTGCGGCTCCCCCGGCCGCTTCATTATCTTTTGCTGAGGAAGACTCTTTCATTTGCATAGAGTTGTTCATTTAGCAGTCTGCCATAGAAGGGACTGATTGAACAGCCTGCCGGCCAGAACACTGTATTAAATATCAGATCGAAATTGGATTCGACAACCGCAACATAAAAGGAAGAATAGGTATTATATTTAGTTTTTAATTTTGCGACTTTCAAGTTTGTCACTTTTAGTTCTTGATTAATGTAAGATACAATTTTGTTCTCCTGTATTTTGGGAGTGAAACGAGAGACAAAGAGAGCCTTCATCTTAGGTTTCACCATCGTTGGGACTATCTTGAGGTTCACGTTATTTCGTACCCCCAGCTGGATAGGCTTCTTTCCCATCGCCTCCCTGGCCACAGTCGAGCCGCTATCAATCAACAATTTTGCACCGTGCCTGCTGACCAACACAAAACCATAGTCGCCAGCAGCCGGCTGTTTAGGAGAGACTGTCTGTTCAGCATTCTTCATTACACGTGTTGCCAACTGTGGTTTATAAGATTAAGCTTGACTGCTACTACTATTAGAAGAAAAGTCTACATTTTTTCTTCCCATATCACTATATTATATGATATTTTATAAACGTTATTTATAGAAGGATGCGTCATCCCTGATACCTGATTAGGTTGACTACATGATGCATACAATTGTTTTTCTTGAGATGTTTGCCTACTTTCAAACATTGTACACAAAAGAATATTCTCTCCCTTCAGTTCTTTAACTTCTTTAGCTAAATCATCTATTTTAGTACAAAGTACCTCAAACAGAGATTGAATGTTAAGAGTCCATTATTACAGCCGTGTTGGTAGTTGCTCCTTGTTGAATACTGCTATTATCCACAGATAAAGTAACCACACTGTCCTTTAGATTAGTTGAGGATTGCTTATCTGTAGAAGATGCTTTTCTTTTTTGCATAGTTAAAGTCTCCTTACAGATCCTGCACCGGTATTCTTCTTCCGTAGTTACACCAGTACATTGAAGATGGAAGCGCGAGCCACATGAGCCAGCACACCTGAGATATTTATATCAACCAAAAAATGGTTCACCGCATATAGAACACTGGTCTGAACTAGAGGGCATATAAAACCCCCTAAAATCTAGATGTACCGGAGTTTCCGACACTCTAACTTTCTTTAGATAGTAGATAAAAAATGATAATTCTGGAGTAGGCACTACACACATCCTTCACCTCTGAGCGCCATATAATAATAATGATTATTTATTTATTTATACATGCTTAATATGCCACCCAACAGTACTAGACCAATAACAGGGTGGCACAGAAATACATTCAAAACACTACAAAAACAGAACAAACAATAAACTAACACATATAAATGAATGAAAATAGAAAGAATAAACAATAAAAAATCTATAAACAATAGTCTAATTGCTATAATATTTATTAAGATTTAAGAAAGAGATTTTTCTCCATATGAAAGGATCATAATCAAAAAATTTCTTATTGTACATATTTACTAAATCCTTTTTGCAACCAGAGTTAGAGAATTAGTCTATGTTTATGAATTGGAATTTTAAGACCAATTTTTATATTAACTACTGAACATGAGGAATATGCTAAGAATGAATGAATTAAAAATAAAACATCATTAATATCACGTTGCTCTTTTAAAGTAAAATTTTGAAATTTAACTAACATATTTTTTTAATTGAAGTCTACTTGTTCAGGAAACCTGGGAAAAATTAATCTAACTACCTTCTTCTGGACGTTTTCTATTCTATTTGAATCGGTCGATGTGATGTGATTCCAAACTACTGAACAATATTCTAATCTAGATCTAACTAACGAATAATATAAACTTAATAAAGAGTCATAAGAGATAGTATACTTAGTAATAAACTTGATTAAACCTAGAGTACAACTAACACTACTTAATAAACTATCGATATGATAGTGAAAATGTAATTTAGAGTCCAATGTGATGCCTAAGTCACGTAAATATTCAACTCTATTAATAAGCACATTATTTACAAAATATTTGTTAACAATGGAATGTGTTTTTCTAGAGAAAGTAATACAATGTATTTTATTTAAATTTAAAGTCATATCATTTGGAATGCACCAATTATAGATAGCACAGATGTCATCCTGTTTTTTGAGAAGCTTTACATACATACATACAGACAGAGACAGACTTGCAATTAGGCTACTGCCCGGGGGCGAGTTCTGTCACCTCTCCTTCACCCAACCAACTCCTTTTCCACCCCCTTCCTGAACTTACCAACCCCTCTCACAGATACCAATTCCTCCCTCAACACATTCCACTTCCTCACAGACCTCACAAGCATGGACTGCCTACCCCGCTCCGTTCTCCTCCACAGCCTCTGAAGCTTCTCACTGTTGTTTCCTCTTCCTCTAAACACCCCCTTACTTAGCTTGCAGTGTAGCCCTCCCCATCCTCCGTCTTCATTCACCGCCCTGTACATCCTGACTAGCCGTTCAACATTCCTCCTGTCCTTCAGTGAGCTCCACCCCATTTCTTTCATCATCACTGATGGCTTATAGTTCCCTTCTTCCTCATCATCCTGCCCCTGTCTTCTCCTCCTACCCTTCACCCATCTCGTTGCCCTTTTCTGCACCTTTTCAAGTTCTCGCACCTCCACCTGCATGTACGAGTCCCATACTGCTGCAGCATATTCTAACGTTGGCTGTACCATTGTGCCATACGCCTTCTCCTTCACCTCACAGCTGACTCCCTTCAGCACCCTTCCCAGCATACCCAGAGCCCTTCTTCCCTTTGCAACCACCCTCTCTACCTGTTTTTTCCACCTGAGGTCTCCCTGCAGTACAATCCCTAGATACTTATATTCTGCTGCTTCTTCTATCTCTTGTCCCTCCCATCTGTACATGTCCCTGCTTATCATCTTCTTCCTTGTGAACCTCACTAAATTAGTTTTTCTTACATTTATCTTCATTTTAATTTTTCTGATCTGGCTAGGATCATGGAAGAAATCATATAATGTATACACAAGCGTGTAGTAAACTAACACAATGTAAAAAGTGCCGTATTAGAACCAAAACAAAATTTTTACGGGTTTCGTAATTTCGGCTTAACGTGACAACTAAAACAGAAGTGCTAAATTTGCCCTACTAAACCTAAATAAACAAAGTCTTCTACCTTGATGTGCTGTTGTAAATTAAGTATTTGAAGAAAATGTTGACAGAATTTTCTGTTTTGGCAAGCATAAAAAGCATTTAAACATAGCTTAGTTTTGTATATAGTAATTTTCCCTTTTCATCTTGGTTAAGCTGCTGAAAAACGTGTGCAATTTGTGGCCATTATACTCATTTAAATTCATATTGTACATTATCTCACTTGTGTGGCATTTTGTTTAGGAATTCATACTGTACATAAAAACAATATTTCATGGGGTCCCCTTAGTGTGGCGTCTAGAGCACTTGCATCCCACCAAGGTGAACGGGTTCGATTCCTAGAGGGGTCACTCCCAGATTTTCTCACGTGAGAATTGTGCCGGATGATACTGTTGATCTCATTTTCTCTGCCCTTACATTTTGGTGCTACTCCATAGCCGCCTTGTTTCACCACCATCGGCTCTCAAGACTAGGATTTTAAAAGCTGCCGAGATCTCTCCTCTCCACTCCCTAATATTTTAATGGAAATATGAATGATAATGCAACCTGCATTTCCATATTTGATTTTGTTCATAGCAAAAAAAAAATATAGTTTTCACTGTCATAAATAAAGAAACATATGTATATAGGCTGTTCACGGTAAAGTGAGCACTTAAGATGCCCTAATTACTTTTTCTTTTCAGCCATTTTTTATCCTTTAACGACCTTTTTAAATAAATATTGCCATGTAAGTAATAAACACAGTGTGTATATACCACCGCACTCAGAACTTACTGTCTAAGGCTAAAATAAAATGTATGTATTGACTATTATTGCAGATGAGAGCGCTTTCAAAAGTATTCACTTTTACTGTGAATAGCATATAACAATAGTTAGAGCATGATAACATTGCTTTAACATTGTGTGTATTTTTAGGGCTTGTTATTTTTCCTCTGTTTTACCACAGCTGTAATTATATTGCTTAGAATGTTTTTAAGAATAGTGAGATGTCAGTTGAGTCCTGAAGTTAATGAATGCTCACTAAGGAAATAAACCGGAAGATTTCATGAATGGTGTTAGTTGTCACAAAGTGATTTTTTTTTTATATGAGTTTTGGGGGACATATTTATTTCTGTAATACTTGTGCAATTAAGTTAATGTGTGTTGAAAAACTCCATTAAAAAATATATAACAAGAAGTGCAGATGAATATTACAGTAGTAGTGAAAAGTTAAAGTCAAAGTGTAGTGTGCTTCTGTACAGTTAGTTTAAGACATTAAACCCGACAATTTCAAACTAAGGGGTGACGGCTTAGGGGTTAGACTGCTCACCCCCCACCGAGGCTAACAGGGTCCAATCATGGCTGGGTCACTCCAGATTTTTGCAAGTAGGAATCGTGCCAGACTATGCCGCTGGTTGTAGGGTTTTCTGGGGGATCTCCCTCCCGTTTCTCCCACCCCTTCATTCTGATACTGCTCCATACTCACCTCACTTCACCCATCATCAGCTCTCAAGGCCACGTTAAGAGCTACCCAAATCCTTCACTCACTCAATTTCAAATTAAAAATTGTTTTCCGATACTGATTGTTGAGGTATTGGTATAATGGTTCAGCGTTGTGAGAATATTAATTTTTTTTGGAATGCTTCTAATATCTCGTTTTCTTTTTCTTGCAGATTCGTCCTTTCATTACTACTGACCAGCCAAATGATGTGGTGTGCGTGAGTGCACTGCCACACTTAAATCAGATAGTTTTAAGTGGCCACAACTGTTTTACAGTTGACTATGCTCTTCCTGTCAACTACACCCAAGATCAAGTTTTTGAAGGGTCTGTGCAGCCCATGGTCAATAGCATTTTGCAAGGTAAGTGTGTGTGTCTGTCTGTCTGTCTGTCTGTCTGTCTGTCTGTCTGTCTGTCTGTCTATTTTCCTCCCCCTCCCCTTTTGGGGCCACAGTGGTGCGTTGGCTAGGGTGCTCACCTCCCTCCAAGGTGAACTGGGTTCAATTCCTGGTAGGGTCGCTCCCAGATATTCGCACATGGAAATCATGCCGGATGATGCCGCTGGTCAAGGGGTTTTCTCAGGTATCTCCCATTTCACTCACACTTGCATTCTAGCACTGCTCCATACTCACCTCACTTCATCCTCCCAATGTTAAAAGCCAAAGCGTCTTCTCTCTACACACCCTCCTCTTTCTTTTTTATTTTTTTTTGTCTGAAACATTATATAATTGAAAAGTATTCAATATTTCTATCATCTCCTAATTAAATAATGGAGTTTGAAAGGAATTTTCTTTTATTATTTTTAAGACTGCTTAGTGAAAGTTATTTTACTAGAATTCAGAAATAGCTACTGATCAAAGTTCTGCAAAAATTCCCATATATTCAACAATTTAAGAAGTTGAAAAACCTTATGGGTTGCAACACAGATTTTTTGAAGTCGATTATGGTATCTTTATTTATATCGCATATCATTTTCTGCAAATTACTTATGTTTACTACACAGTATAGTAGAATTGTAATTTTAACCTGTAATTGTGCAACAGTTATGAAGCAAGAAGCATTGTGTATAAATAATCAATGTCATTATTGATTTTATTGTTGACAACTTTCAATTTAACTTTTGTATTTGGGAGTATTACATTGTCATCACACTTGCCTGTGTAAGTGTTCCACAGGCAATAGGGCAGTATGCCATATTGGTGCAGTGAAGTAACATGGCCTTTGTCTCAGTTTTCAAGTAATAAATTACAGTGTCTACATTATGTGGTATAAGGTTGTGTATGCTCACATTGCTAGGCACTGCAAGAGGTCACAAAATTATAGGCTGTTCATGGTAACATGAGCACTTTTGGAAGCCCTGCTTAAGATCTACTTGTACGCACGTTGTGTATTCCTTCGCCTTATGTAAAATTAACATTGCCACGGGCCTCATTACTTTATTCATGCGTCGGTTAAGTGAAACTGTGGAATTGTTAGAAAAGTAAATATGTTACGAATCTGCTCATTCTTATACTTATAGATGCATTAAAAAAACAGAGAGGAAAAGAAATAATTACAGTTTTCACAAATGGTTACCTAACACTTTTTATTCAACGTTAGATACGGAACTACTTTCCCATCCATCGTTACCAACGTTACTAGGGGCGTGTCACTCAGTGCGCCAGTTAAAATATGTGCAGGCAGAGGCTGTGACTTCTTTTTTAGGTTGATTTCAAAACTGCTCACTTTATAGTGAACAGCCTTTATTATGAATTTATTGGAAAAGTACTCTCATAGTTCCTCATATGGTACAGAAGTCTTATTTTATGTGTTAGTGCCTTCAAAACAGCAAAAGGTTACACATTGAAAACTGTTCAGAAGCATATGTAGGAAAAGTGATAACCACAAATTAAAATAATTTGTTTTGAAAAACCTAAATCGAAAGAATCCCATATTTAAATGAACTAAAGAGTGTTACCAAAGCGAAGTAAAAAAAAAAAAAAAAAAAAAAAAAAACTAATTTATAAAAACACAAATTATATAAAAATGAATTATTTTACCAAACAAAATTCTTTTTAAATTTAGTTAATTATTAAAATCTCAACCTCTATGACAATTGATAAATAATTTGTGGGGGCAGTTTGGCTAAAGAGATAATGCACAATGACTTGTCCCTTATTTCCTTCTCTCTGGCCCAGCAATGAAAAAAGCAAACACCAAATACTGCTTTCCCCCTCAAAACCTTTGACCTGCAGTCCCACAAGTTCCAGTTTGGGTGACTGTAGAAACTGAAAAATTTACAGAAAGTTATACATGGAAAAAAGAAGACTTGCCAATGAAGCTCCTGTAGATAGATGTTTAACATTACTTCCTGAATTTGCAATGTTTATGTAGGCTATTAATCTTCCCAAATAACTCCACATTTATGCTTGCTCAGAGATAACTCAGTTTGGTGTTGATGCGTTTCTTAAAAGAAAAAAATGCTGTGGTGGCACAGTGGCTAGTGTGCTGACCTCCCACCAAGGCGAACTGGGTTTAATTCCTGGTGGAGTCAATCCTGGCTTTTTGCACGTATGAATTATGCAGGATGATGCCACTGGGCTACGGGTTTCCTGCCCTCACATTCTTGCACTGCTCCATACACACCTCCCCTGACCCAAAAAGGCTTTCAAGACCCTTATGTTAAGAGCCACCCAAACCTCCCCACTCTCAATCCTGTTACAGGTATCTCCAAATTCCGAGTGATACTGAAATTTTACCATCCTCCTTTTTTCCAGTCTAGTTAATACACCCCCTTTCAAACTGTTATTTATGTTCATGATACCCTAACAGCAGTCAAAATTTACTTTGCAGTTAGATCCCCTGAGCAAAGCTTACACTTACATACAACAGGGTGTTTCACACTTTCACTGCATTGCTACTGCCTCTATTTAGTCAGTAGCTGCGCTTTTTGGGAATTTGAATTTTGTTGAGAGAATAATTACACTGTCAGACAATAAAAATAGCGCACATAGAAGGATGCATCAGATGGTACTGAAATTTCATAGAGGTAGTGGTACAGATGAGTAATATACATGATCACAAAAAAAAAATCTACACAGTTGCACGTGACAATGTCGTGTGGTGTGCCATCCAGTAATTTTCAGTAGTGTGTCCCACTCCCTCGCACTGTGATACATGCTGCAACACAGTCTGGCATGGAGTTCAGCTGATGCTGGATGTTGTCTTGAGGCAAACGGACCCACAACTATTGGGAAGTGTGTTCCAAATCTCAGATATTTTGGCATAGAAGCAAGTGACATTTCAGCTGGTCTCACACATGCTCAATTGGTGACATGTCGCATGAGTGGGCAGGCCATGGTAATGCTTGGACATGATGGAGGCAGTTCTGGGTAACCCAGTCCATGTGGTTGGGCAGTATTCTGCTGGATTATTGCATCTGGAATCCTGGCTAGAAATGGCAGCAGATGGGGGTCATATGATCCAGGGTGTCCAGCAATTGGGAAATTCAGAAAAAGTGGGAAATGTACCAGAGTTGAAATGCTGTGGGAAATGTCTGAAATTTCCTCAATGGTGGGACTTATTCCGGTTTATGAAATACGCATGATAACTTAAGAAACTGTGCCAAGGGAACTTAACTATAAAGAATCTACACCACCTTTAAAAGTCAGGATGCCACAGCATGTTAATAATAAAGACACCAAGTTAACACAAAGAGAAAGTAGGAAATAATAAAAGGATGCCGTATAGCCCCTCCTGTGAAGGACGAGAGTGGCAGGGGCTGATTTGTTGCAGCAAGGACTAGAGAGGAGATGGGGTAAGAATGTCCGTCTTCGCACCACCGCCTGAGCCTAACTACCTGTGCTGGCCTATGGACTTTTTGTAAAGAATGTTATTTGTGCATGCATGTCGTCGTGGTTGTATAATAGTGCAACTTGGCTGCGTATGCAAGTTTACTTTACATCTTCAGCAGACGACTGACATGCTGAAGAATTGATGCAGAGGATTACATTATGATTATACAATACAATGAATTGTATTAGTTTAGTGTTGCTTTAAATGTGTCTGTTGAACTGCTTGTTTATGTTTTGCAGTACATGACTTATATAGGTTGTGGTGTTTGGCCAGACAAATTCAGGCAAAGTGTACACATTGTTTGGTCCTGGATTACATTGTGCATACAGTAAAACTGACTATGGAATTATTCCAAGAGTGTAAGGACAAGCCGTATCTTGCCTGGGAACAAAAAATATAGCTTTGGACATAGTCTAATATGTGGCATCTGGGGATTGTCATATGTCAATACTTCGGGGTAACATTCCTCACAAATGGAGGATGAAAAAATGTTATATAAACATAGGTCTGCAAATGATTCATTTTATCACTTCAGCCCGTAATACATAATGTATAGTATGTCCCGCGGGCTTGATCATGTTACTGTGGAATGCCATCACAGCTGTAATTGGCAGCCCCATACCATCCCCCAGGAGCCCTGATTTTAATCCACTAGGCTTTTATTTGTGGGGACATTTAAAGGCACTTGTGTATGTAACCCCAGTGGGCGATGTGGGCACCCTCCGTAACTGTATTGTAGCAGGTTGCGAAACAATCAGGAATTTTTTAGGGATTCATCAATGCATCCGGGTGTCTATGTATGCAATGGCGAGTTGATGCATGTGTTCATGCTTATGGAGGCATTTTGAACATTTCCTTTAGTGACGGTGATAAGCATTCACACGTGTAACTAATTCTTGTGCAGTTCGTACTGTTCTAGGTGTAGTGTCGTAGTGTGAGGTGTCATGTATCATACAAACAAATGCTGCAATGGCATTCCATAGTAACATGATCTAGCCCACGGGCCATACACTGTACGTTATGTATTATGGGCTGTAGAGAAGAAATGAAGCATTTTCAGACCTATGTTCATATGACATTTTTTCATCCTCCAGATGTGAAGAATGTTTCCCCGAAGTATTGACATGCAATTTTGCAACGTTCTGTATACCCCCTCTCAAGGCAAACTGGGTTCCGTACCTGGCCGGGTATATATATCCCTCTTTCACCAAGGTAAACTGGATTCAATACCTGACCAGGTCACTCGCTGATTTTTGCAAGTGGGAATCATGCTGGACAATGCCGTTGGTTGGCTGGTTTTCTCAGGGACCTCCCATTTGTCCCACCCTTGCATTCCGGTGCTGCTCCATTCTCACCTCATTTTACCCTTATTGGCTCTCAAAACCGCATTGTTAAGAGCCGTGCAACACTCGCACACATCCCCCCCTCTTTCTCCCTTCTCCCTCTCCATCTCCCTTTGCGCAATGTTCCCTTACTTAATCACGCCCTCTGCTACGGACTATTGGCTCCCGGCCATTAAGTAACCAATCATGTTGGCTCCCGGCCATTAAGTAGCCAATCATGAATCACTTATGGCTGGCTTTGACATTGTTATTGGCACAGATGCACTTTGTAAAATTGGTTCAAAATAAACAAATTATATGCAGGCAGTTTAGTTATGAAATATAATTGAAGAGTTTGCATGGAGAGCCAGGAGCCAAGTGTGGTGTGTGGCACAGGGCTCAGTATAATTGTTGGACAGATATATAAACATAGGCTCTGAAATGCATAAAACTGCATTCAGAGTTGCAGCATTGTCGTCTTAAAACAAAATAATCATAAATGTAATTTTTTAAACCTTAAATTTTTGCACTTCGTGTCACAGTAGATAATTTCTTTGTAGACAGAATAAAATAGACAAGTTTATTCATCAATGGTGGAATGTTAACATTGAGTTTGAAGCATGAAATTCAAATTGCACTGGAGAAAGGGAAAGCCAATATCTTAAAACAGATTTTAATCAGAGTTCTCAAAAGTATTTAACTAATTGCAATTGTTTCTTACTGTTATTACTAAAATTGAAGGTTAACCCAAAATACCCACAGCTCTTTAAAATTTGAAATGAACAAATTATCAGACAAGTGAACTTTATTTATATTTTACCGTGCAATGCAATGCTATGTGGGCTGATGAGCTGTAGCCAGAGTGAGGCCAGCTAGCTGTTGCCGGCCGATGGCAATAAATACATCGGAGAGTTGATCCTCTCAACTGGTAGTATACCTTGTCTATCCTGAGCCGGTCCTCTGTGTGTGGGTGACTTCGCGTAAACACTGATCCCAACAGCATCGGACACTATGGTCCTAATTATACACTTGGTGGGCTATAGAACACCCTGCAGTTTACAGCCTGATTGCGAGTCCTCTCTTGAGGTCTGTCAACTGTGCAAAACAACATCGTTGGCATCTTCCCGGCATTCTTCGCTCTGTACACTTTCTTGGTATAATTTAGTGTTTCTTGCGTTAATGTGGCTTCGACTACATGCCAGTGTTTAAAAATGTTGGTCGGTGCTTGCAGTTTCACTGCCAGGTGTGCTGTCAAATGCAAATGCACCAATATGGAATCATGTGCATACCAACTCTTAATCTCACTATTTACATTGTTTCATGGTTGTGACTTTTTTGTGGTGCGTTATTTTTATTTTCCAGCAGTGTTTCTTCAACAGACCTTTGGTTTGTGTCATTACTCTTGTTTTCCTTTTTTTGCTTCACAGATTTTTATTTTCATTAAATTTGGATTTTCTCGTGTTTGCCAAATTACATGCAAAACCACAAAATAGTACGAGTGTGTGTTGGAACTGCTTGTTTATATTTTGCAGGATATGACATATCAGTTGTGGTGTTTGGCCAGACAAATTCAGGCAAAACGTACACATTGTTTGGTCCTGGATTACATTGTGCATACAGTGAAGCTGACTATGGAGTTATTCCAAGAGCTACAAGAGAAATTTTTAACCAGTTGATGGTAAGTTTACTTAATATATTGAGTATATATTTGTAATCAGATAGGCATAGAACAACATTTCAGTACAGTTATGGCAACTTATAATATATGTTTTTATTACATTATTTGTAATATGGTTGTTTATATGATTTAAAAATAATAGTGAAAAAATAGAACATATTCTTAATCCACTTTTTATTCCGTTGTTTAAATGATCCAAACAAATATGTGAAAAAAAAATTTGTACTTACATACAGCAGAACCCTGGTATATAGCTGCCCGTTATACAGGGGGGCAATTTATGTCCCCTGGCATGAATAAAAGCATGTGGCCGGGTAGGTGTGCGGTCAGGTAGGTGGGTGGACGTGAGTTGAGGAAGTTATGGAGGGGGTGGAGGGAGCGATTGCACTTTCTTCCTCCTTTGGGTGCTAATTGAATGTAAAGGAAGTGGTGGTGTCACCATGAGCGCAGAAATTAGCAGTTGTTGACTGTGATTTATTGCAGCCAGTATTGATCATTTTTGCATAATCAGTTTCTTTTGTGTGGTGCGATGTCGCAGAAAAGAAAGGCTTATTCTGTAGGTGATAAATTAAAAATAATTGACTGAGGAGAGACTAAAGAAAGCTCTATCACCTGTGTGCGGTATCCCTGAAAGAGTGATCAGAGGGAAGGTGAAAGGGAAACATAAACTAAGAAGTTTTGTGGAAGTTGTGGAAAGTGATGTAGGGCTGCAAAGTAAAAAAAAACCTTGCTAGGAGAAGACAGTGAACTGGATGAGTGTCTTTACAGGTGGTTTTAATAAAACAAAGTGAAGGTGTACCATTATCTCGACCTATTTTGAAGGCTGAAGCTGTAAAATTCCACAATTTGCTTGGCAACAATGACTTCAAAGCTTGAGATGGGTGGTTTTCTGTATGGAAAACTCACCACAGAATAAGTCAAGCAAGCAGCGAAGGTGAAACGTGATCCTGTGACACTTTGTCTTCACCACACTTTCTTACAGAACTGCAAAAAGTAATAAGTGACTTAAATGTAACTGATGGTCAAGTGTATAATTTCGAGGAAACTGCTTTATATTTTCGGCTGCTTCCAAAAATATATTGGGATTTAAGCAGAACAAGGATAGATACTCTTCTTTTTGCAACCAAAATATCCCGCAGTCACAAACCACTCTGTGATGGAAAAGCCAAAGTCCAAGGTGCTTCAAGCATGTAAACATGGGAGTCATTGCCTGTTATATACATGCACACAAAAAATTCCTGGATGACTGGTTAAATATTTTTTTCAAGTGGTACAGCGAATATTTTGTTCCATCAGTGAGAAGCCACCTATGGTCACTTAAGCTTGAAGAAAAAGATACATTGATACTTGATCATTGCCCGGCACATTCATCAGCTTTACTGCAGTCGAGGGATGGAAATATAAAAGTTATGCTTTTGCCAAAAAAAATACTACAGCACAGATCCAGCTGCTAGAACAGGGCTAGAAAAGAGCATGCAAAGCACACTATCACTAAGAACTGGTAAGCGCAATATTAAACTCTGATGATGAAATGAAGGTTTATTTAAAATTAGTCAACCTCAAGGGAGTTGCGTATTCTTTTGTTGTTAGTGAGAGGAATAACTCTGGGATTTACTGAAAGTGATTTACGGTCTGTACATCGTATTATAGATGCCAGCATGAGACTGGAAGACCTGGTGAGCTGGGCTGACTGTGACAGAGGTGAGCCCGTTTCTGAGACTGTTGGCGAGCAAGACATTATCGCTGACATATGGAATAATAATAATTATGACGACGATGGTGAATGTGAAAGGGAAGAAATGGAAGCCCCAAGCATGAACCAAGTAATCCACAATATTAATGAAGTCATGTCATGGTTGGAAAGGCAACATGAATCCAATCATGTTCACTTACTTCACCTGGTGAACATTAAACGTTATGCGGAACAGAAACGCACTGCATTATTTTCCAAACAAAAATTTTAGATTTTTTTTAAAACAAAAGATAAATAGATTTTAGCGATCGTTATATAAGTTCATTCTTATATGTAAAGGTTTATAAGGTTTAAATTGACTGTGTGACTTCTGTATAAAAGTTATGTTTGTAACTGAAGAAATAATATAGGGTAAGTTAATTTTTGTAGAGTTGATAATGGTTCTTCAGTGATTTTTTGGTTATTTGTTAAAATTACATATGAGTAAAGCAGCTATTGTTTTTTTTTTAAATCTTTGATGGAAGAATTCCTGGTGGCCCTTTTTTATGTGAAGCTATTGTAGTGGAACCTCGATTATTCTTTTTTCAGTGGACCAACAAGAAAAAAATGAAGGATGTGGATTTTAGGTCTGAGGAGTATCGCACATAAAATTAAAGTGCATTTTTGTTTAAACCAGCAGCCAAAAGATGTCATGAAAACAAATTATTCAAGTCAATTTATGATTCAATATTCACTTTAAATTAAAAAACTTCAATTTTTTAAATTGAGCAAAATTTAATTTTTAATTTATATTAATATTTTCGTTCAGTGTTCCTTCGTCGACCAAGTGATGCTCAATCCCGTGGTAAAAATTACCGCCAACTTACTTATTTGCAACAATTTTGGCCAATCATTACTTGCCAAGTCTTTTTCAAACCTTTACAATTCTAACCAAACATGCAGTTAATAGTACCCGACAATAATTTATCCCGTTAAATTAGCGTCAGGGCTCTAACCTCATTCCATATTCCGTTTACAATAATAAGGCCATTGATATTTGGATACAGTGTCAGAGATTGTGTAATTCATTCTCTTTACTGCCAACCTAAGCGTGCAGTAAATGCATAAGAAGAATAAGATTTCCAGATGGTTTCTCATAGTTGCCAACCTACGAATGCAGTAAAGACGTAAGAAGAAGAAAAACTGTTGCGGAATGTAAACAATACTATCGATAGCACCAGTTATATATTTTCCGTGTTGTTTTGCATTCACGTAGAGTTCAAAAATGAATGATGCGCGTAATCTTTGGCTAATGTACCAGAGAGAAATATCTAAAACGTAAATAACTGGAATGAATCATATAAAATCCACTGTATTTCGTAGCTAAACGATTGTTCCGAACATATTTTGGTTTTCGGACAGAATATCTGATCGATGGATGCAGGTAAATCATTAATGTATCTGCATCCATAAGTTAGATATTCTGTCCGAAAACCAAAATATATTTGGAACGATTGTTTAGCTATGAAACACGTTTACAACTGAACAGGTATACAGTGAAACCTCGTTGTTGAGATCCTGTTTATTTCGTTTTCCCATATAATTTGTCTGGACTGTCCAAAAAAAAACGAATGATATAGGAAAACAAAATTAATGGGATCTCAACAACGAGGTTTTACTGTTTACCTGTTTGTCTGTTCATTTGTAAACAGGTCAACAAAATATTATTGTTGTAGGCCAGCTTCCTTTCCATCTTATCATGGTGTTGGATCAATATAGGGGAAGGCTCGACTGCATTCCTAGCAGAATATCAGACTTGCAAATGTCTTGCGGTCTCACATTTACTGGTGCTTACAAGTTAACATTAAACATGCGTGCGTTGTATTGTGTAACACTTTAAGCAACTAGTACAATGCCAAAACCTTTAAATAAAGTAATTTGAAAGCTGCTAGGAAGGCGGCCACCTTAAATTCTGGGTAAGGTAGTGCATTTTTAATATCTGCCCAGCAATTGTTGCCATATCTAATCACCTCAATGTCTACAAAACGTAAAACAATGATACTTAATAATAGAACAAATTTTTTAAATGTGTACTCATGACAGTTAGCTACATCTTCTAATGATGCGACAAAGATGTCTATTATAACCTGTAATGCAGAAAAGCTGGCTTCCTTTGTGTGACATAAATAATTCACTTATTTAGTTTTTATTTTTCTTTGTAAAATGTGAGTCACACAAGCAAGCGACATATTGCACAACACATGACACAATGTAAGATCCCAACTGCACTGCAGTGCGAGCGTGTATTAGAACTTTGTTTAGTTTCATTTGGCAGTGAGTTTTTTTTCTCATAACTTCCATCCAATCGTAGGGGGGAAGGGAAGAAACCCACCTCTAACCCCCCCCCCCCCCCCATCTTCCTTCACGAAAACACAAACATTCAGTAAACACAGTTCTTGGTGGAATAAGTTCATCCTTTGTCTGGAAAGGAGAATATTTTTGAACGGATTTTGCTTGATTGTTGAAGGGCAACATGCCATTTTCCCCATATTTTTTTACCCCCCAGTGATGCAGATAAAAAAAAAAGAGATTCCGAAAGGAAGGGGCTAAATGTTTCACGAGTTACGGCACTGCGGTAAATATCAACACTTGTGTTGTGTTTAACAGATAGGTGTCACACTTAATTACAGTCCAGTCATGGTTTCTTCAGATGTTTTGAAACAAACCCTTAAAAAATCACCCTAGGAGTAATATGTTGTGACGGGCCTGTCACATGACATTCGCCTAAGTTCATGGTGCCTGACAAGCTGTTCTACAACGTGGGCCGTAAACATTGGCTTACTTTTGCTGTGACAGACCCGTTGAACCACCTTTGCTGCTCGCATGATCACTGCCTGCTAAGTGCACACCATGCAAAGGGCTGGCTTTTGTGAAACCTTGCCGGCCACCACTCATCTCCATGGCAATGAGATGCCGGCCAGCCACAGACATGCCAGGGAGCGTTATGAATGGCGAAGAACATTTGAAATTGTTCTTAATGTTTTCAAGAATTGTATATAGATTCTGTTCTTTCCCTAGTGCGTGAAAACAGACTAGGGACACTGTACGAGCAGAAACTTTGTTCCAATTTTTAATTAATGGAGGTGGTTGAGGGGGGGGGGGGGTGATTGCCCAAATTTGTTATAAGTTATGTAGCCATTTTTATAAAGATATATTTTTTATAATCATTACATACTCAATGCTTTAACTTGTAAAGCATTTAAAAGGGTGAAGATTATATATATATATATATATATTAACGCCATCGGTGAGAGACAAGATGAACGATGGCACAATTACTTGCTGATGATATAGGCGCCAGCGGTGCTTCCCATTCACCACACTGTTGAGATTCAGGGATGCTGTGGGTTCTGTGTATCCGTCTCACCCGAGCGTACTTACAAACACATTGGCAATACTAAACTTTTACTCAACATTTTAACACTTTGAAAAAGAAGCATATCTGGCTAGGACACTGTCACTGCAAATGAAAGTAGATGGTTCACTATGATACCTGTTTTATTTATACCGTTTGTATAAATTAACGTGCCATGAAATTAATGATACACTCAGTCATGTCTAGCTAACTTCGCTTGGGTGCTCCCCAGTGCGCAATTACTCTAGCGCACGTCTAGATGAATGATCTGGTGTATGAAAACACAATCATCACAAGGGAAGAGAGTCGACAGCTGCTAGGGTGGACTGACAATTTTTACCTGAAGATAGGACGTGGCGAATTACAAAATGAAACACTTGATGATATATTAACATGTTTAATTACTTCGCATCACTAACGCAAACTCGTCTGGGCTCGCCCTCCAGCACGTGTGTAGTGTGGGGACGGCCTATACATATAGCCGGCTAGGACGGAAGTAATATCACCGTACACAAATTAAAAAATTACATATATACCCTTAAAAGATGATGGGACACGGGATAAGTATTCACAATAAACATGCACATGCGTGAAAACAAGTTTATAGTGCGCGGATGCCGCTGAATAAAGTTTGTTGCGGACCACGTGGTCCAGGTGAAATTGCAGTATTTCTTTGTAGAAACGACAAATTAAATTCCAACAAAATATTATTCTGGTAGAGAAAATAATTCTGTTTACGATTGAAGTGATTACAGGCTTGTAGCATGCCTGATGGTGGAAAAAGCAAACATTAATGTAACCGTGTGGTCAAACACAAAAGCATCCATTTATGTGAAAATTACACAGAACCCTGACAAAATTTAACATAGAACCCTGAGTAAAAATATTGCACACATGATATTACATAAATAAACTCTAAAAATGCAACGATGGCGCAGACATAGACTTGGCAGTGATTAGCCACATGGTTGTACGTAATGTTGCTATAAAATATTCAAACATGAAAAATACCCTCAAATACGTAAATAGAATTAAAGCCCTTAAAATTGCACGCAGCAATAATACAGAAATTGCAATGAAACTCCTTTAGCAGAAGCAGATGGCGCCTGGTTCAAGTTTCGCGGGTAGTGTGACCTCTCCGACATATTTATCCTTCTCGATTAAGTTGAAACTGCCACAAGGCGAAATAAATTAGTTAAGCAGAATAATAATGCTGGGGAAATGTCTGGCAAAATGTATGCAAGCAAAGGTTAACCGGTATACTAAAAGTTTTATTGAAATCGACATCAGTAAACAAAAAGTTCTTGTGAATTTTCTGTATTATCTAAGTGTCTCTTTATGACAGCATTCACGTCGGAATATTAGTGCCCACTTTGAATTTCATAACCAAACATTTTAAAAATAACAACAAACACTTTAAAACACTGTAAGACATATCAAATCCTGAAAATAAAAATACAAGACACATTTTACAATGCAAAATAATATTTATGTGAAAGTTAAGAAATATTGGCCTCTTTGCGCACGTACATGTGACATGCACGTGGTGAGCGCCGTCATGGGCTCTAGCGCTGCTGGCTGTTAGCCGGCGTGTGTCATATATATATGTGTGTGTGTGTGTGTAACATGCTTTTGAAGGAATTTTATATTTCCTTTCCCTTTTGAGATTATGTAATTTATATGGGAAGCATTCAATTATATTCACTTAAATTGTAAGTAAGTCTGTCACTAAGCAAACCCAACCCGTATCCTTTACAGACATATTGAAATGGGTCTCTGTTGTTTTAAAATTAAATATTACACTGAGCCAACATAGAGACACAAGACCTTTCTGCATGTGTTGACTGAAACAGTCACATGCAGAGAGAAAACTCAGCCACTCTGCTGTCACAATGTAAGCAGTATGAAAGGGTTAACAGTATAGATAGAGATTTCGCGAAATACTGATTGGGTTTTGTTTTAGTGGTTCAGGGAGTAAACGTAGTCGTGGTACATCAACCTGATTTTTGCAGTAACTTCTGCAGGAAATGTCCGTACCGCGTGGATTTGACGTTTGTCAAAATGATCATTGCAGCACACCCTTACAGATGCGGGTGTCATCTATAAGACAGACGATGGAGTGGAGACCATACGTCAGCTCATGAGGGTGCTGGTGAGGAAAGGTGGGGTTTCTGGTCAATATTAGGGTGAGTTCGGCACAATTAGCGCTTTTAAGTATATAAAAAAAATTTCAGGGTAGCTTACACGAAGGTTTTGAGACTGTGCGTAATTTAAATCTTAACAAAAATAGTAAAGTATTTAGTTCGCATGGTGGAATAGCTTTACTGAATATCTGTGAGATAAATTTGTTATATGCTGCCATAATGTTCAAGGTACCCAGATCCTTGCAAAGTGTCAAGCTATAAATGAGCATATGTCCTTTAATGAGTTCAGTCAGGCTATGTTACGGCATACAGGTACTCCCGTAGCTATTGCTCATCAGTGTATGAAATTCCTTGATGGATTCCAAAGTGGTGGTGGAACAATGCAGTAATTTGTGAGTGAATCAATTAGGCTGGTAGAATTTTTTGGGTTACCATGCATGGAAACAAATTTAGTTGAAATAATATTTTTTAATCTGTTGCCGGAAAATGGTAAATTTTTTGAGTTCACCTCTAAGCATCAAATATTGCATGAATTGCTAGTGTTGGTTATGCAAGTAGAATTAATGGTAGGCGATTGCAAGTAAAATATACAGAAAGAAATACCATCTAAACAAAAGTGTTAGATTTGTTTCCTGTCTAACCATCTGAAGGTAAAATGCTTTTATAAATCCCAGAAAGATATAGGTGAATTCAGTTTGTATTGATGTGTGTATATTGTTTGTAGTCACCATGATTTACTCATACTAAGGATACGGTTAACGTACAGTGAAACAGTTATGAAAGCACAGCTTCTTAGTTCCAAGAACTATGTTAAAATCACAGTTATCACTGTTTCTAATCATGGTTAGTCAATCACTATTACGAACAGGGTTAGCAGTATACATAAGCGTCACATGCCTTTTGCTTTTTGGTCTTAATAGTGCGGAATAGTGGTGAACATGGCTGATAAACACCCGGCCCTTCAGAGGTGCCTTGAAAGAGCGGAAAATCGACTACACAGTGCATTTACCTTGTCAGCTTCTGTGAAAGACAACAGTACCGTTGCACATCTCTTCATTTCTACTTGCCGGGACATAGCTCAAATCCGGAACGGTTTCTTTGATGATTACATCACAGTAGAAGTTACGCTCAAAGACAGTAGTAAGTTTGACGCTCAGTCCCATGCCCAACGGCTTATCAAGTTCGATAATGAGTATTATGCTGTAATGGCCATGCATGACCATGTCGTAACGAGCAATCATAGGAATGACAAAGTAGCAACCCAGTCAGTAGTAGGATTTGGCAGATTGAGGCATAAGAGCATGGGGTGCAGGAGCAGAGGAACCGCCATGTTATAACGTCAATGCCTGCCATCTTGGATGTCATTGACCTATTACTCCTGACCCATATGGACCTTGACCACCTTTGACCCCAAAAACACTAAAACAACCTTCAAAGAAATTTATTATTGAAATGTGTTCAAGTGTTTGTACTAATTTTAAATTGTTTGGTTATAAAATTCAAAGTGCCCGCGGCACCAAGATTAAGAACACTTAATATTTCTGCATGAACGCCGTCATAAAGAGGCACTAAAATAATATTGAAATTCATAAGAAAATTATAGAAATGTAAAAAAATACTTAATTTAATTTGTGCCCTTTTATTTTCAATAATTAAATATTTTGCTCCGCATGCATAGTAGTTCCGCTTATGTGAACCCCGTAGGCGGCCATGGTAGGTCCGTGCGACGCTTGTATCTGGACAGTCTGTCGAGGAGAGCTGGCAAGGTAAGACACTGTCACGTGCGCACTACAACTTTTGTTTACTGATTTAGATTTCCATAATTAATTTAGTTTACCAGTTAACCTTTGCTTGCGTACTTTTGCCAGACATTTTCCCCAGCACTATGCTTCCGCTTGATTAATTTATTGCGCCCTTGCGGCATTTTTAACTTAATCGAGGAGAAGGAGGAGAAGTATGTTGGATAAGTTACTCGACCCGCACATTTTGAATCAGGCGCCATCCACCTATGTTTACGGCATTTAATTGTAACTTCTGCATTATTGCTATGCACAATTTTAAGAGTTTTATTTTTATGTATATATTTGAGGGTAATTTTTTACGTTTGAATATTTTACAGCAACATCACGTATAACCACGCTGTCGACCGATGCCAAGGGTTTGTATACACCATCATTGCTTTTGAGAGCTTATTTATGTATTATCATATGTGCAATAATTTATTTCAGGGTTCAATGTATTTTTCACGTAAATTGATGCGTTTTGTACTTAACCACGCGGTCACAGAAATTTTGTTTTTACTGCCATCAGGCATGTTACAAGCCTGTAACCACTGCAGTCATAAAGAGAATAATTTTCTCAGCAAGAATAATCTTTTGTCTGTATTTAATTTGCCGTTTCCACGCAGAAATATTGCAATCCCACAAGGTCTACTACGAACTTCATGCAGCGGCTTCCGCGCCATCTAAACTTGTTTTCACATGTGTGTGTTTATTGTGAATATTCATCTTGTTTCATGTATCATTCAAGGGTTTATGTAATTTTGTAATTAGTGTACGGTGCTATTATTTCCGTCCTAGCTGGCTCTGTGTATAGGCCATCACCACACTACCCATGTGCTGGAGGGCGAGCCCCGACGTGTTTGTGTTAGTGATACAGAGTAATCATACGTATTAATATATATTAAGGGTTACATTTGTAATTCACCGTGTCCTGTCTTCAGGGAAAAACCGTCAGTCGACCCTAGTGGCTGTCGGCCCTCTTCCCTTGTGAAGGCTACGCTTTCACGCACCTCGATGAGATCATCCGTCTAGGCGTGTGCTTGAGTAATTGCGGGCTGGGGAGCACCCAAGCAGAATTGGCTAGTCATGACTGAGATAATCATTTCATTGGCACGTTGATGAGTATGCATATTAACAATAAAAGCAAGTCTACAGTGAACTTCTTTTATTCAGTAGTGACAGTGTCCTAGCCACATATATTTTATTCAGTATTTATTCCAATGATGTTTAGTAAAAATTTTAGTATTACCTACGTGTTTGTAAGTAGGCATGGGTGAGACGGACACACAGAACCCACAGCATCCCTGAGAACCCTGAGTCTCAATAGTGCGGTGATTGGGAAGCACGGCTGCCACCCAAATTACCAGTAAGTATTTGTGTCATTGTTCGTCTTGTGTCTCACCCGATGGCGTCAGTATTTTCAAAATGTCATAAAATTTTGGTTACTATGTTATATCTCGGGGGAAACAATTAAAATTTGGACCATTGACAGTGCTTTATATAATCATTACATTTAGAAAGTGATAATGTCATTTATCCGCCATTTTGAAAGTTAGGGCAAATTGAATAATTAAAGCTTTTCCATTATATCTTGGGAACCATTAAAAAATTTAAACCAAATTTAGTATGTTAACAGTACATGATGTAAGTATTGAATTAAGAAACATATAGTGTTATTGGTCTGTCATTTTGGAAGATCATGCAAATTGAAAAATTAAGTTCTTGCATTATGTCTTGGGAACCATTTCACAGATTTAAACCATAAATTATACATTGGCAGCACATTATGTAAGCATTGCAATTAGAAACTGATAATGTCATTAGTGTGCTTCATTGGAAGATAGTGCAAATAGAAAAATAAAGCTTTTCCATTATATCTCAGGAACCATTTAGCCAATTTAACCAAAATTTGCTACGCTTACAGTACATGATGTAAGTATTGAATTATGAAATTTATAGTCTTATTGGTCCCCTATTTTGTAACATTATGCAAATTAAATATAAAGCCCCTACATTATATCTCAGGAAACATTTCACGTATTTAAACCAAGTTCGGTTCATTGGCATTGCATGATGTAATCATTGAATTTAAAAACTGTTAAAGTTATTGGTCGCCATTTTGGGAGATAGTGCAGATTAAAAATATTGAAATTTTACTTTTGATCTTGGGAATTATTTAACCTATTTAAACCAAATTTGGTACATTGATGGTGCATAATGTATGCATTGAAATTGATAATGTTATCAACCAGCCATTATGGAAGGTAGTGCAACATGATAAACAAAGTTTTTATGTTATATCTCGGTAACTACACAACCGATTCCTGCCAAATTTGCTTTACTGTAAGGTATAAGTAGGCCATATTGATATATGCAGTTTAAATGGATAAGGCACTTATTTTTAAAATGGCTGTTATATAATTATTTTAGCTTTATTTGCAATGTCTACCATGTTGTTTGTCCGATTTCTACCAAACTTTCTATAGTGAAGTTATCAGTTACAAGCATCAAATTTGTCAATACTTAGCCTCTTTTGTATATTATTTTGTATGATACCACCACATGAAAATAAAATCTTGATTATACATATCTGAAAACAATCAATTGATTCCTACAAAATGTGGCAATCAAGTAATACTATGTTAGGTCATGTAAACTGACATGTTTTAGTGGGTCAGATTTTTTTTCTCAAAATGGCGGTCATAAAAATAATTTATAATATATCTACGAAACCATGCAACAAATTTCAACTTAACTTTGTATGCCGGCAGTATCTATTACAATCTAATGAAATTTATCTACGCAGAGCCGGGTTGTCCCCCATTTTGTAAGATAGTGCCACATGAATAAGTAAAGTTATGTCATGTCTCGGGAAACAATCAACCAATCCCTTCCAAATGGCAAACAAATAATACTATGGTAGGCCATATAAAGTGATATTCTATGTTTTAAGAGGAGCGGTTTCTTATTTTCAAAATAGCGCCCATAGAAACATTTTGGCATGGCATGCTATATCTACAAAATAATGTAACCAATTTCAACCTAACTTTGTATGCTGGCAATATATATGCAAGTATCAGATAAGTAAACACATAAACTCATTGGCTTGCCATTTTGGAAGATAGCGCCACATGAAAAATTAAGTTTTCCTATAATGTCTCGGGAAACTATTAATTGGTACCCACCAAATTCAGGTTACAACTTATGCTTTTGTAGTCCATCTGAATTTGTGACTTAAGGAAGTAGTCAGATATTTTCAAAATCACAGCAATGTAAATATTTCCTGTCAATATTCCACAGGTCCCAAACAATTTCAACTTACTTAATATATAACAGTACCTATAACAAACACAGAAAATGCCAATAAATCTCTATTTTGTTCTCCAGTAATGAAGATGGTATTATATGAGAAAGTTGAATTTTTTTGTCATATGTCCAGGACCAATCAACCAATTCCCACCAAACTTTTCACACTAGTAGTGACAGAGTAGGCCATGTTTAAAGTGTTTCTGGCATTTTTTTACAGTATGGCTCCACTATAAATAATTTAGATAAATTTACCATCATATGTATTAAATAATTTGATACAGTTCAGCATCTATTAAAAGCATCAGATGTGCCTATACAGATCCTGTTTTATGATCTTTTGTACGATACCGTCAAATAAGAAACTAAAGCTGTTATGCCTTATCTTGGGAATCGTCAAACTATTTACACCAAATTCTGTACACAAGTAGTGTTACGGTAGGCCATTAAAACGTAACATGATTTAATTGACTGTACACACTTTTTTTTTCTTTCAAAATGATGCTACCTGTAAATATTTTATGTTGATTATCCTAGTCTACCAAAACTTTAATCCAATGTTGATGTTCTGAATCCTACCTCCATGATGTAGTTGGTTGTATGCCAGCTTACTTTGAGGGGTTCTGTGTTCGAGTCCCAGATAAAGCACATGTGCATTTGTAATTGTCTTACTAGTATTGCATTGGTGTCTGGTTACATCTCTAATAAAATTGCTATCAACGAGATGTCAAAACACACCTACCATCCAACTTAATAAGATCATCAAAATGATTTGCATCCATATAAATTAAATTATTAGCTGTTCACGACAAAGTGAGCACTTTAGAAATCAACCTTAAAAAATAGTCACTGAACCTGCCTCCATATATTTTAATGGCTGCACTGAGTGACATTCGCTCTGTGAAATTGGTAATGATGGATTGAAAGTAGTTCAACATCTTAATGTTGAATAAAACGTGTTAGGTATCCATTTCTGATAACTTGAAATTATTTCTTTCGCCTTCTGTTTTTTTGAATGCATCGAGGTGTAAAAATAAGCAGATTTGTATAGTATTTACTTTCTTAATAATTTTACAGTTTCATTTAACCAACATATGAATAAAGTGGTGAGGCATATGGCAATGTTAATTCTACGTAAGGCGGAAGAATACACAACATGTATACAAGTAGTCTTAACCAGGGCTTTCAAAAGTGCTCATTTTACCGTGAAAAGCCTATACTCATTAGTTACATTGATAACTTCTTGGTTTATGTTATGTAAATAATGGTCTTCCCTTTTCTATGGGAATTTATTGTGTTTCCTTGGAGAACATTCGCTCTTTCTATTGTACTTTCAAAGCTGCTTGCTCATTTGTAGAATTATTTTTGGTTGGTTTTACCTCATGCTAACCAATGACAAATACTTGAAGAGTCCTCATATTATACATTTAAGTCTGTGACCCACACTTGTGCAATGAATACCTTTTTCTCTTCTTCAGAATAGTGACAGCATCTGACAACGCATGGTCTACTGATAGGGTAATGACACAATAATGGACCTAGCCTATGCTTATTTATTTAGTTCCACTGCTTTACTGGATCTATTCACTGGGTCTGTTGCCATTCTGTTATTTTTTAAACTGTGGTAACAATTTGAATTAAAATGAAAAATTTCTGCTGATGTACGCCATTTCAAACCTATATCACCACAAAAAATCCAGAGAATGAAATAAAATCATACACAGAAAATAAGCCAGTATTAGCTGTTGAAAGATATTTGGAACACAAGGAATTATGAAATTTTTTTTAATGAACGAGATAAAAAAAAACTATAGGATGAGTAACCAAATAAAGATATAGTGAAGACAGTGTATACAGCCACACGCCCGCTATAATGGTGTATGCCTTAATGTTCAGTTACCTTAAAAATTGATGCTTGATATTGTCACTTAATAAACAATATCATTTCAGTGACTTCTAGATAACTACATTTTGAACTTGGGTGATATTTACAGTATTGTTTTGTAAACCATAGTGCTTGTAGTTATGTGGTATTTTTTAAAATAGAAATGAAAGTGCTATAATGTAAATAATCATTGAACTAAACCATAAAAAATAATGTTTAAAGACAGTAACTTTGCCTGAATATGAAAATCTCTCTGTTAATTAAACTGTAACTTAGACGGTATTGTTTCCTAATTGTTTGTATACACAAGTAAGTGGATAGAACTGTATTTGCAATGCTAGTGAGCGAATTACATATCATAAAACATGGCTTTACCTAAGTGATCTAAATTTTTATTGCATACTTCCACGGTAGTTTTTAAATTGCATAACAGTGCAACAGTTTTGTGGCTAATGCCTTTCTTATGAGAAACACTTTGTGCTTATGAAATTTGAATGTTGGTACCAGTGATTTGAATTCGGCACCTTGCAGATAATGTATTTTACAAAGCTCTCATCTGACGTGTAATCCAGAACTCTTTATACCCATAGAGTTACTGGCTTTTGTCCTCCCAACCAGTTTTTAAAGATTTATTTAATTATTTGCTCAGTTGACCATAAACAACCTACGAATGGTTTTTCTTATACTTAGTAATGTGTGTGCATGTGTCATATTACTGTTGCTGCATAAGTAATGTTATGTAACCTATCACATGTGTTGGTTGTTTTTATCTGTCAACAGCAAGGAAACAAAAAGTACAAAGTGAGGGTAACTTTCATTGAAATCTTAGGGGAGACGATCAGAGATCTTCTTGGTACGAGCCAAGTGACACCTGTTTTGGAAGAAAAAAATGTAAGTGCTATGAATTAAATGCTGCTGCATGCAATATGATCTCGTGGTTGATAATGACTGTCATTGAACTTTGCTGATACAGTAAACGCTTAATAATTTGAATTAAATGTGGTAAAATGTTGTCAAAGTTGTGATTTGTCTAGCTTGCTTAGGGGACAGTGACAAGTTTTGCCCTAAGCAATTGCAACAGCTATTATTTTTAAATTTGTGTGTATGCATTGTGGGCTAAGTGTATCTTAAATGTGGCAATAATAATAGCTTACAGTTTAGTTTAAGTACCATTGCAGACATGCTATGAAACTTATCAAGTAACCTCTCTTCAGAGATGCAAGGCAAACATCCTGCCAAGCAGGTTGAGCCTATCACCACATCAGGAGTGTTTATTTAAGTTCAGGTGGCATTGATAGTGATTCATGATGGTACTGCTTGATTGTAAAGAAAATATGTGTTACTGGTTTTATTATGAATCTTGAGTTCCTCATATCTTAGCAACTTGTAACAGGCAAACTGAAGTTACTTAGAATTAAAAAAAAGTGGATGTTAAATAGGAACCTGATGCCGGCTATCAGCCAGCGGTGCTAATTCCATGACGACGCTCACCACACACGTGACCGTGGGCATGCACATCCTCAAAGCGGCTCCAATTTGAACTTTCCTATAACTGAATATTATTTGCAGTGTAAGTCTTTTTATTTTTCAGGGTCAAAAATGTCTTAAAGTGTTTGAAAATGTATGTATGTTGATATTACAAAATGTTTGGTTATGAATTCAAAATGTGTGTTGCACGGATATTAAGAATAGTAATATTCTGGCGTGAATGCCGTCATAAAGAAACGTTCAAATGACCCAGAAAATTAATAAGAAAATTCTGACATGTAAAACAATATTTAAATTACTTTTGTGCCGCTTTATTTTCGTATATAAAAGTTTTACTCTGCATGCATAGCACGTCTGCTTATGTAAACCCCGTAGGCAGCCATGGTAGGTCCGTGTAACGATATCCTCAGCACAGTCGTAGTAGGAGGTCTAGCGAGGTAAGACGCTTGCGTGTTTATTGTGACCACTCATGTTGTGCCCCATCAAGTTCCAAGTGTATTTACATGATTGTATGTAATTTGTACGGTGACATTATTTCCGTCCTAGCCGGCTATGTGTATAGGCCGTCACCTCACTAACCACGAGCGGTAAGACAAGCCCCGACGAGTCCGCGTTAGTGATGCCAATTTATCACATGTGTTTATGTAACTTGTTCATTTTGTCTCATTTCATTATTCTCTGCACCCTATCTTCAGGGAAAATCATCAGTATACCCTAGCAGCTGTCAATACCCTTCCCTTGAGAAGATTGTGTTTTCAAACACCTCAGAGATGTCTTCCATCTAGGAAGTGCGTTAGATTAATTGCGAGCTGGGGAGCACCAAATTGGAGTTGGCTAGATGGGTCCGATTGTAATTCACAAGTAAATTTCTGGCACGTTTCTTTGTAGGAGTGGTATAATAAATGGATTTAGTACAGTGCATCAAGTGTTTTCTCTTGTAATGACAGCTACCTCTTGCCATTGTTTTTCTAAAAGTTTGTTAATGATGTTTATTAATGCAAAGTGTTTCATAAATACATTCGGGTAAGATGGACACACAGAACCCACAGCATCCCTGAGAACCCTGAGTCTCAACAGTGCGGTGATTGGGAAACACCGCTGGCGCCCACCTACAGTAAGTTTATTGTGTCACCGTTCATCTCGTGTCTCACCAGACGGCGTCAAACCATCTAGAGAGATGGTAAAGATGAAAAATCATGGATGTAGACTTACATGTTGAAATTTTGAAAAATCGCTTGCTTATTATTCTTACAACGTATCAAATATTTTATAATGCTACATGATAAGAAAAATACAGTAAAAAAACAAAGAAACTAAGTTCCCAAAAATACTTCCCTGAAAATGGGAGTGTACAAACAACACTTTATGATGGCTTAATTATAGTGACAGAAGTCCTTGAGATAGGTGGTACATATGCATGTAAGCTGTTCCCATTAAATTGAGCACTTCTGAAAGCCCTACTTAAGATTTGCATGTATGAATATTTTTTCTTCCGCCATATGTACAATTAACATTGCCATGGGCCTGGTCAATTTATTCATGCGTCGGTCAAGTAAAACTGTGAAATTACAATTAAAGTAAATATTTTACATACCTGCTAATTCTTACACTTGGATGCAATAAAAAAGAAAAAAAACAAATCAAGAGAAATAATTTCAGTTTCCACAAATGGTTCACCTAACACATTCAACTTTAAAACATGGAACTAATTTTCCTCCATCGTCACCAACTGTACCGGGCGCATGCCACTTAGCACACACGTTAAAAGGTATGCAGGTATGGCCAGCGACATTTTTCGAAGTTTGATTTCAAAAGTGCTCACTTTATCATGAACAGCCTTTAGTGACGTGTACAAAGGACAAAGAATTTGGTTAAGGAGTTGTTACTAGGAAATGCTGGAGGTACCAAAATGGTGCAATAATGCTTAATCACGTGAACTACTGATGGAAAACTACCCAGAATCACACTCTGTTAGCATGATAGACAATATGGACATCATCAGAAAGAATGCAAAACTTAGTGCACATTTGGTGAAACAAAAACTGACTGCAAGCAACTACGGGGCACCAAGCTGTGCTGGGAAATGTAGGTTAAACTCTATATTAACTTGCAGCATATGAATATCTAAATTGAATTAATTTAGAAATAACACTTTTGCACTAAAATAGAAATTAAATCACAGTTACTTAAAAAAAAATTGCCAGGAATTATGAAATGGCACAGGTCTACCAACTTTCAGATCATAAACTTTTGGGTTCAAATCATGAGTAAACTGTAATTTTGTGTCTTATTTTTAGATGTAACTTGAGGTTTTATGAGCCATGAACCCCTCCCCCTTTTTTTAAAAGCACTTCAACTCTAAATGGGGCTTTAGTAATTCTGTTCAAATTAAACTAGTTAAGTGTTGCAGACAACATCATGTTGTCAGTATTGGGATGCAGAACTATTAGTAATTTTATGTTTGTACCACTTGCTATTTACCTTATAGAAATTTCATGACATTTCCCTCAAATGGAAAAATTTTAGTCAATGTTTGCAATATCACAAGTCAAAATCACAATTTTATGGTTTTTGGAACACACAAATAATAAAAAATATCTTCCACGAATAAGATAATTTACACTGGAAAAATGCCATTAGTGCCTTATGACACTTAGTTAGTGCTGTTTAATTTTATTTAGTTGTCCAAAAACAATAAAGGTATGGTTTTGACAGTGATTACGTAAAATTGAGGCATCTAAAAGGTTTTTAATTGAGAAAAATTTGATTATACTACAAGTTGAAAAGTACAAGTATAAAGACAATTTTTTTGGCTTTTCATCATTCTTAATTATTCAAAAGCTCACCAAATGTTTAGTTTAAAGTGTTAGAATTAATGTAACAGCAGAAAGTATGAATGATATCTTCTACAGGGAAGGACATCTGTATGCAATGTAAATGAAATAGAATGCCACAGCGTGAGCGAAGTGTTCAACTGTCTGCATATAGGCATGAGCAACCGGCAGTTGCCTGAGCAAACACTGAATGCCAGGTCCAGCTACAGCCATTCTGTGTTCACCTTGTTTTTGGAGCAGGAGTGGTTTTCAAGTAAGTTCTGTTTATAACCATATGACATAGAATATACACACTTAGCACACACTGCCAGAAGTAATCATTTTTTACTGCTAAAATTATTTAAAATTAATTTCCTAGTATGTATTCTGTAGTATCATATAATGTTCAGACTTTCATAATTGCATCAACCATCAACTGCGAGTGTGACATTACATAAAAACTGTATAATGCTCACACAATTAAATATTTAGAAATGAGCGCAATGGTAAAAGTAGTGGAAAGCTTAAGAACAATTTATATGAGTTAACACTTTGGTTTCACAGGTAAAGGCGGTTCATGGTAAAGTCAGCACTTTTGTAAGCTCTGCTAATTTTCTACTTTCAGCCCATTGTGTAGCCTTCCACCATATATCAATGTAAACATTGCCATTTGGTGTTTGTTCAAACAGCTGTTCAGAAGTCCACTGCAATTATTTATGTAACAAAGCAACAAGTGAATATCGGTTTTAGTGCACATCAAGTACACAAACATTAATTTCAGTAAATAATATCTCTCTGTGAATACTAATGATGTGGTTCTTATTATTTAGAAACAGATGGCCTCATCTTCAGAAATTATTTTTCTTTGTCCTGTCTTGAGAGTTGAACACTTGAGTTATTTCCCCTCATTATATCAGCACCATACTATTTAGAACATTATTCATTAATTTTGTGCAAGGTTCTCATTTTTGTCCATCTTTAAGTATCACAGGAATGAAACCCTTCAAGATAATACTGATATTTAGTCCATCACATATGAACATGAACAATGTGTGTTAAATTGTCTTTAAATTACATGAGTATTATTTTTAATAACGTGCACCGGCAGAACTAAAAAAAAACTGTGTACTTAAACACTTTTAAATGATGTGTTATTTAATTTAAATATAATATTTTTACAAAATAATATTCTCTCATTGCATATATATTACAATCTTGACACTACCTGCATCAAAATTTCCATTGATAATGGTGTGCGACTTAAGGCACAACTAATTCTAAAATTATTAATTGTATACACTCACAATTTGTAAGCAAATTGCTGGATATTTCTGTTATGTTACGAATATCAAAAATAGTTGTCATGAAAACTCAGTGGCTAAACAAGACTAATCCAAATTTTAAGGTTAAGTTATATACTACATTTCCACGGTCATCTTTATTACTAAATGCAAGTTTCATGAAAATCTGTCCCGTCAATTTTGTTTTGACAGGGTCTACACAAAAGTTTGTCCTAACCTTTATGACAAGAAAATCACTTTTAGCTAATAAAATTAGAATGAGCACAGCGATGTGAACGTAATTTCACCAGAATACAAAAAAAAAAAAACCTAACCAATAATATATTTAAAGAAAATTGCATTCGCATATTTATTGCAAAATACAATTTTCAATACCAAAATTAAGGTTATTCGTGGCATCTCGGAATGTTAACAGTTTATGTTGGCACAATCACATTGAAAGGTTCAACAAAATGTTGAGGAATTATGCCAACATATTAAAAGTACAGGAGGAATATTTCACATGTATATGAATTAGTTTTGTAACATTATTTTGTAAAAACTAATATATTATGTACCGAGGTATCAACTTGTACTCTTAGATGGTCATATAAATATAATACTCATCTGTTGCAGCTCAAAAATTGCTAAACATTTTTCCAAAAATATTTAAATGCACTGAACCTAACTTTCTTTAAGTTCTTATATTGTTATAACAAATTTTTATTACATGTACACACACTGGCTAAGTTGGCAGATCACGTGAAATGTTACATACTTCCCACGACCAGAAACCACATAGAAAAACAAAAAGCAATTATAAAATGCACTACTATATTGACAATAGATAAATGTGCCTAAGTGTTTTAGTTGTTATCTAAATATTTTATATTTGAAGCCACAAACTGCCCTAACAAATCACATTGTTCCAGGCATGTAACGAGCACTAACCATTGAACAGAACATACAGAAATGTAAATTCATGGAATTCAGGGCTTTTGAACAGTGGAATGGAAACAGGTATAAAAAAAATGCACCAAATAACTTGAAACTTTGTCTCATCCAAGTGAAGTTGTGAATTTGTTATAAATAAAAATGTGTTATCATTGCACCATTTTTATTCTCATGTGCATAGAATAAAAAGAAAGTAATGAATTTCAGGTGCCATTAATGTTAAATATTGTTTCTAGTAAGGCTAAGATCTAGAACTATGTCTCATAATTCACAGCCAACTTTACTGTGAGTTTTGCAGTCATTGTGTACGCTAAATTGTATGCTGTTACGGGGCAGTGATTTTTTTCAAAGGTTGATTTTGAGAGTGCTCAGTTTGTTATAAACCACTTATACTTACGTTTCAGTAGCAGAAAATCTTTTTAAAAATAATCATCATCCCAGTATTGCACTTGAATATATGATGATTTCATAAAGAGCCAAGTGATAGGCCTATACATTTTGAAATTTAAATTGTATAGTCAATACTAATAAATTGCAGTATCGCATATCATTGTGGCATTGCGTGCTACATGTTTCGATATTTTGCAACATTGCAGAAAATTACATCACAAAAAAAAACAGCATTAAAAATATTGCAGGTGCGATATACAGTATCACAAAAAAAATATTGCATGCAATATTTTATAAAAAAGACTACATCATGTGCAATATGTTACAATATAACACAACTCTAGGGCCTGCCAAAGGAGGGCAAGGAAAAGTATGTGGTGAGGAAATTTAGGGAATGGCCCATTTGTCACAAAGTGCATTTATAAAAGTTTGTTCAGCAGGTTCCAACTCTTTACAGCTGACCTACATGGGAGGGGACATAAAGGAAAAGTAACTTTCTTGAACATTGGAAAATGTTGACATAAAATTCCACTACCTAACTCCCTTTTTCAATGGGCCTATTTCCATGTTCTCGTATGTCCGATCAACCAGACTCGTGCGGTTGGAGAAACAGTGTGGGTGTAAATTCAGTAGGCAGGAGGAGATGCTGAGCAAACAACTGACCTAAGCTTGTTTATCACTCCACCAATAGATCAGGTCCCAGAAGGACATTGTCGAACATACGTTTTGAGAAAGATGGGGGGAAGTAAGTGGTCTCAGTGACTATCTCGCTCACTGGCCTCAAACAATGGAGGTATGATTCCCAGTGGATCAAATTCTGGACTTTCACTTATGGGAAATGTGGTGGATGGTGTAAATTACCAGTTTTGTTTTCCCCTTCATTGCGTTCTGTTTCTGCTACATCTCCATTTCACATGAGACCCACTGGCACAGAACCTCAGCTGTTAAGTGCCACCCAAATCTCTGTTCAGAAGTCCACTACATTTATTTACATAACAAAGCAACAATTGTAGTGTACATTATAAGTACACACACGTTAATTTGAGTAAATAATCTCTCTTTGTGAATATTGATGATGTGGTTATTATTTAGAAACAGGTGACCTTATCTTCAGAAATAATTTTACTTTATCCTGCCTTGAGAGACTCAGAAGAGTCAAACACTTGGGTTATTTCCCCTCATATCATATTTAAGACATTCCTCATTGAATATGAGCAAGGCTTGTATTTTTGTCCATCGTTAAGTATCCTAGGAATGAAAACCTCCGAGATAATACTGAATATTTAGTCTATCACATACTGCAAAAAATGTGTGTTAAGTCTTCTTTACATGACGTGAGAATAATTTTTACTAACATGTACACACAGAACTACAAAAATGGGGCACATAAATGCTTTTGAATGACATGTTATTTTATTTAAGTAGAATATTACAAAATTATTTTCTCCTGCTGCATACATTTATAATCGTGAAACTATCTGCAGACTATTCCTATCGATAACATTGTAGGATTTAAGGCACAAATAACTCCAAAATTAATAATTGTATACATTTACTATGTGTATTTAGCATGTAAAATTAGAATGGCTACAGTGATGTGAATGTATTTTCATCAGAATACTAAAACAACAAAACCTAAGCAACAACAATGTATTTCACTAAATTGCATTCACACATTTAATGTAGAATACAATTGTCATTACAAAAATTGTGTTAATTTGTGACAGCTCGGAATGCTCACTGTTTATGTTGACCCAGGCACATTGAAAGGTTCAACAAAATGTCGAGGAACTGTGTTAACATATTAAAAGTACAGGAGAAATGTTCCACGTGTAATAATATAAAGCAGTTTCATAGCATTATTTGTTAAACACTAATAAAATACATACAGAGGTATCTACTTATATTCTTGGATGGTCTCGTAAATATCACACACATCCATTGAAGCTGTGGAATTGCTGAACAATATTGCAAATATAATAAATGCACTCTGCCTAAGTTTTTTCAAGTTTTTATATTATTATAATCAGCTTTAATCACATCTATACATGCTGGTCAGGTTGTTATATCACGTGAAGTGTTATAGACTTCCCGCGACCAGAAAAAATGTCTAAATACAAAAAGGCAGTCATAAAATGTACTGCCTTATTGTCAACAAATAAATGGGCCTAAATGTTTCATTTCTTATGTTAATAAAGAATTTATATTTGAGGTTACGAAGTGTGTCACACATCACATTGCTCAAGACACGTAACTAGAACTAACCAAGGAACAGAACAGACAGAAACATAAATTTATGGACTTCAGAGCATTTGAACACTGGAATGGAAATGGGGAAAATAAATGAAGAAACAAAACACTGGACCCAATAACTTGAAATGTTCCATCAACCATGTGAAATAAAGAATTTGTTAGAAATACAAATGTACTTTCATTGTGCCATTTTTATTCTTTTGTTTGTAAAATAAAAAGAAAGTGATGAATTTCTGATGTCGTTAATGTTTAATGTTGTGTCTAGTAAAGCATTAATATCTGGAACTATTCACCTAATTTTCTGCCAACTTTACTGTTAGTATTGTGGTCATTGTTTACACTAAAATGTATGCAGTTACAGGGCAGTGGTTTTTTTCAACGATTGATTTTGAGTGTGCTCATTTTATCGTGAATCACCTATAACCCTCTGGGCTTCAATTTAGAATGACTTGGCTTTTGTTTTTCATGATCCAGATTGTCAGGGTAGTTTGTTTCATCTCTGATGACCCTATTGTCAACAAGGTGTTAGGCCAGGTAATTCACATTCAAAATGTTCCTCCGTATTTACTATTTGTTTCCTCATCTGTTACCTTATCTCATCAACTTTCTTGTCGTGCTGGGAATGGCAGGTGTGTCCTTTGACTAGGGCAGCCAATACCACTAAATATGATCGCCTCCTCTCACCATATCCATGTTGACTTAATGTGGAGAAATTCCATCCGCCTTGAATTTTTTTTTACAAATCTTCATAATCAAACTAGATGAGCGGACATAAAAAAATCAAACCTTGACATGAGACATGACATAGAAAACTATTTAAACAGAATTTTTTAAGTTTGTAGGGTTTCAGTCATATCTGTATTTTCCTATGTGAGACAAAAGTAATTTAATAATGAGGGAGCCTTCAATTATGGTAAATGTGAAACGAGTTTTACAGAATAAAAATGATTTGCATTTTAAAATAATTGTTATAGTGTTCCTTCTGCCTTTACAACATTTGTTCCTAAATATTGATTCTGGAAATTAAGTTATGGAGGAATATATGCATATCTAAGATGGCAGAATCTCTTCTCCTTAGACATTTTTAAATCATCACCTAACAAAATGTGTGAAATTGGGAACTTCATGGATCTGTTTAAATACAGCAGTTCACATTTTCAATCATGTTATTTATAAGTAGAATAACTAGGGTGTTCATTTAATATAAAGAGTGAGAACCTTTTATTTTTTCTGCTTGCACATTTTTCGATGTTGAATAATGGTTGATGTTTGTTTTCCAGATGGTGTCCAGCATCATGTGCACTCGCAGGCTCAGTTCACTGATTTAGCAGGCTCAAACAGTGTGTTTGTGGATATTCCTCTGGAAACACCTGGCATGCAAACATTACATTATGATACTGGGCTGGTGGCTCTGCAGAACATGATAGTGGCCCTTTCAGACCCGAGAACTGAACATGCTGCCGTTTACTACATGAATACAGTTTTGACAAAAATTCTTAAAGTAAGATTGCATTTTATTTTTAAAGTTTAGTTTTTTTTTTTTTTTTTTTGTAAATGTGCCTTTATCTAATAATTTTTGAAAATTCTGTGTAATATTGTAAAATGATAATTCTGGCAATGTCATGTTAAAAGGGTAACGTTAAATGAAAAGTGATTGGGTTTGGTTTAATTAATTGTTTATAACTCTTGAATGATGCTTTTGGTCATTCAGTCACACAAGTTGGTAAACCTAGTAAATACCGGTCAATTAAATGTTCCATTCAGTCATAAACGGGACAGAAATAGTATAAAATTTGCATGTTTTAAGGTCAATTTGGTGACCAAATAATGTGTGTTTTAAGTAACTTTATGCACCCCGCTCTTTTATCTTCTCAAAGTTTTTAAGGTAATACTGTGGAAGAGTACCATGACGAGTAGGGCCTATAACAACATGTTCACTGTAGTGATTTCTGAATCCACCATAATGTTCTGTATTAAATACAAGGTTTATATACTTGTATAAAACTAGTGCCTTTTCGTGTTCTCACTTGCTGTTGAGTTGAAACAATGTTTGCTGCAAACACATTGCTCAAGTGATAAAGAATTTCTACTTATCTTTTGACTTATGCACAAAAACCAAGAGTTAGGAATGAGATTCATCCCCTCTTGACCTTGGCTGGATATTGTCCAGTTGCCAGGCAGAGTTGCAATGACGGAAAAATGGGGGTGACCAGCGGTATTGTCCGGCATGATTCCCACATGCGAAAATCCGGGAGTGGCTTGACCAGGGATTGAACTCGGTTCACCTTAGTGGGAGGCGAGCAGGCTAACCACTCGACCACCACGGCCCTGCCATAGAAAGAGAAAATTGATTTTGCACTCAGCAGTCAATTAATCTGCAGACCTTCATCCTTCAACATTGTTAATGTCTCGGATAAATAGAGGCTGCTTTTGTAGGAAGTAAAAGTTTGTCCAACTACACCATGCATATTGGATTTAGAAGCAGTATCATTCAGATAGTTCAGGTAGCTGTAATTTTTAGTTATTTTTATTATTTGTTAGGTCTGTTTACAGATGACGGATGACAAAAAAATTTTTTTTCGATCACCAGTGATCTTGCTTATTTTAATTTTAGTAATCTTTATATAAACAATGGAAATGCATTAAAAACACCACTTTCAGATCTGCTGCTTTGTATTCTATGGTCAACATACCCATAAAATGAGTGAGTTATATTACAGTTTCAATTCACATTGGGGGTTTCTAAACCTCAAAATCAACGTGTGAAAGTGTTAGTGCATATCGGACAGTATGCCGCACAAATTATCAGACAACCAAACACAGTGAGTATTGTTCAAATGGGTGAACGGCAACAAGGTCCGCCTGCTAGTTCATAATTGTTTTTACTTGTTAGAGGATGTGTGCAACGTGGTCCACCCCATTAATTTTAAGAGTGTTTTTAATAGTTGCAAGTTGATAATTATTCATAAACGTGCAGTGACGTGGTGCTGTCCGTCACAAAGTAAATAAATAATCTAAGCGGAGACATCCCAGTTTCAGTAGTTCCTGTGTAAATAAAGTGAAAGAGACTTCCCAAACTGAGAAGATTGCCTGAAGTTTTAGTAAACAGATAAAAGGACTCTTACAACGAACCAATTTCGAATGTTGTAAATAACTTAAAATATTATTGTTGTAAATAATTTAGTGCTCTTGTTTGTGTTTTGAGAGTCCTACTTATTTTTTTCAAATATGTAGATGGTCCCAAACGACAATTGGTAGTTAAATTCATTTTTTAAGTGTACTTGTGTTTGTAACTATTAGCTAGATTCCATCGGTCGGTGGGACAGAAGGCCTTGAGCAGGCAAACCCTTTAGAATGTGTCACACGTAACTGCTAGCTACTGTGTGGCACGATAGAAAGGCCATATAGGGCCATTTTGTTTTCGCCTTAAGCGCCACAGCAGGTAGAACCCAGCTAGCTATCACACCTCTCCTGAGTGAGGCCTAGTTTACATGCAAAGTGTCGTCTTTTTATACGTTTTGTGTTTTTGTTATTTCTTCCCACTGGAGATATCTGTTAAATGATACCTCTATCAAGTAACCAAGCCTTCAGCTAATCATGTAGAGCGGCTTAATTAAAAATGAAGGATGCGTGCACTCCCACACTTGACACCGTGTTACATTTTTCTCTTTCCCCACACCACTCCCCCAGGGGGAGGAAGAATCCATTAGCTGGTCTTCAGCCTGGCCGATCGCTCCCAGCTGTCGAGAGAGAGAGACAGCGCTACCCCAGTCACCCGCTAGAGATGAGTCCAGTGGTGTGTGCTGCCACCCGACAGAGGCAAGCTGTACAGAAGCAAAATGCAGTCTTCTTGGGATGGCAGCTCTATATCATTGCCGAGAGGACAGAATTTTTTTTTCATTGCCCAGATGAACCTCAGTCGCACCAGAGGGTGAGCTAATTGATGCGTGATGCTTACTGGTCCATGCAACCATGACTTCGTTTCATCTGTGCGTATCTCCTTGGCGCACCAGGCTGTGTCTGAACCAGTGTAATATCTAACAATGTACCTACAGGTTACATCACTTGTTGTGTGAAGTAATACAGATGCGCCAGTGTTATACTGTTCATCACCCGTTGTCAGTAAGCTATGCCACTCCACCCCCTCACAAGATGAGAAAATGAGTCAACCAGCGGCCGAGTAGCTGCTACCATCCCCGAAGCGGTCAAGTAGTTCAAGGACGCACCGAGGGATAGCGCCACCTGCCACATTCGAGTCAGCAGCAGAAGCAGCAGCAGACAATTCTTGACTCCTCCTCCAGTGACGTCTTGACTCCCACCCTGCAGCCCAGGTGAGAATGAGCCGGCGAGTATAAATACCCGCACCTGGTTCAGAAACGCTAGTTGTTCATCTGCACTTGTAAGAGCCACATATCCTTGGTAGCTCGCTCCACCGCCTCGTGCGCTGAAGCTCTCTTGACTGCTCTTCGTTGTCTAGACAGCCCAGAACCTCTTCAGCTCCATTGCCAGCATCTGCCAGACCTTCCAGAGGCTCTTCCCCTATAGATCTTGGAGAAGTTGTCAACCCCCCCCCCCCCCCTCCACCATCCCTTTTCTATTACCTCGTAATGGCCACCCCACAACCCTTCAGGAAGTGGGCCTACCGAAGTCCCTTCAGAATATGGCACAGAGTAAGTAGATAGGGAAAGTTAAGACACCTAGTTGAATCTGCCATATCCAGTTTAGAACCAGGTCTCCTTCACCTGAAATCTGTGTGGATTTACTTCGTCAGCTCAAGGTAGTTAGGAGGTAGTACGGGCCACTGTGTTTATTTCTCTTTGACTTTCATTTCCTTGGGTGATTGTATGATCCCACATAAACACCACGCCCACCAGAGTGCAGCAGGAAACTGGATTTTAAGCCACCTGATTTTAACGACTCAGAGAAAACCTGCCCTCCAACCACCACACAGCTTATGTTGCTGGTTGGGGTAAAGATACGGCTCTGCGTCAGCCTAGTCGCTGCTGCGGCAGAATACTTCTAGCTAGGGACCAACTGTCGCCTGCTCCTCTCTTGTGAGGCAGATTGTACACCCCTCCATGCCTTACACTAAAAGGGGTGGTAAGGATCTGCAGGAGACAAAGGCCAGAGCCACTTAACAAAAGCTACTTGGGGCTGCACCTTATCCGATAAAGCATTCCTGCCACGATAAACCCTGGGACCAAGCTCACGCCGCCTGCCAGCTGGAGAGGCTTCGTCTCCAAGATCCCTCCCCTTTCTCTTTTCAGCCCCCAAGAATACGACGGGGATGCACACCCTGTGGTTGCTGCCATTTGTCATAGGGAGGAGGATCCGCTGGGAGTAGCCTGCCTGTGGTTCCGTGGGAACTGTAGCTCCAGCCCAGACAGGACGTTCTCCGGAAGGTCCAGCTACTGCAGCATATTTGGATCGGCCAGCTCCTTCAGCACATCCAGCAGCCAGTACCAGTGTACAAGGCCGACTCTGCAGGCCAGGTGATCAAGCACCAGCGCAGGTAAACCGGTAACCTCTAGTCAAGTCAAAACGTCTGGCACATGGCCGCCAGGCGACTCAACCTACTCTCTACACTGCTCGGACCCCTGCCGGCAAGTGAGTTTTAACCAGCCGTTATTAACCCCATGTGTGACTGTTACCGAGAGTGTCGTGCATCAAAGTGCTAGATGTGTAATTATAGTTTTTCGAAGTATCTGTATTGCGGTCTTGCAAATAGGGTATTATTTGAAAAAATGAACATTGTTCTGGGAAATGCTGTAGACTCACTATAACAAGCATGTCCTATTAACGACACATTCGCTATAGCAAAATTTTTGGATTCACAGCCATGTTCTGTATTTAATGCATGCATGATTGGTGTACTCATTTAAAATGAGTGCCTTTTTGTCTACTCGGTTGCTGTAATGATAATTTCTCTCTTTCTTAGAATTGGAAAACAAGTAAATTTTTTAAATTTTTTGTTTTAAAATATGCCATTTAGAGGGGTCTAAATATTGTTGGTGACATTTCATCCCTCATGAAAACAAAGGAAGAAATATAATTGAGTGGCTTTCTTTTCTTCCCTTTCAATATTTTACTGCATATTTACTTCCCTCTCTCATTCTTTGTTGGCTATTGTCCTGTTACCAGCCAGTGTTCCATTCATGGAAACAAAGTGTGGTGGAGGGAATTATTGACTGCACAAGCACCTAGAAGAGCTGAGGTGGTGCACAAGGCGTAAGGGTGCCCAATCGAAAGTAAGGTGGAAATACTGCAATGGAGAGAGCAAGTATTGATCGCACGAGTAGCTGGGAGAGAGGAGTTAGTGAACAAAGAGTAGTAGTGCCCAAGCATATGTGAGACAGAAATAACCACAGAGAGAGGAAGTACATTTTATGCTCGGCAGTTGGTTCATTGTCTGCAGGGTAGCTTTCTGCTTTCAATATTGTTTACGTTTCAAATAATTACAAATAAAGGCTGCTGCTGCTCTCTGAAATAAAAGTGTCTATAATTAAACAGATAGATTTAGAAACTGTATCGTTAAAATGGTTCAGGAATATGTAATGTGTTTATTTTGTCTTTTTGTGTGTGTTTACTGGTGAGGGACTGCAAAAGTTTTTCTTAATTATCAGTGATTATTGACTTTTCTAATATTTATGTGAATGATAGTCACATATGAAAAATGCTGCTGGTAGATGTGCTGCATCGTATTTCATGGTCAACTGAAACAAGGGGTAGAGTGCCCAGGAAGTGAGGGAATGATAGCTTGCCATGAAATGATTCTACCTTGTAATTTTTGGTTATAATGATAATTTTCCATTGTCGCTTGTTGTTGTTGTTGTTGTTATAGTGAGGTTCCACTGTAAATCATTTCAAATATGTTTTTTTGTTTCAGGATTTTACATTAAAAAAATATATTTTTGTTTATTAACTTAGTACGTAATGATAATTGCAAGCCTGAACACACTTGTTAAGATGAACAGTTTTCCTTGAACAGATCTTGTACACTGAATAATAAATAAACTGTATCCATTTCTATTAATATTGATGGTAGCATCTGTTTTGTGTTGTTACAGAATTCATATGGTGGGACTGCCAATACATTATTAATTTCTTGTGTGTCACCTCTGTCGCTGGATATCAGAGAAACACTGCACAGCTTGCAACTTGCTGTCCAAGTTCGTAGTGTGAAGAACTTTTTGACAATGAATGTTTGCAACACAGCTACGTTTTACACTGATTCCTCAGTCAAGGTGGCTGCAGAAGATACTGCAAAAGCTCCAGAGAAGGTGGCTACTGATTTGTTTGGGTCAGTAAAAGTGAAATCCGTAATGAAAACCAAGTAGAGATAAAAATAGTGTCATTGTAGTGAAGTTACTGTAATATTTTTATTGGGCTTTTCCACATCTCAAAAGTTTTATGCCATTGAGTTAATTATAGTGCAGCTTGCCAACTTGAACAGACACATAAGAACATCACGGACATCCATCCATGTCTTACCCTAGATTCAAACCCAGGATCCATTACAAACTAAGGTGGAACTACAATTTCCTGTGCCACAAAGTAATGAAATAAATTGCTATTATAGCAGGTTTATCTTCAAGCCTTTTAAAGACAAACCTTTTCCCAGATTAATTTTTTGCACTTAGGAATCGTGTTGGATGACGCCACTGGTCAACTGGTTTTCTTGGGGATCTCCCGTTTCCCATGCCCTTTCATTCCGGCACTGCTCCATACTCAACTCGCTTCACTTCTTTTTATCTCTCATCCTCAATGTTAAGGGCCGCCAAAATTTCTTTACTCACTTCATTGACTCCTAATTCATTGTACAGGAAAGCTATACTGTAACAAACTTATTGGAACTAGAAATGTTGCTTGTTTGTTGTACTGAAATTCTTTTTTGCTAAGTACCCACACATAAGTTTTAACAGCGATCTATATAACATTGACTGTTATCCTACTAATCACTCATTTATAAAGTATTTTAGTTAAACATAAAAATCATGTAGGGATGTCAAAATATAAATTTTTCTAATTTCCGATTCTCAATTCCAACTACAAAACCTTTCACTTGATTCCACCTCGATTCCGATACCATAAATTAGGATATAGTGGTTATCAACATGTGCCTACAGTCTATGTATCCTTTTGAAATTTTATTTTATAGGTCAAATTAGACAGACACAAATATGAAGACAATTACAGGAAAGGCTTTCTGGTATGCTAAGTTTTTCTATATTTATGTAACATTCAGACTTATCTAATTAGGCCTAACAAGTTCATATCAGTATTTTTGATAAATCCATGATTTATTTGAAATGAATATAGACAAAGTATTATACAAAAAAGTTAAACAAAAGTTCTCAACTTCGCAATGCAATATTTTAGGTCAACTTATGAAGCTAACCAATATGTACACAAATATTGATGCTATTAAATAATGAAACTGAAATACAAGTAACCTTTCATTTAACATTGCTAAATGAAAATGCTCCTACCGGACATTTTAAGTTGCAGGGACACTGGATGACTTGCCGCTACACGCATCTTTGCCCAAAAGATCTTCTGAAACATCATTATTGGCACTTTTCTTGTACTTGTGTTTACTTAATCGTATGGTAAATCAAACCCTTCATGAGGCCCCACAGGAAGTAATCTAGTGGAGTCGTTTTGGCCAACAGTGGCTAGGTCGAGGTGGCCTGATTGCTTGGCCTTTGCGTTCATCCGACTTGACTCCACTAGACTTCTTCCTGTGGGGCCACATAAGGCGAGATTTAGAGACCCCTGTGGAATCGGAGGAGAACCTACTGGCGCGGATTATGGCAGCAGCGGATCTTGGACTTCCAAGTATTGGTGATTGTGTGTACCAGCACATGGTACGTAGGTACCATGTTTTCGTAGACATCGCTGGTCGTCACATTGAGCCCTTCTTGTAAGTGGACCCAGAAGATAAACAACATACAGTTTGTTGCAGACACGAAAGAGGTCAACATGTGATGTGGTGGTGTTTTGTTTGTCGCGGGGAAACGGTACGTTTCCGCACATAAGTTCCTATGCAAAACGTAACCGTATTGGTCTCCACTACAAGCCCTTACAATGTGTAATGGGAATTTAGACACATTCTCTATAGGTTCTCTTAAATTATATGTATATCACTAATTTAATGAAACATTTACTAGACAATACACTATCCTCAAAAGAAGTACTGAGAGCAGAAACTTTAAAGATCAAAATATTGTATTGATAAGTGGTAAGTAATAAAAAACCATTTTTAATATTTTAACTTGACGTGCGCTCCCTACCTCGGTGATAGGTGGTGAGGCCGCTGACTACCCTATCGAGTTCCTCAAGCAATCCTACCGCGGCGTATTATACTTTGTACTGCCCGGTGGTTAGTGGTAAATACTGTAGGGGGCCACTTAGTGGGAGGATGCCGTCGGATGAAAGGGGAGTCAAACCCCAGAGTGAGGCAAACTGAGATTGAGTCTCTTCCAGAGAGTTCGACCTTCCTCACTACGAGGGCTGCCAAGATTCGGGAGGCCAGCTGTCCCGTGGGAATGAAGATGATGTGAATGTGTTAAACGTTGGTGGTGGTGGGGGCAAGTGATCTGGCAAATGAGACCTTGGTTATCCGCATTGGCTTCGTAGGTTGGCGTGCAGGAATGTAATTTGACGGGGCCGAGACTGTACGGGACTTGGGAACAACCTTCGATGGGAGTCAAAACCGGATTGTGTTTCTGAAGCCAACTTTATCAAACACGAGTTAGGCGGATCAGCCTTCGGAACTATCTTACGCGGAGGGGTTACCGGCCAAGGAGGATTGTCATGTTCATGTTCCTTGTCTGACCAACAAGCACCTAATAAGTGGTCTAATGGTGACACCTGATCAAGGGGGATAAATGGCAAGATAGGTCGAGGTATGTACTCGGTTTGTGAAAGTTGGGGGATGACCTTGCTCGTGACTTCTGTGTCCCTCTCTCAATCTATTTGCCTCTGTAAGGCACGTCTTTCTCTGCATCGGACCGGCTCTTAACGCCATCTTTCTTAGAATGCACCTGGTATATCCTTTTGACCTTTCCACTGACGTGCAGTCTGTGGGGTGTGTCTTATGCAGTCACACCCAAGGCCCTGATGTTTAGATAGGCAATCCGATATCAGGACGCCACCAAGGGTAGACGCGGAAGCACCGGAAACCCAGAAGCAGCGGCTTGTCTTTCCGGACTCTAAACGCTATGCACGCTCCGTCTCGTGTGGAGTTCGGCACATCTCACGCATAGTCCTCAGTGGGATCTTTCTATTGCACAGTAAATATTCTCACACACAATGATTAATAGGATAATTAAACTGGGATCTAAAGTTAAAATTACTGTAGGTGACAAGTTCAAGTTTCATGTAATATTTACTACGTAAATGAAAGGGGAAAATTCCCGGCTGACTTATACAGAATTAATTAACTACCTAAAATATTAAATAAAATATATTACCTACTGGAAACAGGCGAAGGTGAGCCTGGCAAGTAAGTAATGATAAAATAAAACTCAAAAGTTATTCTACATTTGAATTATGCAATTTAGAGCGTTTCAGGTAAGGGGGTTGTCCAGAAAGGCACTAGCATCGCGACAACCTGCTACCGCGGGAGTCAAGGAATTTGACTGTAGTAAAGGGTTGCTGGGTACAGGACGTCGGCATTACCTCTGTAGAGAGAGCTGCCCTTGTAGTCAGCTGGTATGGACGAGCCTTTGCAAGTTGCAGGGGTAGTGCTGCCTTCACAAGTTGCTGGATTGGTGCTGCCTTCTCAAGCTGCTGGGCAGGAGGTCGAAGCCATTTGCAGGCGGAGGAGAGAAGAGAGGTCTTCGCAGACCAGGGAGTGCCCACTGACCTATGTGGCCTGTGAGCCTGGCGTGTCTGCTGGGGTGTGCAAGCGGACTTCCTTATATACTGAAAAATTCTTTGATGAGCTATCTTTGGATGCAGGGTAGAGTAGCCTTTCAGCACAGGGGTAGGTTTATCACGGTTGCAGCAGCGCAGCTCATTTCTTATCTCCCTGCGTGGAGGCAACATCAAATTTAAACACCTCATCCTGAGGCTGGTGGGATGCGACGTCACAAGGTCGCAGGGGTGCTGCCATCTCGTGTTGCTGCTGGAACTTCTTCTTCAGTTATATGTAGGGTAGTGGTTAGTCAAAAATATTTTATTTATTCCCGGGGGTGGCATTTGCATGCGGGTTTCTGGGTGGGCCGTACATTCCATAATTAAACACGTTTATCACTTTTACGTATGCTGCTGTCCAACGCGTGGCGTCTCCTTGCTCGGTAAATGAAATTTCTTTGCCATGTTTTCTGACTTGTCCCAAGCTCTCATTGGCTCGAGATAGGGCAAAGTCGCCCATAGAGAGCGCATGTGTCCTGCGCAGCATCTTGGCATGCGTCAAACTGTATGAAAATTGTTAGTTTCGTGTGTGTGCTTGACTGCAATGTGTTAGGTTTTTGAAGCTTGTCAAATTCTTTTTTTTTTGTTGCCGGATGATTAGAAAGATCTCTCAGTAGACCTAATGTGTTGACAAATGTAGTTTTGAGTGCCTTCCTACCAATTTTGCAAGTTCTATTCAACTTACAACTAATTTTTTTCATAATATACCCACACAGATGTTTTATTCGCACTTTCCATGACCTAGGAAACAACATTTATTTCCAAAACATAGTTTATTTCTGTATGATAGTCATGTAATCACTAGACACTAAAGTAGTTTATTGCCATTCGTGCCACTTTATAAGTTTATTTTGGCACAGTAAGTTCCAATCCGCAAGATATATACAGTATATACTGTAAATAGGTTGACTCTCCATTGACCTACAGAAATTATTTTGTTACTACTCCGTAACTTAACGTGCTACTAAGGAATTGTCAGTCAGCAGATGTTTGTGTGATCTGTCATTCTGTGTACATTTCAGGACAGATGGCAGGCATCATAATTTGCCAGATGTGTAAAGGGAACAGAGTGGAATGAATGTTGCATATTGCGTTTGAGTGAATCCCAAATTTATGCTGAAGTACACAATAGCCTCAAAAATCTTATGTTGTATGTCAAATTTGGTTTTGATATAATGAAAAGCCAATATTCCGTTTTGTTTTCAATAATAATATTTACTTGTGTGATTATTTTTACTGTTCATGTGCAGTAATGGTAACAAAAACCTGCTATTGTGCTCGTTTTGACACCGTCAGGCAAGACACGAGGCAAACTGTGACACAATAACTTACGGTAGATTTGCACCGCTGTGTTTCCCAGTCACCGCACTGTTGAGGCTCAGGGTTTTCAGGGATGTTGTGGGTTCTGTGTGTCCGTCTCACGGGAGCGTATTTACAAAACTCTTTTCACTACTAAACTTTTATCACTTGCAAAATTTGGCAAGAGATTTCTTTCACTACAAAGGAAAGACTTAGAGCACTATGTACTTGCTTTTATTCTTATACCATACAAGATCGTGCCAACATTACTCTTATGAAAAACTCGGACGTGTCTAGCCAACTCCGTTCGGGTGCTCCCCAGCCCGCAATTAATCTAGTGCACTCCTAGATGGATGACTTCTCTGTGGTGTTGGAAAAAACAATCTTCACAAGGGAAAGATTCTACAGCTGCTATGGTGGACGTACGATTTTTTCTTAAGATAGATCGCAGAGAATTTCAAAATGAGCAAACATGTGTGATTATTTGGCATCTCTAATGCGGACTCATGGGTGCTCGTCTTGCCGCACATGGTTAGTGAGGTGACAGTCTACATATAGCTGGCTAGGACGGAAATAATATCACCGTACCTTTTACATAAATGACATTAAAACACTTGAAATATGATGGGACACGACATGAATGGTCACAATATACATGCCGATGCGTGAAAGCAAACTTAGATGGCGCGGATGCCGCTTGATATGCTTAGTAGCGGATCACTGTGTGCAGATGAATTTTCAGTCTTCCTCCATAAAAACTGCAAATTCTGTTCAGATAAATTATTATTGTGAATCAGAAAAAATTCTCCGGCAAACTGTAGCGTTTGAAGTCTTTTAGCACCCCTGATGGTGGGAAAATCAATCTTGAGATTGACCGTGTGATCATACATTCAGATCATCAATTACGTGAAAATTACATGAAACCCTAAATAAAAAGTACATAGAACTCTGAAATAAATTACGACGAATATGATTTTACACAAACACTCAAACCGCTTGGATGGCACGGACATTGACTTGGCGGCCACTAACCACGTGGTCTCGAGTGATGTGGCCGTAAAACAATTAAACATGAAAATTACCCTGAAATACATACATGAAAATAAAACCCTTAAAATTGCACACAGCAATTGTACAGAAATTACAATGAAACGCCTTTAACCTAGGCGGATGGTGCCTGATTCAAGTTGTGTGGGCCGCGTGGCCTCTCCGACATCTTTCTCCTCCTTTTCCTCAATTTATGTTGAAAAATCCACAAGGGCACAAATTATTAGGTTATGCGGAAGCGTAATGCTGGGGAATGTCTGGCAAAACGTACACAAAGTAAAGGTTAACCGGTATACTAAAGTGAAACTATTGTAATCTACATCAGTGCAAAAAGTTTGTAGTGCGTACGTAACAGCATGTTACCTCGCCAGCTCTCCTGGCGGCCTGTCCAGAGGCAGAGGTCACGTGGACCTACTGTGACTGCCTACTGGGTTCACGCAAGCGGAAGTGCTGAGCACGCTGAGTAAAGACGTTGATATTTGAAAATAAATGGTATATAAGCAATTTAAATATTGATTTACATTTTAGATTTTTCTTATGGATTTTCTGTATTCTTTGAATGTCTTTTTATGACTGCGTTCAAGCTGGAATAATAATGTTCTGAATCTTAGCGCAGCGCACATTTTAATTCATAGCCAAACATTGTACAATATTATCAATCATATATTTTAAACATTTTGACACTTGAAAAACCTGAAAATAAACAAAAGACATAATTTTACACTTCAAATAAATATTCCGGTATGGAAAGTTCAGGTTACGGCCTCTTTGGGCACGTGCATGCCCACGTGTCATGTGAGTGGTGAGCGCCATCATGGTCTTAACGTGGCTGGCTGTTAGCCTTCGTCAGTTTGTTTTGTTTTTGTAGATTTAATTCTTTACTGATGTTACATAAAATCTCAGGTTGGTGACTTGCCTATAGGGATTTTATATTTCATCTTAAAAATATTTTTCAGATTAATGTTACGACGTAAAAAAAATTTAACCATGTCTCGTTGGTATATGGCATGCATGTTGTTTGTTAGGTGTAAGCAGTAGCCCTAACCTGTGTTTCAATTACTTTTACATAATTTTTCCTAATGCTATGTGTTATTCAAACCTTAATTAATAACTGTTTATTGCACATTATTTTCATTAAATTTCATGCAGAATAGGGCAGGATAACATGTGCCTGCATGTAATTGTAAAATTTTATGATCATGCTTACTTTGTGCATAACCAAATAAGATTTTTATTTTGTAAAATAGACTTGAATGTTGTGATTTGATGACGAAATATAGTTTTATGATGAGGGTGTTCTTCCATGAATGCACCTTCTATAAACAAATGAGCATCTCTTGACATATATATATATATATATATATATATATATATATATATATATATATATATATATATATATATATATATATATATATATATATATATATATATAATATATAAACACATTTTATTTACTAGAAAAAAAATCCCCCCCCAAGAATTTTTATTTTCTCACTTGCTGTTCAAGAATGTTGTATTTCTCAAAAATTTTCTCGAAGTTCGAGATCTTGCATGATCTTCATTTCAACCTTCCCTTTTACTTGTATATGGTTTTCAGTTTCAGGATCATTAATTACTATATTCTACTATATTATAACAGGCTAGTAGCATGCTGTGAAATTTTCTCTGGATAAGCTGTAGACATGTTAACATTAATGAATTAATTGTAATAGTTATTAATTTTCACCTATAATTACGCTTTTACGAATGGTATTTCAGAAATTTTGATTTTTGATCAATTTCAGGAATTATTTAAGTTTTCCAAAACAATCTAAGCTTGAGCGCTTAGTAAATATAATCTTTAGAAGCGATCAATAATTTTCAGGCCACATCAAGTCTTTAATTTATGCACATCATGTCTTGTGTTTCCAAATGTATGACAATTCTCATATATAAACGTATATTTCGGGTCTTGTGAAAACATACGCTAGAGTACTGTGCTCACTCAGCATACTTTTTCGCAGTGTGTGGCATGAGTGTTTCAGTATGTTGCTACGAGAATTCCATACAATAGTTTAGGAAACACAACATGCGAGTTAGTTACAGTTTGGTTCTGATTGGCGTGCTCTGAAATGGATAAAATTGGCATGAAGCCTACATGGTTTTTAGATGCAATGGTTACGCCTTGGCTGTGTACAAATGGACCGAGGTGTGGGGTGGCACACACTCCGGGTTGTGAAAAATGAAATTAAACGTTCCATTAATTAAAAATGGCTGTTAAAATGTACATGACTGATACAAAAGTTTAAGACCCGGAGCGGCCACACACAAAAGTCCACCCCATGTGAAGACTCTGATGCTACTAATTAAGATGGCTGGCAGACTACCGGTTCATTGGCCAAAAGTTCCTGCTCAGGTCACGTGATGCTTATAATCAAATACACAAATGTTACAGAACAAAATGTCAGCAATTGACATGGCCCTAGGGCAGGGATGAGACATAATATATTTTCCATGGCCTTTGTTAGGGACCCATCCCAGCATTCGCCTGGAGTGATTTCGGGAAACCATGGCCAGACCAGGAATCGAACCCGGGTCCTCCCGAATGTGAGTCCAGTGAGTTACCACTGCGCACCTTGTTCGGTACTAGCCTAGACCTTTCGTTCAGTAGAATGTCATCATATTACAGTCAGCATTGTCAGGGGGCAGACACCCTGTGTTAGCGCAGGCAATTATTATAACATTGTCGAGATCCAGCATCATCAGCATAGCATCCAGCATCATCAGCATAGCAGCATCATCACGACAGAGGATCTTCAAAGGAGGCCACTGATGAGTCAACGGCACCACGACCCCCATCCACATCTCGTGCTCGCTGAGTGCCCCACCATTCTCCTGAGGTACAAAACCAGATACCGTGAACTTTAACATTGATTATTTAAAAGAAAGCAACCAAAAACCTGAACTTGATAGTCTCCTCAGTACTTTCAACCTTAAATCCATGATAAACTTTGCTACCAGAATAGAAGGAACCAGTCTCACAGCAATTGATAGTAACGCAGTTTCAGAGTGCCACTGTCTCCCAGTAATAAATGTCTTATGGATCATGATATGCAAATATTAGTTATGTCTTCCATTAACATGCCTTCCAAAAGAATTTCTTACAAGAAAATACAAAATTTTTGCTAGAAAATGTCTTACTATTCAAAAGTGAGCTCAGCAGGGAGCAATAGTCAACAATGTATACTTGTACCGAAGTAAATGAAAATTCAACTATTTTTTTATTAACCAAGTTCCCCATTTTTTCCAAAAATGTTTCCCATCCAGACTGACCCACAGTAATACAAATCCAAAGAAAAATTTATGGCTCAGCAAAGGAATAAAAATTTCCTGTGAAGACAAAAGAAAACTTATAAGGCAGCCAGAACCAGCAGCAACCCTGACAATGAATCACTACAGGAAATAATGCAAAATTTTGAGTAAGGTCATTAAAATCGGCAAAAAAGGATTTTTCTGTAAGTTCATTCAAAATTCGCAAAACAAAATAAAACCTAAATTGAATATTGTAAAAAACTCAACAGGAATAACAACAGAGCAATGTCCAGCTGTAAATCTAAAAGTAAATAACTGCATATACTCGGCCACTAAATTAGTCGCAGATACATTTAATTCATACTATTTAAATGTCGTAGAAAAAAATGATTAATTAAAATATTAAACAAGATATAAACCATATTCCTACACTACAGGGTACAGAATAGCCTATATCTTTTACAAACACAACTCCAAATGAAGTGGAGAAAACAATCAATTCTTTGCAACCAAAATTATCACGTGGCTATGATGGCATTAGCTGTAGGTTATTAAAGCAATGTGCTTTTGAATTCAGTGTTCCATTAAGCCATATATGTAATGCTATTTTCAATAAAGAATTGTTTCCAGACAGACTCAAATGGGCTATGGTAACATCATTGTTAAAGAAAGGTGACAAGACCGAAGTAACCAATTATAGACCTATCTCACTTTTTACCTCCTTTTCAAAAGTAATTGAAAAACTAATTTACAGGAGACTGCTTCAACAATTTGAGAATCACAAAATCTTATCACTTTTACAGTTCGGCTTTAGGAAAAATACCTCAACAAATGATACAATTTTCAAACTAAAAAATAGCATTCTTAATGCACTTGATAAAAACATGCCATCTAATGGAATATTTTGCGACCTCACTAAAGCATTTGACTGAGTAAATCACAACATACTTATAGAAACAATTAAGTTTTATGGAGTCTCAGGTACACTCAATAAACTAATAAGCTAATACCTTTCAAACGGACATTAACAAGTGCAGATCAAAGGAAAAACTACTTCATTCTACTCTAAACCAGGAAAAATCAAGCATGGGGTCCCACAAGGATCAATATTAGGCCTCCTACTCTTCCTAGTTTATATAAATTGCCTTAACCCCAGAAACTACTCCAATTTTAATTGCAGATGATACTAGCATCTTAGTCTCTGGAGACTCAGTAAATGACCTTACACAAAAAACAAGACACAACATTTGCAGAGGCTACAGGCTTTCAGTCACAAAGTCGGATGTTATTACGATCCAGTCTGAGATTAGCGGTTTTTGCCTCACTACGCTGTAAAGGCCCGCTGGCGAACGAATTTTATGTCCAAGGCATGGTAGAAAAGCGGACTAACTACTGCCTGAAAGCGAGTTTGGAGCATCCTAATGCTACCTGGGGGCACGCCGTGAACTAATTACCCTAGTTCAGTTTGCATTTTTTCACCACGTGGGTAGCACATTATTCTCGTTCTGTGGTTCATAAACATGCACAATTTGAATACTGGAAAAAGTCAGTGTAATACAACCCTTTAATACTAGCCAAATAAGAAAATATTATTTATTTATTATTCCGTGCACATGTACATAAATAAAATGTGAATGTTGGTGCTAAATATTATACTGAATATTGCGCTGCCCATATTATGGTAACCAGGTATGACGTGTGACATCTGATGGTGCGCATGGTAACATTACAAATAAAACCCTTCATCAACAAGCACAATAAATAGTACTCAAAAATATCCTAAAACTAACACAGCACAAAAACACTTGAACGCACGAGCGAAAACTGTATTTAAAAAGGCCATTTAAAAACTAACACATCACTTTCATGCACATGGTATGCCGCACGTCACAATTACACACGTAAACACTAACAAAACTAACACTGCTCGAAAATAAATAGAATTAAGTCATTTACTGCCAATTTGTAATTTGCCATTTAAAACAGTTCACCTACATTTAGAAATCATGCTAAAGCCAATCAGGAATCAACATTTAAAACAATTAGTGTATATTCAGAAATCACGCCATTTAAACTGTCCCCCTTAGCATTTTCAGCACACCTTGTGGCGAAATTTTTCCCCTTATTAATTTGTTAACATATATATTCCTAACCTGTAGGAGAATAGACATTAACCATGGCCCACAATGCAAGTATAATCGTAGACAATTTAGAGAGTATGTAATTACAAAGCTCTAGGTGGCCTATCTTGTGGTCACAATATTGCACATGATACCACTGAAATTGAAACAATTGCTTCTATATATCATAACAAAATGATCAAAATTGTTTTCCTCGTAATGCTGATGACTGACACAATTACATTTCAATCCAGTATTTTGTTTTCGGATATTGAATATTGGTTGAATTTTTTGAGGTTAAAATATTGATAATTGGTTTATCGGAAATTTTTTTATCAGTGTAGAATATAGATATATCGTAACTAAAGTATTAATATATTAATTTTTCGATAATTATCGGCCATCCCTATTAAATATTCACGTAAAAATAAGCTGGTGCATGATGAATGTTTAATTTGACTCAAAATGTTTAACTATTTTACTGATATCTAACTGATCTAACAAGGTGTTTTTTAATACTATTCGTAACATGCCAACAAATTGTATTTGATTTTGTTCGGAATGTGTTTGTTTTTAATTGTGTGCTGTGCTCACTCCGAGACATTGACAAACTCCAAACTTAGCAAATTTTCTATGAGAACTTATCATTACTTAGCTACTTGTCATTTTGTTATCAATTAAGGAATTAGCTTTGTTACTATACGTATTTAATGTGTTTGATTCATAACCTGCCCGATGCGACTTGGCTGTGATTGCAGAAGCTTGTATGTTCATGGACGTTAAAACTTCCACTGAAAGTTAATTTGAGTAAATTTGTGTCAATGTACACACATTTTACTATCAAAAATAGAACAAAAACTGCAAAAGTTCCTTAGTAGACGTCATGAAATTATAAAGAAATAGCTGCGAATTGAAAACTTCAAGGTAATGTTTTTAAACAAATTTAAAGTGACATTTTTGTTTTCTCGCAAATCCAATCTTTATTTAAAAAATTATTATAAGGGATTTTTGTATTTAAATTGAAGTAAGTATTTTTAAGAAGTGCAACAACCAAGTGTATTAAAATATAGAACAATATGACTTTTCTAGCTCGAATCTAATTTTTAGCGCATAGTCATTATTCTATGTTTATTATTTTTTTTAATGGAATAAGTCATGATAGAATATTATTCACAACCCATGATCTTCTTTACCTAACCTAAAATATTTTTCCCCCCGATTTTTCCTGAATTCCTGTGGGAAATTTAAATTTCCCGCTCAACATTTTCTCAATGGTAAAATTTAATTCCCGCACACCACAAGGTAATAGAACCTTGTTATATTGAATAACACTGTTTAGATACACAATTTGAATAAAAAGTACAAACTAGGGTGTAAAAACGTGAGCTTTGCAATTAATTATTTGGTTTTGTATGTTCCACACTTTTCTGAAATAATTTTTAGTTTCTTATTTAGTATTATTTTGCAGTTAAGTCAAGAAATATGCTCTTTTATCTGCCTTTACTTAACTAGTAAAAATGTATGTATTTATTCAATTTAAAAAAATAATTTATATATTTATTAAATTTAAAAAAATAATAATTTATATAATGTGTACTTCCCAACAATACCCTTTGATTTGACATTCAATTCGAATTCACGAATATTTTTGAAAATTTGCTTTGCATTCGCTTCAAAATGAAATTTCTAGCTTCGTCTACCCCTACTATCTTGCATTTATCACTGAGTTTTAATTTTATTGTAGCTTTATTGGTATGAAATTATAACTATTTTTTCTCATATTTTATACAGTTTGTCTTAACAAAGTTCAAAATGTTAATTTTAAAAATATCTATGATTTATAACTTTATGCAACAGGAAATTAAGAATGTGAGGAATGCTCAAGGCTGTCCTTTTCATTTATTGCATACAGTCATGTCACAACTCTTCAATTCAGCTTCATGGCATGAGAATACAATTTAACTACAAATTAAAACATAAGCTATTTTTTTTAATATATGAAACAAACTGCAGAAGCACAGGCAATGTAAGCAAGAGGGCAACACTACTATAAACCCCCATTATAACAGGCCGTATTAAAGTGTACGTCGCTTATAATGGATGCATAGTTATGTCAAGGTCGTTGTGCAATGCTAATTGTGCCGCCTGCCAGCCGAGCGACATTATCTGTAATCCCATTAATTATGACAATGTAAGCCACAGTGCATCTAGTTCTATTTCAATCAAACTTGTCAATTATGAAAACCGTGTAGTTTTTTAGTATTAAACAGTATTTTTAATTTGTAAACTTCATAAGCTTGCTTTTGTATTACTGTATATTTCTTTAGCATGTAAAATAAGCTGCTTTATATCTATTTCAGTTGTTTCATTGATGTAAATACAACCTTTCAAAACATACCTATTTGTTATGAACCGGACTTCTACTAAAACGGACTACCTTTAGCCCTAATTAGTCAGTTATAATAGGGGTTTACTGTATTTTGTGCACAACTGTAAAACAGGTTTTGTTACAGTGGAATTCAAAGTTTCAATTTTTCCAGCATTTGTGAAACCCGGGGGATAGCGTTTCTTGTGAGAGCAGAGTGGTGTGCCCCTCTTCTGATTTACAGCATGTGATTGGCTGAAAAGTGACAAGACCTAGCAGTCTTTCCTTTTTACCATACCACCCTGGCCCACTGTCAGACATCACTCATTATTGGCTCCACCCACTTCAGGTCGAACATTTCTCAGCCCCACCACACAACCTTTCCGAAAACATATCTTCAACCGACCTCAAAAACATTGGCTGGACAATAACTTCCACATTTCTATATGGTATTTGTTTCTGAGTAGCAAATAAGTAGAGGTATCTGTTCTATGATTTTTTTTAGGAAGGCTGTGCCCTGCAGCCATCCTCCAACATTCACCATTACTAGATTCATTGGTGTTGTTGGCTAGCTGTATTTGCCCCCACAAGGGGGTAGCGAACACACAGCCAGCTTGCAGTGGTTGCATGTACATTTTTTGTTGTTGTGAATGTTTTGAAGTTTGTTTGCTCATTTTCTAAATGTTGTGCTTGCTAAATTGTTTAATACAATATATACAACATATCACACCAGTGAAGACAGCTTCAAATAAGGGTTATTTTATCAATTAGGTACTTGTATTTCAAATATTAAATTTTTTTACATCACAAGCTTTAATTATCTAAATTCTTTAAAAATAAAATGTTGGTTATTTGCTTTTAGACTAACATATTTTGAAAAATGTGAGTTATTAGTCAAAAGTGTGTTGTGAAAACAGTTTCTTATAATTTTTATCACATGTAGCAATATTTGTTACATTTGCAGGTTATCATTTGCAGCATCTCAATGGCTGAAACTGGTTGCAAGTGCTGAAAATCTGTTTGCTGTATTGGCCACTAATATAACTCTGCCTGCCGAGGTGAAAGATCAGATCGAACATTGGCTGTGTTTGAAGCAAGAGTGTGAAGAATGCATCGAAAGTGATCGTGGCTTGAGCGACAGTGTTAGTGAAGGCAGATTACTTTACAGAATAGGTACATACCTTCAGAACATGCATGCAATTTAATTTTTGTCTTCCAGAGAATTTTTATGTTGTGAAGTGCAATTTAAAAAATATTATAAAACTGGGTGTGCTCATTTGTGTTTAATCAGGACATGTGTTTGGGTATCTAAGTACAGTAGAATCTTGTTAGTACAGTTAATACGTAATGTGAAGTCTGTTTATGCCCCACAGAAAACTATTTATATTTAATTGAGATGGTTAATACAAACATAATTGTAACCGCTAAAACTAATGTAAACAATCATGGCACCATATTGTATACAATATAAACAGTGCTGCTTTACGCAGTGTGAAAAAATTTTGCTCCTCTAGCATTAAAATCGGTAACTATAGATGCTGGCTGCATGTATTTGGCACGTGGCCACTTTTCGTAACCTCTTCTGGGCACAAAAGCTGTTGATTCGTAACCATGTTCTAGTGCATTAATGCCAGTAACGGACCAAAATCCCATAGTATCGAATAGTCGAAAGAGTACATTTTGCTTTGTGGAGTCAGCTTGATGTATCAATTCCTGGTTGATGGGTGACACGATTTTCGATATGCATAACATAGACATTCATGTAAATGTAACGTAGTGCACGATCAATGTTTAATTAACTCCGCAAACGTTAAATGATTTTACTGAGATCTAACATGGTGTTTTTTAATATGGGTTTGGTTAAAACGATTCGTAACACACCAGCAAGTTGTCTTTGTTTTTCGTTCAGCATGTGTGTTTTTAATTGTGTGTTGTACTCACTTGTAGCTGAGAAGATGACGAACTCCAAACATAGCAAATTTGCTGTGAGAAAATATAATTAATTTACTTAGCTACTTTTCATTTTGTTATCGATAGAGGACTCAGCTTTATTAGCATACAGATTCAGTATGTTGCATTCATAACCTGCCTGATGCAACTTGGCTGCGATTGCAGTTGTACTGCGTGATTCGAAGTGTGTGTGTTTACAGACGTTAAAACTTCCACTGAAAACTAATTTGAGTAAATTAGTGTTAATGTACACACATTTTACTACCAAAAATGGAACAATAAAATAATGTTTGAAAGTTTCTTAGTAGATGTCAAAATTATAAAGAAAGTAGCAGCGAACTGAAAACATCAAGGCAATGTTTTTAAACAAATTTAAAGTTACATTTTGGTTTTATCATGTCATAATTCCAATTTTTAAAATTACAGTAGAAGCCCGGAATACTGCGGCCCGGTATACCGCAGATTCAGTTATACCGTGGGGCAATTTATGTCCCCTGGCCTGAATAAATAAATGAGTGGAAAGTGTGCGGTCAGGTAGGCGTATGGTGTGTCGGCGGGTGGTTGTGAGTAGGGAACATTGATGGATGAGGTGGAGGAAGCGGGCACGTGTTCTCCCTCCTTTCAGCGCCGAGATCTATTTTACTGATTCTGTACAGCCAATATTGTATATTTTTCCGTATTCAATTTTGTTGGTGTGGTGCAAAGCTTTGATGTAAGAATTCCTAGTGGTCCTTTTTTTTATGTGAACCTATTATACCTGTTCTGTCGTTTTGTTGTAAACTGACAAAAAAAAGATAATGTGGCAACCTTTCCATCTTATCTCAGCGTTGGATCAGTATGGTGGGATGGCACTGCCATATTCCAAACCGTATACCATACTCGCACGTGTCCTGTTGTCACGCATTTACTGACACTTACAAGTTAACATGAAATGTGCGTGTAGACACATTAATTATAATGTGTATAAAGCAGCTATAACAGTAGGTCTTCCCATTTTCTGAAGGAAAAAATCCCCAAATTTGATGCGGGCTTCAAAATGTGTGCTGCTAAGTCATTTGCAGGTCTATAATTATTCTCCTATGGGATACAACTCTACACAGTCATTATAATTATGATGTAGACACTTTGGTTATAATGTGTATATAGCGGCTATTCGGTATGTCTTCCCATTTTCGAAAAAAATAATTCCGAAATTTGAGGCATGCCTTGAAATTCGTGCTTCTAAGTCATTTACAGGCCTATAATTAATCTCCTATGGACTATAGCACAATGTAATCACTATAATTATGATGTAGACACTTTGATTATAATGTATATATACAGGCTATAGGGTGTCTCTTCCCATTTTCGGAAAAAAATTCAGAGCGAACGAGCTATTGTGGACAAGGCTTAATGCAGAAAAGCGGCCTTTTATTGCATGCCACAAATCATTCACTTTTTTTGTTTTGGTTTTCCTTTTAAAAATGCAAATCAGACGAGCAAGCGACATGTTTCACATCACGTGAGGCACTGATAGATCCTATCTACAGTGCAAGTGCGCATTCGACCTATGGACGCGAGCTTCCTTTCTCATTCTTACTTCCTCCCTACCAGGCCCAGCAGGTGGCGTAAACGAGAAGTGGAAAAGGTGGAGTGGGGATGGGGGTGAACTCCCTGCTCCAACCTGCGTGACAAACAACTCACAGCGAACACTGCCCTTGGTGGAATAAGTATATCCTTTGCCTGGAATATATGATATTTTTTAGTTATTCTTGCTTGAATGCATGTAACCCCCTTCATCACAGTGCGTTTCTCTTCTTCTGTTTCCCTTCCTTGGGTGCTGTCAAGTTCGGTGATGCAGATTAAAAAAATAAAGTTCCTATAGCAAGGGACTAAACGTTTCACGAGTTACTACAGTAAATAACAACAACACTTGCCCTGTGTTTGACAGATAGGTGCCATGCCCCATTAGAACATTGCTTTTTTTTTTTTTTTTTTTTTTTTTCCGGAATAGCGTGGAAAGCTATAACGCGGGTCTAAGTTATGTCCCCCAACAGCTGCGTTATATCGGGCTTTTACTGTATAAAAAAATATAAGGGATTTTCCTATTAAAATTGAAGCAAGTATTTCAAGAAGTGCTCGAAACCCAGAGGATTAATTTGTATTGCAACAACTAAGTGTATAAAAATATAAAACAATACGACTTTTCTAGCCCAAATCAAATTTTTTACACATACAGTCACTATTCTGTTTTTTTAATGGAATAAGCCATAATAGACTATTATTCACTAGGTCTAGCAACCCTCAAACTTCTTTGCCTAACCTAAAATATTTTTCCTGAATTCCCACAGGATATTTAAGTTCCCACACACACTTATGACATTGCTGCCGTTTCTCTTTCTACTGAATGTTGTTTTTATCTGAATGCGTGCAAATTAAATTAGTGATATTATTTTGTAATATTTCTACATACAGCAGTGCAGTGCTATGATGACGAAGTGCAAATGACATGAGTTTACATTGGAAGAAAAATTAAAAATCATAAATAAAGTTGATATTGGTAAGATAACTAAAACAGAAATAGCGAAGCAGTTCAATTTTCCTTTGTCGTCGCTGTCGAAAATTAAGGCTGTTTCCGAATTCAGATATGTACATATTAGTTTACTTGCTTCGTTGCATACTTTACTTACCCGTGACACCAAACTTGATAAATTCGAACAGGCAGTCTTGTTGGCTTCAGCAACATCTATTAGTCAGATGATCACTTTTAATGAATATGTATTCCTACAAATAACTTAATAATTGGCAAAAGTTTAATGAAGGATTAAATAATCATTTGGACAGCACTTGTGATGTAACTTCTGGAGGCAGTACGCACAAGTATATACTTCAGGTGAATTTGGCCAAACCTTAAAAAATTGTGACAAAATTATTGCAGCTCTTGATCCTCTACTATTAAGGTAATTATGTACCAAAAATTTACTTTGTCGTGCACAAAAAAAATGTTACGCCTATTCAGTATTTTTTTGTCGTTTTTCATTTTTTGTCTTATTTAATACAAACCTCGTTATTACAAAGTGCTGAATTTTTAGGTCCCCTCAGGTTTGTATTAATGAGCATTTACTATATTTGGAAATTATTTTTTTTCTGTTTTCCTGTATTGTCGGTATTTACATTTTGAAAGCTCCCAAATTAATGAATGCGTCTGTATCATATTTACAGTTTCTTATAGAAATTTTTAATTTGAAGTTTTAGAATATAAAAATAGTTGCTTGAACATGCCGCTTACTATACTGTTCCATCCCTTTGGGAGAGGGTGTTGTGGTTAGTGAAATTTTAAATGCAGTTAGCATGTGGCCAATAAAGGTTGGAAATGTATCTTTGTTCACACATCCTAAGCATGTGTGTGTTAAATGCTCCAAGTATGTTTTGAGATACTTCTGTATGGCAAATTATCACTTTCTTAAATAGTTTTGCCTAGATACCACAATAAAATGAGAAGTTGCTGATAACTAATGAGCCTACTTTCCTCTACATGAGTGCGTATAAATTTTAGTGGAAATCTTAAAGGCTTTGATGGCAGGTTGGTGTTAACATCTCATTGACAGCTATATAATTAGAGATTAAACCAGAAACAAGTGAAATAGTAGCAAGACGATTAAAATACATGAGTGACTTACCTGGGATTAGAATTCAGAAAAACTTGTAAAATTAAACTAGCGTGCAATCAACTGCATCACGGAGGTAGGATTCGGAGCATCATCTTTGGATGTAGGTGTAATCACTCTAATGTTTTGATTGATAGGGTTCACTAACCTGAAATATTTACGTGATCATAATTTTGAAAATAAGTGTCTGAGCCACTATAAACAGTTTACATTGCCTGTCATATGCCACTTCTGTAAAAAAATTTGGTGGATGTTCTTTGATTGGTCTCTAAGATATGGCATTGTTCATGCGACGATCTTCATAAATGGAGGACAAAAAGTTTATTTATTAGCACATTCCATGATTGTCATAGATACAATATACAAAGTTAAATTTAAATATGTTACATAGTTACGTAGACATAGCACACTGAGCTAAAATGTTAGAATAAGCGCCATTTGGCAAATAAAATACTTGCGCTCTTAAAACATTAAAAATTAATATGGCCTACCATAGTACAACTTCTTTGCCAAATTTAAAAGAAATTGGTTGATTGTTTCCCTGAGATACAGCATAAAAACTGTACTATTTAATTTGGGATTATCTTCCAAAATAGCGGAGAAATAAGTCTATGGATGGAAAATTTTGATGGATATAACTAATTCTCTCAGCATACAAATTTAAGTTGAACAATTTTTTTGCAGTTTGGTAGATAAAGAATTTTGAGCTAAAATGTTTACATGTAGACCATTTTGAAAATATGTATGCCTATCTCAAGAGTTTATCAATTTACATGACTTGCCATAGTGCTACTTGTATGTCAAATTTGTTTTAAATTGGTTGTTTCTTTGGAGATATCACATAATTTAAATATCCCACATGATACTATTTTACAAAATGGCAGATAAAAGAGATTTTGTGTTCACACATTTGATGGTTGTAATATATACAGCCAGCATAGAAAGTTTCATTGGAATTAATTACATGGTTTAGACGATTTAACATATAAAACTAAAATAGCTATATGGCTGCCATTTTTAAATAAGGTGTCTGACAAACCTAAAACAAGTTAGTTAACATTACCTATCACAATACTGCTTGTAAGATATGACAAGAAATTATATTTATTCATGGGGCACGATTTTACAAAATGGAGTACAAAAAACTCTGTGTATAATTATTTTATGTTGGTTATATACACACCCAGCATACAAATATCCATTGAAATTTAAATGGTTTAGAAGTTATAGCATACTTTGCAAATATATCTATATGAACGCCATTTGGAAAATAAGTTTCTGACAAAATTGAAACATATTTTACATCTCATCTGCTGCGGTACTACATGTTTGCCAAATTTGGTAGCAATATGTCTTGTTTCCTGAGATATTACACAAAAAATGTATTAATTCATTTTGCACCATCTTTCAAAATGGCTGAAAAATGTGGTTATTTGTGGTTTGTATGATTCTTGTAATAGAGGTACTGTCAGCATACAAAATTTGGTTGAAATTGATCAAATGGTATGGTAGTTAGGCCTATATCAAATAAACCTTAAATATTGATGTGGTTGCCATTTTGAAAATAAGTGCCTAATTAAATTCAATTACTTACATTTGTCTTGCCTATCATAGTGTAAGATGTATGCCAAATGTGATCAAAATTGATTGAGTTATTTTTTATACATAACATAAAAGCTTTTTTAATGTGTCCCTAATCTTTCAAAATGGTGGACCAACAACAATATTCAGTATTGAATTCAATGCTAATGACTTGCTCTGTCAATATATACAAAATTGTTTTAATTGTTTCCGAGATATGATGTATCACCATAAATTTTAAAATGGCCACCATTTAGTAAGTGCCCGGCATGGTCGCAAACTATAAAATTCAGGTGTTATTACTTAGTATTATATGTGTACCATGTTTGGTGAAATTTTGTTCACACATTCAAAAATTGAAAGAGGACACACACTCGTGCACACACACACACACACGTGCACACTCACACTCACGTACTCGCACACACACAGATAGAGCTAAAAATTATTTACAGTGCCACCGTAAAATGGCCTGTAAATGGTTTAATGAGGGAAATATATATTTTTTGCCTGTTTTAAGAATTATGAAAAAAAAAGTGGAAATTGAAGGTATGAAAAATTAGTTTTTCAAAGTCATGCATTTATTATTTATTGCAAAATGTATGCACAGTGAATTTCACATGTGTATTAAGACTCGTTCATTGTTTGCAGTCTGGTAACTGTGGAGTAGATGTACCCTACCTGTATGAATTTAAACCTCATACCGTTATACGTGTACATATGTAAAAAATATTGCACTAATGCCAGATTTTTCATTCCTCGTAGTACATAAATGGCATTACATGCCCTGCTTAATATTCATTACATAATTATTTCACTATTTCGTTAATTATCAATGAGAGTTAATATTGAAGATATTAAGGAAGATTGAATTATGCTGTAAATATTTATAAAAATATAGTTTTCATTTTTGTTACTTATGTCTTGCTATGAATTTTTTTCTGGTAATTGTACAATTCATACTTTAAGTAACATATCAAATTAGCTATGCGAGATCTGCAAAATGTTCTATAAAAAAAGTTTTTACTTAAATAATGAAAACTGTCAATTATATCGTAAACTTTCTTAACTATTGAGTACCATAGAATTGCTGGATAAAGGAAAATGCTGGTTAATTGAGACTGCTTCTTATAGTCATACTATTTTAATGTATCTTCTAAACTTACAAAGGTAATTTATTTTTCGTATTAGTTCTTTGAACTAATCAGTAAAATGAATAATATAATATTTATCAGCATTACAGTCATTTATGTACATATAAATAACATCCTGAAAGTGAAGATATAAAGTAGAGAAGATATTTCTACTGCATTTTATTTTTTATTATGCATTTTAAATGCATCCTTTATTATGATTCTACAAAATCACCAATGTTCCGTAGGTATTTAGCGAGTCTGGAACAAGGTTTTTCCTCATGCTATATGTAAATCTTCCAATATGCTCTCTGAGATCTGTAATCACCATACTTTGAAGTTTTATCATATAAAAGTCTTTCCCTCTAGACATTCCTACATTTCAGAATACAAGAGGTAGTTACATGATGTAAATCTGTGCTGTATGATGGATATGTCAAAAGTTATCACTTGAAAGACTGCAAAATACCATGTGTGGTAACAGTTAAGTGCACAATACCATTCAGTAGGCTGACTTCCGGAATCATCATTACTCCCCACTGGTTTTGAATAGCTTAGTGAATTTTACTAGTGTCTTGTAATGAGCAGCAGCATTGATGGTGATTCCTTGAGGAAAACATCTTGAAGAGAAGTGACCCCTTTCAGTCTTAGAAATTGTAGCTATAATTTTTTGGACTGATAAAGTTAGTTCTTCGCAGACAGTTAGTGTTTGTAATGCCATTGCATTGGTTATACATTATTATTCATTACTATAAGTTCTGATGCTTAACATCCAAGTTTCTTGACCCATCTCAATGCAATTCAGAAATTTTTCACATGATCATAAACATTTTCAACACCCATGTATGCACAGTTTCAAATCACCACGAGCAACATGGTCATTGTTCATGAATTACATTGTTGGTTAAATGCCTGCAAGCACAAATATTTTCTATAATCTTTTGGACAATTTTATCCGTGACGGCATTCCTCCTCTCATCATGAACATCACTTCTTCCTGCTCGAAATTAACAATTAATTGACTTTTGAATGTAGAAGATAGATTCTTAGTTGCAATGCCAATCTGTATCCCCTGATTTCATCATAGGATTTTCTGGATTGCCTCCCACTATGGTCGCAAATTCAAAGACATATTCACGTCAAAAAGAACCATTCTACGTATGACTCAACTCAATCTGAGATATTCAGCCAAAGACTTTCCAAATTCTAATCCTTGTAATGGTAAATATTACATAACTTTTTCGTACTGTTTTTTCCTCAATTCATTTTTAATAACACCAAAATATTTTTTGTAAAGAGTAACCCAGCCACATAAATCCTCTTGGTTAAATTGTTTACCAGTAAAAACTGGAATCTGGGTTGTTGGTTCTTGGTCTCTATCGCTATTTCATGGTGGAAAGTAAAAAAAGTGGGATGGTTAGCTTTCGTGTAACCATGTTTTGTACCATTAACCGTAAAGTATAGGAACACAAAGAAATTAAAATTATGCAGGGGTTTTTTGGATATCTTCTGGGTCGTGTGAAATCATTTTGGATTTCCTTGTACTCTTTCTTCTTCATTTCAGGATACATGACCCAGATCATTCCTTGTTGACTGTCTTGTAAAAAACATACCATAATGTTTCTGCACCTTTTGCAATCTACAAAATCTAATAAAGTGTCATGATGAGTGAACTTGTCTTTTTGGCAGACACAAATTTAATGTAGAATTATATATAATGAACTTCTTAATCGTGGTCGGTATATGGCGTGTTCATGACATGAGACACTGAAACTATGATGTCAGTTATGTGTGTCTGGAAACTGTAAAAACTATGTAAATAAAAAGCTGCAGAAGTTGAATTTCCTCATAGCAACAGTGTGAAAACCTGTGGTGAGGTTGTCAGTCATCCATACATTTCAGTGTATCATTTATATTTTTCATAACTTGAGCAAAACACCCTATGATGAAATTTTTTTTGAAGTCCAAAGAGATGTGTTTAGTTCAAAAAAACATGTATTTATAAGCAAGAGGCATAACTATTTGAATACAAAAAAAGATTTATAGTGAAACATGTCTCACATTTAACAGGATATTACTAATGCTGACCTAGTGAAATTAATTTACCACTAATAATGTAATTGCAGTACTTGCCCAGCGCAGGTTCAGGGCCACATTTGGCGTGGCTGCTAAAAGCACTTGCCTCCCACCAAGGAGAACCGGGTTCAATTCCCAGCTGGGTGACACACTGATTTTTTGCACAGGAAATCATGCCATATAATGCCACTGGTTGGTGAGTTTTCTTGGGGATACCTTGTTTCCCTTACTCTTGCATTCTGGTGCTGCTTCGTATCCTTCTTGCTTCATCCTCATCTGCTCTGAAGACATCTTTGTTAAGATCCACACAGATCTCTCCATTCCACTATTCTGCTCCTCGCTGTCCAAACAGCTGGTTCTGTTTCTAATGACACTGCTGTCATAGATGTTAAGCAACATGTTATCAAAAATATTGTAGGTTTTATTTTCCGTGATGTTTTTTAAATTTTTTAGTATAGGCCACAGCTGATTCCTTTCCTGCTTCTAATTTCCATTATCAGTTCCTTCTGTAGTGACCCTACTGTTGACAAGTCGGTAAGCCACAACTAAAAAAAAAAAAAAAAAAAACATTGTCACTTTACTTACCTTTCTTCTGACTCATTATTTTATGACCGCAGTTAGCATGTAATGGAAAATAATAGTTATAAAAAATATTTTGCATTCCCATAGTATCAAGAGTCATGCAGTCAGGACTGCATTAAAATGGTATCCACACTGCAGGGACTTTGATAAGAATTACTTTTGTTCTGTCCTATTTCAGTATTTGTAGTTCACACACCAAAGTATAAAACATATTGGTTGCCAGTTTGTCAGTTCTTGGGCATGGTTTTAGTTCACAGGTTTTTTCATTGTCTGTAGAAGTACAAAGCAAACACTTATTGATATTAAATATTTTACTGTCATGTAATGCTTCTTGGTCATGAATGTTGGAATATCGACAACATGAAATGTTTGCTTGAAAAGAGAAGAAATTAGCATTGGCAGAATTGATACAAATCAGTACAGTCGTTTTCATATAGAGAGTACAGTTACAGTAGCACAATTGCTTGAACTTGTTTCGTCATGTCACGCATAGAGTTTTCAATTTGATGTCGCACAACTATGCACAAAAAGTGCTAAATATATGAGTGCTGACTTTGCCCAAATTCTGAGTCAATCCTTTGGTTCTGATGCTGTTTCACATTTGAGGTCGGTTAACGGCCAGCGCCGCTAGAGCCCATGACGGCACTCACCACGCATATGTCACGTGTCCCACATGTGCACAACGAGGCCAATAATTTTGAACTTTCATATAAATATTGTTTTTCAGTGTAAAATGTGTTCTATTGTATTTGCAAAGTTTAATATTTCTTTAAATGTCTTAAAGTGTTTGTTACTATTTTTAATTGTTTGGTTATTAAATTCAAAGGACCTGTGGCACAGAGATTTTGAGCACTTAATATTCCGGCATGAACGCCGTTATAAAGACACACTAAAATAATATTGAAAATTCATAAGAAAATTATAGAGATGTAAAACAGTACTTAATTTAATTTATGCCATTTTATTTTCAATAATAAAATATTTTTCTCGGCGTGCATAGCACGTCCGCTTATGTGAACCCCATACGCGGCCATGGTAGGTCCGTGCGATGTTTGTCTCTGGACAATGTCGAGGAGAGCTGGCATGGTAAGACACTGTCACATACATACTACAACTTTTGTTCACTGGTGTAGGTTTCAATAGTCAATTTATTTTACCGGTTAACCTTTGCTTGCATATGTTTTTGCCAGACATTTTCTCTGGCATTATGCTTCCGCTTGATTAATTTATTGCACCCTTGCAGCACTTTTAACTTCATCGAGGAGGAGGAGAAAGATGTCGGAGAGGTCATGTGACCCACGCAACTTGAATAAGGCGCCATCCGCCTATGTTTATGGTGTTTCATTGTAACAACTGCATTATTGCTACGCACATTTTTAAGGGCTTTGTTTTTATGTATGTATTTGAGGGTATTTTTTGTGTTTGAATATTTTACGTCAACATCGCGTATAACCAAGTGGCCGACCGACGCCAAGTCTTTGTATACGCCATCATTGCGTTTTGAGAGCTTATTTATGTAACAATGTATTTGCAATAGTTATTTCAGGGTTCTATGTCAAATTTATTCTGGGTTCAATGTATTTTTCATGTGAATTAATGCTTTTTGTTCTTGACCACACTGTCACATTAATGTTTGATTTTACTGCCATCGGACATGTTACACGCCTGTAACAACTGCAATCATAAAGAGAATAATTTTCTCAGCAAGAATAACCTTTTGTCTGAATTTAGTATGTTGTTTCGACGCAGAAATATTGCAAATTTCACCTGCATCACGTGGTCCGCTACAAACTTCATCCAGCGGCATCCGCGCCATCTAAACTTGTTTTCACACGTGTGTGTGTGTTTATTGTGACTGTTCATCTCATGTTCTATCTTGTTTCACGTATCGTTTGAGGGTTTATGTAATTTTGTAATAATGTACTGTGAAATCATTCCCATCCTACCCCCACCACGCTACCCATGGGCTGGAGGGCGAGCCCCAACGAGTTTGCATTAGTGATGCCGAGTAATCACACGTGCTAATATGTGTCAAGGCTTTCATTTGTAATTCACAGTGTCCTGTCTTCAGGGAAAAACCATTATTCCACCCTAGCGGCTATCGGCCCTCTTCCCTTGTGAAGGCTGTGCTTTCAAGTACCTCGGTGAGATCATCCATCTAGGCATGCGCTAGAGTAATTGCGGGCTGTGGATCACCAAAGCGGAATTGGCTAGTCATGACAGAGATAATCATAATTTCATTGGCACATTGATGTATTTGCATAATAACAATAAAAGCAAGTCTACAGTGAACTTAACTCTTATTCAGTAGGGACAGTGTCCTAGCCACATATATTTTATTAAGTGTTTATTTCAAGTGATGTTTAGTAAAGGTTTAGTATTGCCTACGTGTTTGTTAGTACGCACGGGTGAGAGGGACACACAGAACCTACAGCATCACTGAGAACCCTGAGTCTCAATAGTGCAGTGATTGGGTAGCACCGCTGGCGCCCAAATTAGCAGTAAGTATTTGTGTCATCGTTCGTCTCATGTCTCACCCGACGGCGTCACATTTCTGTACAGTTTTCTGATAAAAATGTTTATTGTGCATAATCTATTCACAAACAAGTGAAAATTTTGCCAGAACTCATATAAATTCCCTCGGTAGTTTGTAGAAAATCTTACTCCTCTGTGGTCCCAGCTTTGAAACCTGCAATCAGTCATTCTAAATATTTTTTACCAAAATGAGTTTCTATGTGCATTTCAGATGAATTAACAGAACCAGAAGACAGAAATACCAGTACTGATGGACCACAGAGCACAAGCAGTGAATGTGGTTCATCGTGTGCGATGTGCGACTCGATGCTTGATAGCAACACTGGGTATCCCGATTTCTCTGAAAAATTGGATGGCTGCCTTAAAATATTCAAAGACCAAACTGACTGCAGTGTGAAAGTGGTTGAAGAAAACTTTGTTTTTGAAAATGGGATCTTACAAGAGTCAGACGTGAACGGAGATAGTTTACAGAAAAAAGCGTTAAGGGATTCACAAGAAATAAAGGGTAAGACGATAACTTTGTGAAGTGCCCACAAACTGTTTTATAATGAAAAAATGTTGTTGGTACAATTTTTAAAATTTTTGAGCACGAAAGGACACAGTTTATGTGAGGCAGGGAGAGGTTAGGTCGAATATTCAGTGTGCTAACCTGCTGATAAAGAAATATGTAATAGAACAGCCTATATTTTGCAGATTACTGATATAAGATTGTAGTTAGGACTGTTTCAGCTGCTAGATATTTTTCTGTATGACAGAGGCAGGTGATGATGCAAAGAGAGGATTGAGGAGTGAGCCAGGTGTTGTTATCTCAACATGAAGTAATACGTTAATAATTTCAGCACCATTTTATTAAGGAGATGAGATATGTTTATGAATGCCCTTTAACTTATGAAACCCTTTCATAGCAGCTAACTATTATTTTTATATCTGTGGATACATTTCATTTTAAACTGAATAGCCAGAAAAATAGGGAATCCTCCTTCAATACCATGTAGGTTTACCTCGGAAATGCAGAACTGCATAAACACAACATGGCTTGTATGCCACAAGCTTTATGAAGTATTATGTAGACCATGAACATTTTCTCTTCAAGAACAGTCCACAATAATTCTGTATTCCCTTGAGATGGTGGATCTCTGGATTTAGTGGTTTGCTGGAGGGCATCATAGATATGCTTAATAGATTTCACATGAGGTGGATGAGGGATTCGTGGCATCCCCCAAACTTCGACGAGTGTTCCCCCAACTATAATTTGGTGGCTCTGGACATGTGCAGTGGCACATTTTCCATTGTGGAAGAGATTAAAACCATTGGAAAGAATGCGAGAAATAAATGGATCTAACATACGTTAAAGAATGTGTGTAAAACTTTCACTGATCGCAGACACATGTAGACATAAGAGGGGCCCTAATGTGTACCAGCTAAAAATGCTGTTGACCATTATGGAGCCACCACAAGAATGTGTAGCCTCTTGTTGGCATGCAGGATTTATGAGGTTTTCCTTGATACTTAAACGCTTCCATCTGCCAGAATGTATTGGAAATGCATCTCTCTGATCAGGCCACATGTTTTTAGTTGATGCCATTCAGTCCATGGGTGGAGCAACAGCATTTCATGTTTCTGGACTGACTAAGGAGGCCTTGTTGGGCCTGGTAGCTCTCAGGCATTTTTATTTATCTGCACCTTTTCGCCCCCTTGTTTGGAAAACTGCATAAGTGAAGTAAGGCATGGATGGTATAGGGAATTCTAGACGGTTGTGGTTTTACTATGTACTTATACCCCAATGGAAGAGCAGAAATGGGTACATATTTCTCTATCCTCTAAGCTTCTGTACCCAGTGGTGAATTGTGGTGACATGCTGGATTGTGGGGGGTGGTGAAGGTAACCGGGAATTACTATGGGTGTATTATATTGCTGGCTTTTCAGCACCATACTCAACATTCATGTCTGGAGGATTCTCTGGATCAATTGATACAGCCAGAACAGCCACATTGCCAAGCACCGGGATGCAGATGATGACCCCCATTCAGGCACAATTTTTGCCACAGCACATTGTCTTGTTCCTATTTTCTTGACTATGTGGACTAATCCATCATTCCATTGAGGATGTCCTATGGATGTGGGTGTTTGGGTTGATGTGTCAGGATCTGGAGCCAGGTGGTATGTGTACAATGTTGGTTGAGTCAGAACTTTTAGGAGGGCCCTATCTCCAATGAATATATGTGATTGAAGATTGAACTAATGACTATATTTGTTCAGTAAAGTCGTACACTGTTTCATGGAGTGTCTACCTGTCAGAGCTACAGCCAATTGAATATTTTTTTACAGGACTGACTTGTTCACTAGCGATAGTTACCACTAATTTCTCCTCACTGTTCTACAATGTTAGCACATGATTTGTGATGTGAGCAGGTGTTTCTGTGGTACGCGGGAACTGGTGGAATGGTGAGCACAGCCTCTGTGTATTCCTGTAGGCTGGATGGTTACACAAGATAACGTAGTGGCATCCATATGGACGTTTAGAGTAGATAATTCTTCAATGGATTTTTTTTTTCCCCTGAATGCAGTCAGGTGTTGGTTGGAGAACGGCTGTCATCTTGGGGGTCCATACACTATTTTTATACCCCCACAGTGGATGTGGTTAGGGCTGGGGGTATGCAGGGATGTTAGCATTAGAGTGATGCACATGGGAGGGGGTGGTAGCTGGTCGAAGTCTAGATAGGCCCTGTTGCCTGGGTGGTATCTACTCCCGGTAAGGGCTGCGCTTAGCTGTTGTATTCTTCTCATGTCTGTAGCAGTGGGAGTGGGGTTTGGATGAGGTGATAGCAGCTATTGGGAGTGGTTGTACAATGTCATACGTCAATACGTCCCCTCTGGTTCAATGCTGAATCGCCTCATCGAGCATCAGGTGCTGGTGGCCTTCTGTATTTCCTTCTCTTCTGTGCTCTTGGGTGACTGGATTCCGCTTCTTATCACTCTCCCTCGTCCATGTATGGGTGTGCTTAGCTAGTGCATCCTCTTCACCCCTCTCGCTCCACTTTTTCCTTGCTTGCCAGCCTCTCGCCCACCCAAGGTTACTGGTTACCTACATGATCTGCTCACCCTCCTAGTCTGAATAGCAGGACTGCTTACATTTTGGGCCTGATGGCATGGGTGCATACAGTAATTCATATTTACAAATCATTCTGCAATCTACATTTTTTTCCTAATTGTTTAATTGCTTGATATTACATGTCCAAATTTACAATACATTTATTCTGTAAGCTATGGGTAGTTCTATAGTAGGCTGTTGTGCTATTTACAGATATATGTACACATTAACCCTTCCAAATTGTTACTTCCTTGCTTCAACCTCCCTTCTCTTTTGGGAGCATCTTTATAAAATAAATTTCTACAAAGAATTTGGTGGGTTCAGGGCTTGTTTTGTGCTCACTGCTGGGCAGTATTTGTGTCAGTGAGTGGTGTGCAGGCTTGGTCCTATTGTTTATACAGATAAAGATTTTTCCTGCTAACTCTAAATGCATATTACATAATGACATTCATTCATTGATTCGTTATTTAACCTAAAAGGAAAACACATGTCTATTTGTATTTTACTATCCCTCTCTCTTAGACTTATTCTCTTATGCATCAACACTAAGGGATGCACATGGCCTAGTCAATAGATTGAGGGGTGGCACTATTGTAAGGGCCAGTTTCCCCCCATCGCTCCCTTCACTCCTCACTTTCTTCTCTGCAGGCTTCTGTTGGGGTAATGACTATTTCAAAAGAGGTGGGCATCTCCAGGGGTCTCCTTGTAGAAGCTGGGCCATGCTTACGCATGGTCTTGGCAGCTGCACCAGGGGTGTTCTCTGTGAGTGGGAATCAGGGATGCTCTGACAGGCTTCCTTCTCATCTGCCTGCTGGGTGGCTATTAGACCCTATTACGGTTCCTGTTGTGTGCTGCTCATCATTCCTCTCATCTGGGCCGGAACTCGGGAGCTCGCCAGGTTGGTCGGCCAGGTGGGAGCACTGTGTTGTTGGCATTGACTTAGAGCTGCACCATGGTTGATATAGGCATCGGGGACGGCTGTGTAAAGGACAGCATCGGCTGTGGTGCTGCATGCCTCGGGAGTTCGGCGGACACTTCCAGGCAGCTGCATGTTCTATGGTTTCTGCTCATTGTTCCTCTCAAGCTGGAACTAGATTTTTCGCTGGGCTGCTCAGTCCAGAGGAATTGTCTGTGCTTCTATTGCTTAGGCTATTCTTCATTGGTTGGTGGCTGTAGACTAGATTTCTTTAGGGATTTGGTATATTCAAGGTAGATCTTGCCTGTTCAGGCATGTTCCAGGATGGCAGGTCGTCCTTTGTTCACAGGGGTTCGTCTGCTGAGAGTAGGGCTAGATGGTCTACTGGTGTTTGGGGAGCTTCCTTGCGCTAGAGTGTTTAACTGAAGTGGACACTTTCCCATTGATGGAGTTCGCTGAACCATAACTCGTTTAGGAAACAGGGTAGTGGCTGGAGCGTAGTTGTCAAAAGTGTCCCTCTAGAGGCCTTTCTTGATCTGATAGCATCATCTCTTGATGCATTAGCCTGAGGATGATACACAAGTATTGTCCAGTTCCATGCTTCCCATCGCCGACAAGCTTGAGCCCAGTTGTCCCTATAAACTGAGCTCCGTTAATTGTGAGGATACATTTTGGTTAACCTCATCTTGGAAATGCCTTCTTTTCCAGGATTCTTTTGATGATGGAAGCCAGCCTTCTTGTTGGGTATGGGAAATGCCTCAACCCATGAGGAGAATAATCTTTTGCTTCTCAGACTATGTGGATGTGGGCCCATGACATCTGCAACTGTGTGTGTCCAGGTCCAGTTATTAGGCCTCCAAGGCTGATGGCTTTCCTTGGGACTCAGGTAGACCTTCTGTTGAACACACAGTAGGAGTTGTTTCCCATACACCCGAATGTGTCTGGCAAAGCCCTCTCAGATGTACTGGTGGAATATGGTTTGGCAGGTTTTTTGGATGCCAGGGTGCTAGGCATGTGGATGAGCATGGTGATGTTTGCAGGTACATTGGTGTCAGGAGTGGGGAACCCAGTTTTTCCACCCTTCCGTTCTGGTAGATAAGGTGGTATCATTCTCTTCCAGTCCTCCATGCTCTCTTGGTGGGATTGGGTGAGAGTGGCGTGCTCCCAGTTTACTGCCCTGCAATCTGGGTGGCTTATGTACAGGGTATTGCCTGTAGCCGATGATGCATCGCTATCCCGTTAACCACAGCTGACCCAGAATAATTTTTTCCTCCATAAGGGGGGGGGGGGGGGAGGCAAAAGAGTTTCCTGCCGGCCCCTCAGGGGAATCGTTATTATACACTCACTGTTTAGCCACGCTCCTAGCTGAGTCGTGTAGATCATCATGGTATTAGGTTTGGCTAGTGCTTATTGTTCAGGTGTAGAAGTGCACTTTGGCTATAGTTGTGTTATCAAGTATGGCCAGCTTTGTTACATCATTTATGTACACCATAATGTTTGGGGAATGTGTTGTGGGCCATGAGTTGCTCACGGCTTGAATGTAACCGGTTCTGTCTACATGACTTGGGGGATGGGGGATCATTCATTGTCCCCAGTATCATAATTTATTTCCCTTTCTTGGTTCTGAGGTTTGCTTGTGACTTCCCTGGTTCGAGAGTAATTTTATCTGTTGTTGCCAGTTTCAATTCTGTCTTGTGGGCTATTCTGGTATTAATGACAGGGCAGTCTTTATGTAGAGGCCAGCTTAGGAAGTGCCATCCAGAATTTCAGTGTAAACGGGGCTACCTCCATTTTGGTTGCCTTTTCGGTTCCCAGATGAGTAACAGTATTGTGTGAGGAAATTTGTGTAGGGCAAGTGTGCTTTTCCTGAGTTCTCTTCCTCTAATTCACATTTTCCTGCTCAGTGTCTCTAGCCCTCTCTATACCAGTTCATCGTTTGGAGAATCATCCTAATAGCAGATAGTAGAATCTTTATCAGTCATACCCCCTGTCTCCATGCTGCCAGTCTGGATATGCAAGTAGACATGTACTTTGCACCTACTGATAATCTCAGCCTCTTCATTTTCTTGTAATTTTCGACCATAGCATTCTTAATTTAATTCAGTTAGGACATCTTTACCAGCAAATTTCTGCATCAGTCGTGTCTCAAACTCCCTCCAGTCGTTCAGAAACTCTCCAAATTTTTTTCACTAGTGTAGAGCTGTTCCCTTCAAATGTTTGCTCATCGGCTGTACCCATTGTTTCTGTACGCAGTGTTTCCTTCCTTAAACTTCTGTGCACATGTTGTGAGGAAGATCTCTGGGTCCTTCTATGGTCAGCCTATGAGTTCTGGGAGCAGGATGTCCTCCATCCTTTTGACAGTACTGTGGATGTTCCAGAGAGGTGCCTGCCAATGTTACTGGAGCTGCAGCCCTCGTGGTTACATAGGCATACCTGACATCTAAACAACATTCCAGTCAATGGTAAATAGATATCAGGCCATCCCAGGCACAGATAGTGGAATGTCTGCAGGCATACCTCACATGTAATTCTTTATGTCCCCAATCCCAAGCAGATGATTTGGCCATACCTAGTCTGTTTCGTGGGACACTCCTTGCAGCTGTACTCTATACCTTCCAAGTGCCTATACTCATCAGGCCAGCCTATGCACACATAATGGTACTGATGCAGGCAGTGCAAGTATGTGCTTGTGATCTAATTCCATGTCTATATGACTTCTGTTTCTGTAGAACCTCCACCTTCCTTCGCTTCCATCCTGGCGTCTAAGAATTGGCTGTTCTATTGGGGTTGAGCACCACAGGGTTTTGGTGGTGACTCCCTAAAGTCATGGAATCCATCTCCGCCAGCTTGTGGTGGTACGTCTCGTAATCTCGCTGCTTCTTATTCTGGTCTTGTCTCTTGTGTGTACATAATTTCACGTCCCACATTAGTGACACGGTTCTGTTATCGGTGGAGCAACAGCATTTACATTAGCTTATTTTGCATGGACTTGCCTTCTCATGCCTAGCAGCTCTCGGGCAATTTTAGTTTTCTATATCTTTTGACTCCCTTATTTGGAAAATGGCATTGGTGAAGTAAGGTTTGAATTGTGTTCAAAGTTCTCGATTGTCAGGTCTCTACTTATGGACTGATATTCCAGTGGAAGAGCAGAAATGGGTACACACTTCTCCATCATCTGAGACACTGCACTTGATGGTGGATTGGGGTGGAGCATACAGAAGTATTTAATTAGGGTCTCTGTACAGTATATCCCTATTCTGTTTGTTCCAGAATTTTGTGATACCACCACCTGTCCTCTGATTCCAGTGAATCGTGCTGGCATACTGGATTGTTAGGGGTGTGGTAACCTGGAATTACTGTGGGTGTACTTTAGTACTGTCTTCTCAGCGCTGTGCTTGATAGTGTCTGGAGGAATCTGTGGCCCAACTGAGACAGACAGAACAGCCATGGTGTCAAGTATCGGGTTACAGACAGCAACTCCCCACCCAGGTGCAATCTCTGCCACAGCTCTGCCATGTACCTATTTGCCTAATTATTTTCCTTTCCTACCATCCTTCTGAAGGAAGCAGCTTTGTGAGTTTCCACTGAGGTTTTTCTCTGTATATACATAGCTGGTATACACATAATTTGATGCTCAAGAAGCCATTCCTGTGTGTTGCACATAGGCTCTTCTATCACAGTTTTCTTGGCACATCAATGTTCATTATTTGTATTTGCGAGAAATGTTTGACCAGACCAGCTATTGAATAGAGACCTGTTGGTTTACTCTTTTACTGCTCTAACACTTAACTCATCCAGTTTTCTTACAACTGTTTACATAGTGTATCACCTAATTCATTAAATTTAATTGTCAGTATTGTCAGTCTGCTTATGCAAACAAGTCTGTGCTTGAAAAGAAAGTGATTACTATCAGTTTAGCAGTACAAATTTACACAATAGACCAAAGATCTTCTGTTTGAACCTCTGTCAATATTGTTCTGATTTGACTAAATCTTGTTTCTAACTGTGATTATTTGCTTAGAGTATTTGTGAAATTTAACCACAAACTAAGGTGGGTGTTGCAATTTAGTTGGGGAGTTAATGATTTAAAATTTCTAAATAGTAATTTAGTAATCATGAATGAGTTATTATTTCCCTTCTACAATTAATTGTTTCATTTCATTTTGTTAGTATAATTTTTTATACTTACTGTGTCACCAGTCATTAATTTTAATGAGCCTTTTAATAAATCTTGAGGATCGATACAAAGAATTTTACTGTTATTTGCAGTTATTGATGCACAAATGCCTGTAGCAGCACTTGGAGGTAATACATTAATGCATGTTTCTTGGGAACTGAGTTTTTTCATCATATGTCATCTTGATGACGTGTGACGCTTACTGGTCCAGAAGAAAACAACTTCATTTCATCTGTGCGTGTTTACCTAAGTGCACCGGACAGGGTCTGAACAGTATAATTCTACCAAAGCGGCTACAGGATATTCCAGTGTCGTGAGGAATATTACAAATGTGTCATAATTATGCTTTTCATCACCACTGCCAGTAAACAATGCCAAGCCACCCCCTCAAGAAGACATCAAGTATGAGCGAGCCAGCGGGCAACACACCACTGCCACCTCCGAGCAAGCAGGTAGCTGAATGGTGCACCGAGGGATAGCGCCACCCGCGCTCCAGCCAGAAATGAAGGCCGAGCAGACCACCCTTGGGTCCGCCCACTAACAAGTGCCTGTCGCACCCCCACCACAAGCCCCAGCGAGGGCTTGGCCGGCAGTATATGTATCTTTGCACCGGCCAGAGAATGCCAGTTGTTCGTTGGCTCTTCTTAGACCCACATCAGCCCTGGCAGCTCGCTCCACCGCCTCGTGCAATGGAGCTCTCTGACTGCTCTTCATCGCCCAGACAACGGAGAAGCTCTTCAACATTTTTGCCACCAGCATCCAGATCTTCCAGAGGCTCTTTCCCAACAGACTTTCGTGAAGTCTTCTACCCTCCCAGTCGAGTGCCCCCTGCAACTGCTACCCCATGACCCTTCAGGAAGCAGACCCCTAACTCTCTTCAGGACACAGACTGTCACTCTTTATTTTAGAACCAGGTCCCCTTCACCTGGATAATTTGTGTAGTCTTTTACTTCCGGTCAGCTCAAGGTAGTCCGGAGGTATAGTGCATCTCACTCTTAGATTACAGTAAAGTTTGCATGATGCATGCTGTTTCCAGATGGCTAGTGTTATCAACAGCCAAGAGTTTATGCTTTGTTGGCAGAATAAATTCATACGTACAAAATTACGTAACAATAATTGTCAAATTGTATAGTAGTGTATAAATATAATTGTTTGTTTAGCTACCCACTGCAATCTAGGAGTGAGATGCACTATACTATGGGCCACTGCGTTATATTCCTCTGAACAAACACGTTCATCACCTACTCTGATTTTCATTCCTTATGTGACTTTAAGATTCCTAGTATCCCTCCCCCCCCCCCCCCCCCCCTTTTTCTCATTGTGGTGCAGGAGACAGAGATTTAAGCTCGCTATTTTACCACCTAGTGTATTACTGTGGGTTGCCCTTCAGGGACTCGTGCATCAGAGTACACACACATTCAACAGCCACCCGTTCGGTGCACCTATGTGTACCAAACAGATGAGCCCCAACCATCAGCCACACAACCCCTAAAGAGGAGAGACCACCAGCCCAGTTTGTATTCTGTCCGCCGCACCACATGAGTTGCTGAAAGGAGTGTTTCATTGGTTCTGGTCAGCCTGACAGACTTAGGGCCCACACCCATAGTGACATTGGGAAGAGTCGGAGAAAATTCTATCCCCAACCACCACACAGTTTGTGTTGCAGGTTGGGGTAACGGTGCGCCTCTGTGGCGGACCAGCCGAGCTACGGCAGAACACTTCAGCCAGGGACCTATTTTTCGCTTGCTCCCCTCTGCTGAGGCATGGTTTAGCATCCTCCATGCCTTACACCAAAAGAGGTGGTAAAGATGTTCAGAAGAGGAACGCAACCACTACCTACAAAGCTACCTGGGGCTGCACCTAGTCTGATAAGGCACTCTGCCAAGATAACCCCTGGGAATGAGCTTAAGCCACGCGCAAGTTGTGGGGCTTCACCCCCTAGGTCACTCCTCCTCTCTGTTCTCTGCACCCCAGAAGGCGCCGGGGACGCCGCACTCAGTGGTGGCCACCATACACCGAGGAGAGAAGGTGCCATTGGGCCTAGCTTGCTTTTGGTTTAATATCCACCGCTACCCCAGCCCAGACTGGCAACCAACAGCAGCTCCAGCTGCAGCAGCATCGGGAGGCCTACCAGCTCCAGCAGCAGCCGCCCCGCAATCAGCCAACCGACAGCGCCACCCAGCCACCTCAGCATCTGCATAAGTAAACCCCTGACCTCAGGTTATACTGTTCAGCAAATAGCCAAGCCAAACATAGACTTAATTCCCAGCATACAGGCGACTCGGCCTACACGTGATATTGGTCGGGCCCCTGTGACTAAGTAAGTTCTGAAGTTTTTATTGTGAAGACCTGTCTCACAGGGGTAATATGGAACAGTATATTAACAAAATACTATCACAAATGTAGAAATGCAAGACCTGTAAAAAATTCTGTTTAAGTGGTTTTTGACTAAAAAACTGGAAATTACAACAGTGTGATTGAATGTTTTGATATACTGTTGGTTATTGCTTCAGTTACAACAAGTTAATGCCTCACATTTTCCATACATCAGTGCATGGATAGTAAAATACAAAATTGTTTGGTACTTTCTGCATTAGGAACCTAACCTTTTAATTTATCATAGTTACAATGGGAAACTTGACCTACAAAAAGTTTTCTATAAAGTTGTTATTTATAGGTACTAAACCCATCACTATAGCAGTACCAGATATAAATAGGTGTAAAAAAAAAACGGTATGGAGAAAGCCCCAAGTAAAATAATGTAAATGTTAATTTTGACACCAGGGTGTCTTGTTCATGTGTGCCTTGTTACAGCGTGTCAGATGTGTGTCGCCCATCTGCCTTATGCAGCTTAACATGAGGCAGTTAGTTATAGCATGATGTGGAAGGGTAGGTGCTATGTTTTAAATGAATGTACATGCCTGACTCAATTTCTTACAGCCAAGTTGCTAAGAAAATAAATATATTGTTTTATAAAACAGGTTTTGTGGTTAGGATTGAACTGGTGCTCTGTCATAAATCTAGGTAAGGACTGTTCACGATAAAGTGAGCACTTTAGAATTGAACCTTAAAAAGTCACTGTCCCTGCATTCATATATTGTAATGGGGCACTCAGTGACACTCACCCAGTAATGTTGGTAACGATGGATGGAAAGTAGTTCCATATCTTAACATCGAATAAAATATGTTAGGTAACCATTTGTGATAACTTAAAATTACTTCTTTCGCTTTTTTTTTTTGCACCAAAGTGTAAAAATGAGCAGATTTGTAAAGTATTTACTTTCTTAATTATTTCTCAGTTTCATTTGACCAACGCATGAATAAAGCGATAAGGTCTACTGCAATGTTAATTTTACATAAGACGGGAGAATACACCACGTGTATATAAGTAGATCTTAAGCAGTCTTTTTAAAAGTGCTCATTTTACGGTGAACAGCATATATCAACCTTCTCTTTGGTAATTTTTTTTTGTTCTTCATTTTTTGTTCTTCATTTTTTGCCAGAATATACACTGTATATTTTATAATGATTGTGATACCTTATTTGTATTTTGTTCATGTGCTTTCCAGAAGGAGAGGCAGATCAGCAAGAACCCGAACCTGATACTGATTCAGATTCATGCCCAGAAATGCCACCAAAAAATGTACTGGCTAGGAGGAATAGCATATGTCAGGGGGCCAATTCTCCACACGTAGTGGTGCCAGAATTACAGTTGGATGAAATGAGTGTGAGTATGCAATTCAGGAGCATTATGCTGCTGTTATTATTGTATCTTAAAACTCGCAACTGTGACATTTACTAATAGGGAATAAATAGGCCATGGCCTGCTGTGTTTGTGTATTCATCTTGAGTGATTTGAGATATTCATTGAAAACTGAAATCAGGATGGCCAGACCAGGAATTGATTGAAACCAGCTCCTACCAAATTAAATCCAGTGTATTACCACCTTCCTTGGTTCTGTTCTACTACAATATTTCCTTCTAGCACTCGTAGTGAAAAATTTGAGTTCAGAACTGCAGTACAAGTATTTAGTGCATTTCCTCGAGTGTGCCCTTTACTCATTCGCAGGTCTATTGTATTTATGGGCAAAAAAGTGTAATAATTTTGTTTTAGAAAGTGGGAATTTAATGGATAATGTTTCACAACTACCACTGCTGAGACCACGTTCAAAGATGCATACAGTATGTTCATGATGATTTGAAGCGGTTTGTAACAGCACAGGTTAAGGTTTTCAACATTTCCACATCACGCAGATGTATTTAGATTTTGTACCCCCATGTGATGGTGGGGTTTTAGAATACCATTGCTGCCATCCCGTAATTGTTGTCACGATGCCCTAATAGTCAACAAAGTAACAGTCTGAACACATTAAACTGGTGGTGACTGCAGAGAAGTATTCTCGTGTAAAGATGAAAAAAAGAGGAGGATAGCTGCAACCATGTTAATTTTAGAAAAGAGTGATCCTGAAACCCATTCTACAAACATGACAAATGCAGAAATATTCATGCTCTATCAAAGGAAAGCCTGGTAGGTGTATCTTTGGAGGGGGAGCTGTCGCAATATTTCACGGGCTGGGACAAGTCATCCACAAGTGACTAGGCTACAATAAAGGAGTCTAATCAAATTACCTGTGGGCGTAATTAAATTATGCCATTACAGCTATCCAAAACCAGAGCAATACTTCTTTCCTATATTCCTGGGTGCCCACAATTGCAAGTCAAATTGAAAGTACTCTTACTGCGAATTTAACTCCCCCCAACATGCATCTATCAACCACGGTAACCTAAAATTTACTATACAAATGTAATTGAAAGTACTCAACTATATCATGCTCCATTCAGCAATGGCCAGTCTAAACCTTAATCAATTGAGCTCCCATGAGCTTCTCATGGGCTGAAGAACCACGATGTCTCCTCCTCGACTGCTGGGATCGGATAACACTGACCAAGAGCAGCGCATCTCCACCGCATATATTTAGCTCAGAACTCTTACCTCGCTCGCTGCACATGTAGCCTCGCTCCCGTGATCATGAAGGCAGAGTCATGCACATGTCATACCTTCTCATGGCCCATGCCTCAGAATTATTCATGTACCACCCCATGTAAGAGCAACCCATCCTGGCTTCACAAGCAAACTACAGAGCTGTCTGCTGTTACAGTATGAAATAGTAATGTAACATATTTATTTAATATCTGACATCAATTTCATGTATTGCAGTATGTTACAGTAGCTGACAACAACAAAACAATTTTGTAATAATACATGGGAATATTTCATAACTATTTAAATTATCAAGAAAATATCAACATTTATTTAAGTAGATTCTCAAATTCCTAACGTTAATGAACTATTATGAAAGAAATCCTTTAATTATGAAAGAACTTTAACTAATTATTATGGAAAGAATATTTCTATTTAATGAAGAGCATTTTTCATTGAAATTCGAAATATATAACAGCCCCTTTCCTAAGTAAATTCTTTACACAATTTATATGAGGTCCGACATAGAGAGTTATGCTTAGCAATTCAGATAAATGGTTTGGTGTGGGGGGGGGGGGGTGTATGTTCCCTCGCAATGCTTCATCAAAATCAATGACCATTGGTAACGTATTATGATTGAACTTGACTCATGTACTGTCTGCGACCGAGTGTGTTGGTCAGTCTGACAAGATGGTGAACCGGTAAAACTCTGAACATGCATGTTTCTCCAAATAAAGGTGCATGTTTCTCTAAATAAAGTGTAATGAAGTGTGTTTTTGTAACATTTATGGTTCTCCTGAGCTGGATTCAGCAACTGTGATGTCGTGGTGTCATATTTTAACAACATTCATTGATCTGTGTCTCATTTTTCGCACGTTAAGAGACTTTGAAGCAGTGTCGTTAGCACCGCCACTGTCTGGATTCTTTGTCTCAGTCTCATCACGAGTGGAACAAAACTCTATGCATATCACCCCACATCCCATAAAGGAAAGAACTCTACGTATCTCAGGTTCATATCAGAAGTGAAATGATGGAACTATGTGCTGAACTGTGTTTGTGCAGTACCTGACTTGACTGTGTTTGTTTACATTGATGTGTGATGTGTAGGGTCACCCAAATTTCGCAAAAAGATTTCCGCATATAATAGATTTCAATACCCTATGAGCGTACCAGCAGTTTCCTTTTGTTTATTGGCAGCGCGTTTCCGTATGAAGACATTTCCTTAATTGACTCGCCAATCACAATTAAGTTACTCCGATACTGTATGTCTTTGATTCGTGGGCCAACACTTAGTGTGCATAACGTCTAGATAACCGAATCACAAACGTGGATCTGAGCTAAAGTGCTATGAAATACAACTGGTCATGAAATATTTTCCCGAAATTCGGGTGTCGCTACTGATGTGTATATATACAATTTGTTTTATTGCTGTAACTACTTATCATCATGTACCCTACAATTGATACAACCCTGAATGGCAATTACCCAGACCTGCATTACATTTCCTTAAATAAAGTGGATGCCTGGAGAACAGAGTGCACCCGAAAGAAGAATATATTAAATCGCCCCCAGCTTAAATAAAATCCAGTGAGATGGGAAAAGCCAGTAAAACATGCCAGCAAAGTTACGCATGAGCTCGTGCAGCCTATGCAACCCACATGACAGGAAGGCCTGCTTCCAGCCACTCCGAGAGATGGCAGCAGAATACGACTCCACCTACGAGAGAGGAGCCACCCCCATCGAAGCTACCTGAAGGCGCAGGAGAATATATGTCCCTGCACCACTGTAGAATGGCAATTTATACTCGGCAGTTCGTCCTACCACCTCGTGTACTGGAGATCTCTGCCTACCACCTTCCTCACGAAGGACCACCGCTACCTTCGCCCAGAAAGCCCTGAAGAAGTCTTTGTCCCCCCTTCATAAATGACACTTGCCGTCAAACCCACACTCCATACTTCCCCTTAAAGTCCTTTCAGGACACCTCCAGCTTCAGTTAGTGTTTAGTTATTATCACAGCTACCTCATTTGTTGCTCTTTGCTCTTGTAGCACGCCCTTCAAGTAAGGATCTTCAAGCAGACAGCCGCCTTTTACCTGTCTTTTGTTTTTATCTTCCGAGATTTAATCAGTGCCTTGGTTACAGTAGGAGAGTACGGGTCACCATGTCTCATTCTGGATAGAATAAAAAAACATTACTAGTCTAACCTCCACATGCTCTTTCTTGTGTGAATTGTGTTTAGTCATCCCTGGTAAGCATCACTCCACAAAGGAGGGGCAGGGAACTGCAGAATTTGAGACTTATTTGCCAAACTTGGTGTAGGACTGTGGCCTGTCCCCTAAAAGGATGTGACGTACGTCATCAAAACACAACCTATTAGACGGCCACCCATACTGTAGACCAGACACATAAAGGGACCTGGTGCACACATACAGTAGAACCACGACCACTAGCAAGACACACGACGAAGAGGCTAGATTCCCTTGTCAGCTAATCCACTCCAGCCACAGCATAGAAACTCGCCAGAGGGAGTGCTAGGTCTGGCAAGGAAGGATTTACCCCTCCTGAAAAACACTCTAGCTAGGGAAATCATTGCCTGCCACCCCATTGTGGAAGTGAACCACAGCACCTCATTTCTGGTTAATGCAGTTCACCCATAGGAGAGGTAATAAGTAGAGTAACTGGAAGGCAGTTACTATTCTAACTGGGAAGCAAGCCCTGATTAAACAATCTGCCCCAGTCTTCAGCTACTTGACTCCCCCGGTACGAGCTCACGCCGCCCGCCAGTTGTCGAGGCCTCTCCTCACAGTTTCCCCCAGTAACCTATTTGGTCCCCTGGTGAAACTCCCTGGAGCTGCACACCCAGTTGTCGAATATCTCCGCCTAGACCTACCCCTAGTCCTAGGCATTGAGCCAGTCGACGTCTGACTAGCACAGCCCACCAGCATCAGCGAGCTGGACGCCCACCTACCGTAGCAGAGCCAGCCTCTCACCTGAGCCGCCAAGCAGATGCCATCGCCGCCAGCCAGCTGGGTCAGGAGACCCGCCACAGGACCTATGCCGACGAGTACCGGACGCCCGGCAGGGGGAGGTAAGACAACGGCTCTGCCGACAACCCGCACATGCAAACTCATCCCAGCTTAGTAAGCGGCCTACCTGCCCAACTCTGTATAAAGGCACCCTTAAGGACAAACGCCATATTTTGCAGATCCCACCATAGTAAGGTCTACCCCCTCCCTCCTTCCTCTGCTCACATTGTTAGCTTGTCTGACTGATCTAGCACAACCACCACGCATCAACGTCATGTTCATATAGTCTCTCTTTTCTATGGTTAGGATGCACACTGTAGCAGTGATGGCCCATACGTTATCAGTGTGGCCCTGAACATATGTAAACATCCACTTGTGATTTTTTTATTTTTTCCATGTCGTTTATAACCATGTTCCACGAGCATCGAAAGGAATGATCATTACCAGTTAACATCTTTTTTCACATCTTGTCATGTCAGTATGTTGTTTTTTCCTAATGCAAATTGAAATTCATATTATTTTCATAGAAGCTTAAGCTCCAACAGTCTAAGGTCATGCACATAATGCAAAAGGTGCAAACTTTTTGCGATGTTTCTGAAGTTATGTCAGCTACAATGCACGAACTACATGCACTTTCCAATTACATTGATAAAATAGATATGACCACAAATTTGTTGTTTGATCAGTTTCAGCAACAAGAAAACATGCAGTAAGACTATGTGGAAGCTAGTTTCCTGGAACTTCGTAGTAATTTTAATGCTCTGTTTCCTGACAACAACTCAAATAACCACCTTCCTTGCAGACAATGTTGAGCGTACAGTCCTGACTGCAGTTGTATCACACATGTTTATAAGGTTACCAAAACTAAATCTTCTGATGTTCTCTGGACAGTGGGAAAACTGGCCCACATTTTCTCAGTTATTCACATTCCAATCATATTATTATGACCATGTGCTAGAAGTGTCATCTGTAGCACGTAGCCCATGATGTATGACCCATGATGTGGGCTGGTGAAGCAGGTATATAATGCAACTGACAAGCTTGCTGTTCTGTGCCGATTTAAAAAAGGCGCATAGTAAAAAAAAAATTTTTTTTAGTGGACGATTTTAAATTTTTTTTGATGTGGTTTAGATTTATTTGGAAGTGAAGTTTGTCAACTGGAATTATTTTTGGGGATTTTTAACTTAGTGGATTGGTGATCACATGCATTTTTTTGTTTGTTTGAGGCTTTTCAAATTAGTTTTACGCGTCGGCTGACTTCCAGGCAGGCAGAGATGGCAGTTTGCACTTGGGCAAGGTTCGGTGGCTCCACCACGCTTGTTAGGTGATGTACCAGATGCAGAAGCAACTGTTTCAGTCACAATTTCGCATATAATTTCATCAGTTGCTGAGCTCTGGAAAAGTCGCTTCCGTGCGCATTAACTTTTAGAAGTGTCTGTGTTTTGCTGGTTGCTCTACAACAAAAAATGTGATCTTTGGATGATCTCGATGGCTGTTTGTTCACCTCAGCACCATCTGTCGGCGAGAGTTGTACTAAAGTTTTAGTACATGTAGCCTCCACCGCATTAGTAGGCAAGCATATCTCTGCATCCTATGCACTTTGCAGCGTGCATTTGGTGACCAGCAGCAGAAGACAGCTACACATATTGTGAGCAGCAGTCTTTCATGGTCACTGCAAGCAACAATGTAGTTGTTAAGTGTGCGCGGAACTGACTATGATGTTGCCAGTCCTTTTCTTTTTTTGATAATGTTGAGTAGTGCAATGTAGCAGTTTTTCTTGTTACTTATTTATTTTATTGGTGACCGGCCGGATGCAGAGATGCACAGATTCTAGTTACACCGTTTGAACACTCATGTGGACCATGTCGCGGACGCAGCCTGGGCAGCTAAGGCTTGCCAGTCAGGTTATATAGCCGGAGCTGCCAACCCAGTTGTGGTAGGCAGTGTTTGGAGAAATGTGTAAACAAGGGTTGGCAAGAAGAAGGAGGTCAGCGACTAAGCGTGCGTAAATAAGTGTGTGCCGAGGACACGCTGCCCTGCAGGTTGATACCAAGACTTCACGACAATGAGGTACTGCTAGAGATCAGTACTGTTCGGCGGGAGCCCCTGTCGACCGCTGAGCGAGTGACTTCAACACATTTCAGTAAGGAGCATAAATCCTCATTAGGCGCTAGGCAGGACCGTCAAGGAATTGATATGCAGAGACAATTAGTAAACTGCTAATTACATTAAATAGCTAATTGCTAGCAGAATTTATTTATCAACGTAACAATAGCTATACTAGCATATTGTAACATAGAGTAGAACCTCTTTATTATGACCCCTCACGGTTCCCGAGAATAGGGTCGTAATAGAGGGGTGGTTGTAATAAAAAATTTGGAAAATGTTGGGCAGATTTTGACCCACCCTTAAACCCTCTGCCCCCAAACTTGCCATTTTTTTGCATGAATGAAGCTCATGTTCAATCATCTCTATCGCATAAAAAACCAATTTTTAATTTAAATATAAATATGTATATTTTAATAGCTGGACATCTCTCGATTAATTTGATACCCAAGAAAGGCATAATGGACCACCACTTGTCGGGGTGGCAGTGAATACGTTGCCAGCTGCTGCGTGTATATAGCTGGGAAAGCGCCTAGATCCTCTGCAATGCGGTCAGGCGCGAACATGGTGGTTTGCTGCTGAAGCTCAGCCCTAGATCCTCAGGCTGGGCAGCTGTCGGTTGGTCGCTACAAGATGGCGGGTAACAGGCCGCCTGCCTGTCGCCATTGCCATCGTTACAGGGCCGGTTCACTTCGTAACAGCGTCCCGGCATTGGGAAAATGTGCTGATAGAAGCAATTCACGTCAATGTGTTGAATTTATACTAAATGTAGGCGGTGTGTTGGTCTCTGCACTGGCACGATGAGGCCCAGCAAAATTTATGGGAATATAAATATTTAGTGTGGTCTTCACTTGAAATATTAATTATCCTGAATTTTTCATCAAAAACTTTTGACCTTGCCTATACATGCACACAGCCTCACTCCCATCATATTGTTACAATTTCTTTCTCTAGAAATTAAGTGGGCTATACGAAGTTCATTAAGGGATAGAAGTCTTAATCAAATAAAAGAATTAAGTATAATTTCCTTATTTTATTTACAATATTTACAGCAAAATTCTGTGAACTCAAATTCTCACAATAAATTGAAATCACTTGCTGTTCACAATTGACACCAATTAATACAATTTTTAATTATGACAAAGAAATCAATGAAATTAAATAATTAAAGATCGGTCCCAATAGGCAGTGTATCAACCTATTCAATTATTTTTCTAATTTATGCATCCATATTTGACAGTTTGAATATTTACAATAAAATCAGTATTACACTTCCATTCAGCCCTTCCTCAGTTCAGTCCATGTCCTGCCAGTCGCAATGTTCTAGTGTCCTCCAAGTGCCCTCACGCACAGTAGGCTTCACTCATCAGTTTCACACCCTCTCATCCATTCAAGCCAGGAACACCTCACTCGCAGTCGTCCCGCAATCTCCAGTCGTCGTCCATACTTTTCATCGCTCGCACACACTCGACCAGGCGGCCTCCATCAAAGTCTGCCGGCCGCTGGGTTGCGGCAGTATATATAGGTCTTAGGCTGCCACCTAGAATCTTCTCCAACTCGTGTGATGCGTCGCGGAGGACTGAGGCGCCAGCCAGTCTCACCAGAGCATTCTTGCGTCGTTGCTAAACGTATCGGAAACTCTAGCAGGCGAGAGGAGGTCTGTGAAGCCAGCAAGTCTCGCCACTGTTGGCCTTCACGGGATTCCCAGAACGGCGGAACAGGAGGCTGTGAGTGCATCTCTCCAAGAAGAGGGGAGGGCGAGGTGGGTCTCCGATTACAGTGCGGGGCAGCTGAGTCAGCGCCAGGTGCAGCACGTAAGAATATGGTACCGGTAACATAAGTACACATTTTATTTGCACACACTTATCTTTATTCACTTTACACATAAAATTGACTTCACGACAAAAAAAAACAATTGTCCACCATAAAAAAATTTAGCATATTACGTAGGTGTGGGTGCACATAAACTTAAAAATAATCATTAAAAAAAGGGCATTGAATTAAGTTTGAAGTTATACATTCACGGATTAAGAAACTAGTCTGTGTAACGTGCCGCTGTTTTTACAGCAAAAGAGGAGGGATAATGGAAGCGAAAAAAGACAGGGAGGGTAAGGCAGAGGCGGCGGCATATGACTAGAACAAAGAATCCTTACTGACCCAGCCTGCAACTGCCCCCCCCCCCCCTTCTTCCCGGCTTCCAGGTACAATACACCAGTGTCCCCGTCTGGCATTAAGTAATTTATTGCTTCACGCTGCTTGGGACAACAAATGTCAAAGTCTATGATGGTAGCTTGAGAAATGCATGACCACTAACATCAGTAAGGGCTAGTTTTCCATAGCCTGAAAACCATGGATAATAGAAACTAGTACTGCGGTTGGAGAAAAAGTCTACAAAAACAAATCCGTGCATACTGAAACCGCGGGTCAAGATACCGTGGTTGGCGAGGGATTATTGTATTTATTTTTAGACATGCCACAAATTTTCTACTTTTTCGACCCAAACTTTTCACGGATCCTCGGTATTAGGTTGTAATAGAGAGGTGGTCGTAATAAATAGGGTCATAATAGAGGAGTTTTACTGTACTTTGGATTGTTTTAACATAATCAACTTTGTACGTTAGAGTTCAATAATTGTGTGTATCGATTGTAGTGTAACTTAAGATCTTATTTCTACATCTAGCTACTAAACCCGCAGCTGATATCTTGTGTGATAGCCCCTAAGGTGACCGTAACAATACTATGAAGAAAAGTGGTAGAAAGCTCTTGCTGCTAGAAGTCGGAAACAAGACGTGCTTCCAGCAATATTGCACGCAAAGTGTACTATAAAGCAAGCTAGTAAGCAAGGTAATAGAAAACTCTCTGACTGCGAGATTGTGAAAACGAAAGACTTCCACCAATATTTGTTATTATTTCACTTGGCTATGAGGGGCTGGAACAGACCGGTGCCTGCATGAATGTTACACTGCTGCCTAACTCAGGTTAAGGGTATACAGATACTAAGCGCCATTACTCTTAGGGTTGTAAGCATGAACTGAATAAGCATCCAAATCACTTAGATCTAGCTTTACTTTACGTCTTTCTGCATGCAAAGTAGATTAGCGTAATACAATAATAAAGTGGGTACAGAAAGGTACTGTTTAATAACAGTCTGAGTTGAAACTATTAATTGTCTCTAGCCACTGCTCCCCTTCTTTCACTCTCGATGGGTTATATACTCACCACCAATTTGGTTGTCACTTTACAAATACGTTTGTCGTATCATTGCTCAGGATGTTTAAAAATAACTTTTCACTCACATCTGCACCAAAGGTAGATCTAGTGAAGAATAAAAAAATCCTATGAACTTGTGTTCTACCAAGAGAGGTGGTGCAGTGGTAACACCGTGGAGTGGCATTTTGCATTCGGGCCTATGTTTGATTTCCAGTCCAACCAATCTCCTTTCAGTTTACCATGTTTTTCTGAAGGCACTCCTGGCAAACATTGTGATGGTTCCATGATATGGGTCATGGCTGCTTCCTTTTGTATTTTAGTCAGTCAAGTCGCCTGTTTGGTCTCTAATGACTCTGCTGTCTCTAAGATATTACGACATCAAAAAATGTGCACAAAAAAATGTTGAGATGCAGTATGAACCATGTTATATTTGTGGCACCTGTCTTTTGAGTTGCACATTTAAACTATGCTGCTTTTACTCTGTAATATAATTAAAAGTTTACAAAGCTTTATGGCAAATGAGAGCAAAAATAATTGATGTCAGCCATACAAAATTGCCAAGAGTAGACGAATTCTGACAAGGAAAGCTCATTTGAAGTTACTGAAGTTTAATTTTAGGGTACATGTATTAAAGCAGTATTTTTCAAGTTTGTGTGTCTACTCTTATGTTGTTATATATTTTTTAAAATCAGGAGTTACAAAAAATTGAAGAGGATGGAGGTGAAGCAACAGCAGCAACAGCAGCAGATCTTGTAGAGGAAAGTACAGTCAAGTCAGTGGCCACCAAATCACAGCTGCCAGACTTGCTAAATATGTTGAAGCAGTTAAAACTGTTTACAGCAGAGGGAAATGGCAAACAAACAAATCTTCAACATGTAATAGCAAAATTAGAAGTATCTCTGAAAGAAATTGAAGATTTGAAGAAGTGCATTTTGACAAAGGTATAGAATATTTATATTATTTATATAATTGCATCATGATTTAACAAATACTTTTAAAAAAGTGTGTGTGTGTGTGTGTGTGCATGTGCGCGCACACGTGTGCGTGTGTGTGTGCGCGTGTGCACGCACACTTTTTTTTTTATTCATTTACTTGTAAGTATGAGCATTGCTCTGCGACTTTCATGTAATGTTTACATTCCATGGATCAGAAAATTATGGTCAACTCTACTGCTTGTTAGATTAAAAAAGCAACTACAATACCTACAATTTAATTTGTTAATAATTTCTATGTATAAACTCTAGTCAACATTTGACTTTTTATATTTAAGAAATAATCCTATTTCTCATGTTCTACCCATCTGATGTTTAAGGGAAATAAAGATTTCTGTTTTAAAATTGTTACTCATGTTCTAAGGATTGAAAAGTTAAAATGAGGTAAAAGGAAATTAAGATTTTGGTTTTAATGCTGTCAGTTAAGATGGTCTGGCAGAAATGCCTTAGCAGGATTCTCCTCATTTACCAACATTAGCATATGCATAAATTTAAATGTTGCCTTGAAATGTGAGTTTTGAACAAATTTTTGCATTTTATATGCATAAATATATGGTGCACTTGTAGCTATCACTGTGTATTTAGATCATTATAATCTTAATTATTAATAAATTACAAATAAAAATTGTATTAACATGAGTGTAATCAAAACAAATATTGGCTTGTGAAAGTGTTTTCAAGTGATGTGTGATTTTACTTTAAGAGAAGTTCATAAAACCTTATTTCTGTGTGGTATTATTTACAGTTGTAGTTATATTTACAGATACAGTAAAACCCTTTTAAAAAATACCCTGTTTAGATGTTTTCCTGCTTAATAGCTCTAAAGTTGCGCTCTATTACCAATGTATAATTTTATCTTTTAGGAAAATTTCCTGGTTGATAAGCTTACATATTCGAGTTTTTTTCTGACATGTATTAATAGGGTTTCACTGTGTATTAAAATCCCTATTGTTTATGCTAAAATACATGTGGTAAAGGCAGATTAATTCTTGAAATATTAAGTGCTCATTGAACTATTAACCACCTATTCAGCTATATTATACATAATGAATAAATGTACTGATTATAGCTCAGTGAATTATAATAGGAAATTTATATTTTGAAATAGGAAACTTGTATTTTGACACACATCACTATGTTTTTCTCTTGTGTTTAAGGAACAGGTTGTAGGAATTATGATTAAACATGAGTTCAAGCAGTCTCTGAAACAATGTCAACAAAACAGCAACAAAATTGTGTCGGAATATATGAAAAATAAAAGTCAAGGAAGCTGTATTGAGAATGCAATAAGCTGTGTTATTGGAGATGACAGTAAAAGCTCGGAGAACCCAGGACAGGATGACGGAGAACCCTCAAAATCATCTCAACTTTGTAAAAAATGCTTTAAAGAAGCTAAAGACTTGGAAGTAAGATCAGTTGGTGCCGTTAAAAAGTAAGTTGTAGTTGTGTAAATGTTACTTCATGAAGTGATTTTTGAGATTCATGCAGTGTAAGTCTTGAGTAACCACAGAGTAACACAATTTGAAGTACTTCGTAGCTTTAAATGTTACATATTTGAAATAGAAGGCAGATTCAGGTATAAAAAAAGCACCTTTACATTTGTAGATTAAAAAAACTGTAAATTTATTATTTACTTAGAAATATTTTTAGGTGTAAAAATCGAGCATCAATGTTTGGAATGTTTGACTGCAATACTTATCATTAAATATATTAGTTTTCATAGGTATAACAGTTTTTTTTAATATTTTATTTATTTATATATATAATCATCTTCTGGACAAAGGCCCTGTTCCATCTGAGCAGCTCTTATGAGATCTGGAAGTGTTTCTGGAGGTTTTCGACGATTATCAACTGCTGTTTTCAGTTTGTCCCAGGCATGGTCAATGTGTTTGTGCACTCTCTGTTGATCACAAAATAACTACGTAACTCCTACCATCCATACTGCCATATCTCACAATATTCCAAACTTTTTGTGAGGTGTATATTTCTTTCAAACTTTTTACAATAACATTAAACATTTAAAAAAATAAATTGCGGAAGCCAAATAAAAAAATTAAAATAGTACACCTTTTGCTGTCAAAACATAACCCCTTTTCATGGTCTTTATGTACAAAGGATTTGGTGGCTGCAACAATTTTAAACTATTTGTGGGTGAAATAAATGTGTTTTTGGATTAATGCCTGTTATAGTGGCTCTCAGTTTTCAGATTTCCCCTTAAAAATTGTCTCAATTTCTCCTCCTCCTCAGCTGATGGAAATTACTTCCAGTCCTCACCTCGTCCTTCTTTAGGAATCTATCCCTGTAACACTGCCTTAACTATTGAATGTAATCTATACTTTTTTTTAAACAAATCACCTTCAAGTAGAATTTCCCTACATACAGGTCTATTCTTTTCTTTATCTGTTAAATTATGTGTGGTACTAAATGCATGCATGTCCTCTTCTTTTGTTACTCTAATTTGGCTTTGACTCTGTGGTGCTTATGGGGCAATTAAACGAGGAAGAAATATATCCTGTGCCATTTTTGAATGGTGTTCATAAAACCTGTGCCTATTTCAAAGAATATATGTCACTGATATTCGTGAACATTTCAGTTCAGCTGAGTTATCAAAGCAATGCAAAATCTAATCCTATGGGATCTGCGTCACTTTACCTACAAACGATAAGCAACTTTTACAGACCTATCAATGCAATGCAACCCAATAAATAGAGACAAATATACTGTACATACCAGTTTGCTCTTTCTACTGCTGTTTCATTTTTGTCTTGCCTGTTTGTCGGATGCCTATGTTAATATCTGTAACTGCAGCATGTCCTTTGTCTAGTTCACATCCACAATACCACAATCATATAACCATGTTATGTGTAGGTCCCACAGAGCCGTGTTACTGTCTGAGCCTCAACCTCACTGGAATGGAAACAAATGACAGTGGGTCAATACACCGCCTACGTATTGCATATGATAGTATCGCATTGCTGCAGTGCACAAACAATGGAAATATTGTGACGTCTAATCAAAACCCAATATATCTACTGTGGTCGGATCACAATTAGATAACTGCACAGTGTAGGATGAAAACCAGATATCTCAGTTTTCTTAAATTTATTATATGGGAAAAGGAAATAGATATTTCAAAATTAATTTAACTCTCGTAATAGTGTTTCCCACTACCACATTATAGTATGATCCTTCTCTTCATAATGTGCACAAACACATACTGATCAGTGTTTGTTACTTTCTGTAAAAACTGCAAAATTTGATTTATTATTTTAGTTCGGACACTCCTCAGATACTGTCTTCCCCATTTCCAGTTTATGAAATATAAGACCAATAACTCTTACTATTTGGTTGCTTTCAGATTGAGTGATTTTTATGTCTCAACCTCTTAACAACAGAATTTATCTTTCCAACTAAGATGTTATATGTAGGTTTATGGGATTTAAAAATTTTTGAATGAAATCTCACATTGCTTGTTTGCTTCTTTTAGTATTTTGGATTGTGGAACATCCAATGATCAAATGACTGAACTTAAAATGCAACTGGAAAAAGAACTAAAACTCAAACAGGAATTGGAAAAACAGATTGCTGCTGATAAAGAAAAAATTAAAGAACTTGAAGAAAAGTTTGAGAAGCGAGAGAAACAGGTAAAATATCAATTTAATTGTGTAACAAGTTCAGTGATATGTACATCAGTGTTGGGAAACTTTTGTAAAGTATAGAATTTGTTTGCCTTTGTGTTGAAAGACCCAGGCAACAACATTGCTCTTGTTGACACTAATAAAAAAAATAAAAATTAAAAAAAATATTTGGGAAAATTGTTGGTGATTTAACACTAAAAAGTTTTATTACTTGCTGAAATATTTTTAATAATTGCAAGTGCAAGTAAATGTGGACAGAAAATGTATTGTATGGCTATGTTACAATGTTATAAGTTTGTGTATATTTAATGTGCTCCAGCCGACCTCCAGTGGCGCAGTTGGTTGGTGCACCACCAATCTGGGGTACAGGGGGCTCTGGTTCAAATACCGGGTAAGGTATGGGTGTTAATTTGAGGTAGGTTATAAGTTAGTCTGTAAGCCATCCCCTGCTAAGCTTTCGAGCATAAAACCGGGGGATGTTAAAAAGCCCTATACATTACATTTTATTACCATGTTCTCCAAGCTACTATTTATAATTTTAAGCTGTATCTCAAATGATCAAAACACAAGAGTTCAAGGTACAGCATTTTTTATTACATGAGAACCATTTCACAATCCATTTCTTCACGCTACAAAAGAATTAGCAAGTGATAACAAAAGTTTAAAAAGCCCGATGTAAAACTTGCCAATAAAAGTTTGGGAATAATAAACATGATAATAAAACATAAACATCATATAGCAAAAACTAGTAACTAATTAATAATATCACATTGCATTTCAATCAAACAATATCTTGTAACATTAGTACAAACTCATAAATGCTCATCAGGAATTAACATAAAAAAACAATCAATACAAAACTCTACATGAGTGAGAATAAATTCCTGAAGATGAACTATCACAAGTAACAGAAAAATGATTCAATTCTATTTCAGACAAATAAACTGGTCTCACAATGCAACCACCTGTACTACCAGACCAGCTCACCCTCAGTGAAGCATATTCAATTACTCTAATCTGGTTATCAAGCCCAATAGCTCATTTGGCTTTAAGAGCACACAAGTTCTGATTTCAACTGAACACAGACAAACTCGATTAACCCAGCTGTGGAGTCCATCTGAGATTACGTAACTCCATGGTTCATTTAAAGCTTTGGTGCCGAACAACTTCACTTTTACTGCTAACATTCCGTTCTGTTCACCAACCATTTATAAAAAATATATGGCATGTAACTATAAAGGTAAAAATAAACCTCTAAGAATTTTATGGAAACAATAACACCAAGGTTAGTTTTGTTCATTAACATATACATTCATAGGCTACTGCGTGCCGAAACAAACACAGTAACACTAAAATAAAGGGCCGTGGGCAACATCACATGCCAAATTAAAGCTGAGACCCTATAAAAATAAATTTAAAATACATTATAAAGGATCCTAAACTCAACTCGCACAAACTCCAAGTTACCACAATTTGAGTAAGCTAACCTCACTCTACAATCGGCTGCGTGCCAAACTAACAACAATAACTAAAACCGGTTTAAAATACTTCTCGTTGCTCCATGCAGTTTGCCAATACAGTCGTGAAACAAAACAACATTCAACTTATATTAGCATAACCATAAACATGCCAGCACCAAAAACCAAGATCCCATCTAAATGTTGCCATTTTTAACTAAAAATAAATTTCTAACAGGCAGGCCAAAACCTTTAATTAATAACTGTACATCCTGCTACCAAACCCAATCAATTCATGCACGACTGTAATGACTTACCAGGTACAAAATGCAAATCATTGCAATGCAGGCAACCAAAAGGGTGAAGGTGTTGGATGCCTCGAAACAGTCATTAAGCAAGGCCATGCATTGGCAGGCAGGTGAAGGATCCCAGTTGGAACAGGTTCAAACGACCCACCATAACACCAGCAAGCACGGTAGGCGATGACATGAAGGTGAAGGAGGCACAAGAAGAAGTGACAAGCCGGTGAATGTGGCATCTAAGCATTACCTCCGTGAAGAGGGCGATGGTACTGAAACTTTATAGACGTAGTGATACATATGATCACACAAACATAGCAGCAAAACAATTATATATGGATCTGTGGTATGTTATCTGGTCATCTTCAATAGTGTGATGCACCCCCTCGCACTGTGATGCATGCTGCAACACTGACTGCCATGGAGTCCAACAGATGCCGAATGTTGTCCTGAAACAGGCAGACCCACAATTGTTGGACAATGTATTCCATTCCAAGATACTGTGGCATGGCGGTAGCTGACATTTCAAATGGTTTCGACATGTCTGAGGGGGGCATGTCAGTAGCAGGCAACCACTGTAGTGTTTGGACATGATGGATGAGGTTCTGGGTGATCCAGTCCATGTGCAGTCAGGTCTTATCCTGCTGGAATATCACACTGGGAATCCCGACCAGAAATGGGAGCAGATTGGTGCATTTGATTTCATTCATGTACTGCTGGGCCATCAATGTTCCACGTAACATGACAGAGAGTGCATCTGTTATCATAGGCTATGGCTCCCCAGACCATGATGCTAGCCATGGGGAAAGTGTGCTGCTTGATAGCAAGGTTGGAATTGTTGCATTCACGAAGGCCCTCGACACTTGGGCGTAATAATTATCTGTCCCTATAATGAAACGGTACTCATTAATAAACACCACACATCGCCAGTCTGTGACGTTCCACATTGGTCTTGGACTGGCATCACTGCAAACAAAGCCACTGCTGTTGCAGAGTTAATGGCAGCACACATAACGGGCATTAGGATCGCAGATTTGATTCTGCAAGGCATCGGGGAATATTCTGTGGGCACACAGGAGCCCCAACGCTGTCTAGTATCATGAACCAGGTCACCATGTGATCTGTATATTACAACAGAAATTATGTCTTCACAGATTGTTTATTGTTCACCATTGCGGAAGATAGTACCCCATTAAAATTGAGTTTTTATATACTATCTCGGGGATACAATTAACTGTTTCCAACCAAATTCAGGCAACAAGTTACGCTTCGGATGTGAAAAGCTTATGGTAAGTTGTTGGTGGTAGAAGCCTCTGGAGCCTCTGGTATTTGGTGGTAGCAGCCCCTGTGGTTGTTGAAGAGCTAGAAGACCTGGTAGGCAGTAAAGAGCCCCAGCACAGAAGTGTTGAGGGGAGTTACTGGAGAAGGTAACTGGCATCTTCGGCTGTGCACTGCCTTTTATAGTGCAGTCGGCCTGCCCATGCCTGGGCTGGAGTGGGGTTGCGACATCTGCCTGGAGCGAGCGGGGTAGGAGAATCTACCCTTTGTGCTTGGCTATATGACCTTGGGCGCTCAGCAGCTCTCTGCCATCTTCAAAAAGCTTCGTTGGTGTGGCGACATTGTCTTCCAGGTGCACCGGGGAGGCTGACGTATTACTGCGGCCACTTGGAAAAATGTTTATTTCTTGTGCTGGAATCGTCCACTAGGCTGGGACCAATGCTGTATGCACTCGTGAATAACGTGTTGGGCTTGACCCTACCTCGGGTTACGTAGATCTATTAGTAAGATAAAGGTAGGTCTGGAACCATCTTAAATACCAGGTGTCTGTAACTATTCCTCCACTGTATCCAATCCTGTAGCCATCTATGATTGCCTTCTTGGGTTGGTAATAACACGTTAGGATAAGTCGTCGTCACTTGGTATAACTCAATAGCAGCATGCATCAAGCCATTTAAATCTTTTAGTTTAGTGTGTCATATCCCAAACAATTTCTCAAACACATATGCTGACAGTATCTACAACACACTTTGAATGTGCTAATACATAAGCTTTTTAATCTGCCATTTATGAAGATAACACCGCATGAAAATCTTGTGTTTTTAGCCAATATCTTGGAGGACAAATCAACTGATCACCATCAAATTTAGCATTCAGATAGTGCTATGCTAAACCATAGACCGTATAAATTTAAAATGGTTATATAGAAAATTTAGATTAGTATACTATATCTATTAAAAAATTTAACAACATTTTTAAAAAAATCTCTGTATTCTGACAGTGTCCAATAGAAGCATCAAATATAACTATAAAGATAATGCCAGTTGAGCAAATGTAATATTTGTGCCATATTTCATTATCCAATTCACTAATTCGCATTTAAATTTTGCATGCAAGAAATGCTACTGTAAGCCATATAAGCTTAAATCATTTAAACGGTTCAGACACTTATTTTGGTAATTGCAGCCATAGAAATACAATGTTTACACGAAAATAATGTGATGGGTTTTACCAAATTTGCTGTAATGAAAAGCAGTAATTGCGTTATAATCGCAAACTTATGTCTACTAGATCGGAGAATGTTGTTTGTAAATGAGTGAGACGTGCCAATAATAATAGGTACGATGTTGGGAAGGTCACGGAGCGAGCAAAGCGGCAGAACGTGAAGCAACAGCACTGGTAGTCAACTGACCATACCGTTGAGTTACCGATTTTTGTCACATCTGTTGACTGCCAAGTGCCGCGTGCTTCTATACTCTGTTCTGTAGTGGTGTGCTTTGTTTATACAGTATGTCTAATACGTGCTTGTTTTTGTTTTGGAGTCAGAAGTACCGTATTGTATTGTATTGTAAAAGTGAATTCTTTTTTAAAGATTCTGAAATGGATACGGTCAAAAAGCGGGCATGACGCAAACAACAATGTCAAAATGGTTGCGACACAGCTATGAAGCCAACTTAAAAATTATTGTGGCAAATTACTCCGTGCAAACAAACAACTGTCAAGCTGCTTGGAAGTATGATGTGAGACAAAGTAATGTCCTTGATTGGAGCGTGGATTTGAATTGTCTAAAAAAAATGCAAATAGCTCTTGGAAAACATTCAGGGGAGCAAAGAAAGGCAGTTTCAATTAAGTATAGCAATGAGATGTAAACTTCACTAAAGTAAAAAGAAATGAGGGGGTGCCAATTTCACGAGACGTGATTATACTAAAAGCCCAAGAAATTGCACAGGAACTTACCCTTCCACAAACAAGTTTTAAGGCGAGTGTTGGTTGGTGCATCAGAATGATACATTGTTCTGGATTTACCTTACGGCAGAGAACGTCTCTTGCACAAAGACTCCCGAAAGACTGCAGAGAAACTTGATGAATGACATGAATTCACTGTTACTTACCATCATCCCCACATAATACCATGCAGTGTTAATTTGAAGTAAATAAGCGAGAAAACTTAAAATAGTTTATATAATATATTATTTTCTGACAGGTTCAAATTTTTGCTGTACTCCGAGGTGAGTTATTCAGATTTAATATTTTTTAATGTGTTTTAATGTAATATTACCAGTGCCATGTAAAACATTTTTCTGGACACTTAAAGAGTTGGGGGTCACATTCAGAGTAACGTTATTTTCGGGTAAATACGATAATTTAAGGATTTAATCAAATTCAGTAAAATTTGGCATGCTGATAGTGTGTATTACAAGCATCATTTATGCCTATACAGATCCTCTTTTTAAGCATTTTTTTTCATGCTAATGCCTAATGAGATAATAGAGCTTTTATGCCATATCTTGGGAACCAAACAACCAATTTCTACCAAATCCTGCACATAAATAGTGCTAAGGTAGGTCATGTAAACTGAGTTTATTTAAGTGACTCACACACTTGTTTTAAAAATGATGGCTCTGTAAATATTTCACGTTAGAAAACCATTTCTACTAAAACATAAATAAGACTGATCACAGCCGAATTTGATGCTCGGAATCCTAACTCCATAATAACAGTTGGTTGCATGCCAACATAAGAAACTTAGAGTTTATGGGTTTGAGTCCCAGGTAAGGCGCATGTGTATTTGTAATTCTCTCACTACACTAGTGTTGCATATGTTTCTGGTTCCATCTCTAATGCAGTCGCTGTCTACAACACGTCAAGGTTTACCTTCCATGTAAGCTTTGTGACATAAGCCAATGAAAGTGATATAAATGAAACATACTTATTACGTTAATTAGATAACATATCTAGGCTAACAGGTTGACAGACTTCCTTTGTACAAATAAATTTAAAACAGCCCAATATAGGCAACCTTGACGGGCATATAACCAGACCAAAATTAATTAATAATGATTAAAACTGATGACACGGATTATTAAAACATAAAAATATGCATGTGGGCACTATTGTGGAGCCAAAGAAAGCAGCACCTATGAAGTATGTGAAATATACTGTATACGACACATTAAAAGACTTTAAAATAAGTGAAGGCAATCCTGAAAATGACTGTATGAGACTTACGATCCATTAAATATTTACTTTAAAAACGGGAAGGTTAGTGGCAGCAAACATTATCATAGCAAATTACAACAAACTCATGAGCACGAGAAGCAATCTGTACCATTTCAAGCTCCATTGCACCATGAAGACAAACTCAAGTGCCATCAGCAAAACTAGAAAAACATTGAACAGGATGCTAAATCAAATACAATTATTTTCAAGGGATTGCAACTGTGAAGTGGTGAGAGAGTTAATATGAAACATAATTTAGACCGGACAACCGAAAGAGAATTTAGAATGTTACAACACCATCATAATAGCTACACGCACAAACTAGCCCATACTAAGTACTATTACCAAAAATTATAATATGCTCAAATTGATGCTAAAATTGCTAAACCATGACCAACCTGAAAAGGATACCACATAGGCTAACATATAAGCGCATCTGAAATGAAGTGACTGTAAAAAGTGACATTGAATGAGCAAAGCTCAGCTTATATTAGGCTCGCAGGTAGTTGTGTATACCAGAGTGGGTATGCGTAGAGGGAAGGGGAACATCTAAATGAATAAGGAAGAGAAACAAAGACCAAATGTGAGTGGAGAAATGAGCACAAAAATCTCTTAACGAGGTGTGCACCACGTGTCTCGCAGAAACCTCAAAATTATTTTAATAGATGTAGTAGAGGAAAGTTGGCTCTGTAGTTATATCTCTAACTTCTTGTTACGCTATAGGATGGAGAAATTTTTGCAAATTCTAATACTACTCCTGAAATCCATTTAACTACTTTTCAGAATTTTAGTGATTGAGTGTTTCCATTGGTAACTGTTTATTGCTTATTCATTCATGTTTATAAATTCTTAACATGCAGTCAAGGGGATGTCATAAATTCTGGCATAATCTCTAACACAGTGGCACAGGCAGAAATTTATTTTGGGGTGGGGATGTTCCTTCATTGATAAAATGGTGCCTATATAACTTGTGTATTTTCTATTGTACTTAATTTTGCAGTTTTATCATACTTTTATTTTTTTACCTAATGTCTCATCTTGCTGATAACGAACTAAGTTTTTTACTTTTCTTTTAATGTGTGTATATTGGGGGGGGGGGGGGAATTGACCCAAACACCCCTTCTTGTGAACGCCCCTCCTCTAAATGCAAAATAATTTAGTGTAGTGTGGTGAGTCGTGGAATTATTGAAGATTGTTATGACGTAGCTCTCACTGCCCTGCTTGGGAGGCAGACCAATGCTGCTTGCTCGTGAACCAGCCACACACGGCAATGCATGAAGTGCATGGGTCCTGACATTCATGCAGAATGGGTCAATGATCCATCCTGTGACCTGAACGACCTGCCTCACCAAGAGTAAACAAGAATCTACGTGTTTATTTAGGTAAAGTGTTATGATCCCCCAAAAGCAGACTTTAAAATAAACATGGACAAATATTATCTCCCGTTTGCTTTCCTTGTGTGGAGAGATATTAATTAAAGAGCGCCTGACCACGTGGCTTGCGTAGTGAAAGGAACCTACAATTGGTGATACTCTAAAATTACTATATATTTTTGTAAGTGCACATGCTGTATTTATTTTCGTTCTACAAGGGCGTATTCTTATTTTCAGTTTTATGTAAAGTAAAATGTAATTGACTTTGGTAGTTCCAGCAGACAACATGCCAAGCGCCCAAACTTTAATTTCTACTTGATTCACCAAATCAATAACTTAAATATAATGAAGTGTAATTGAAGGGTTATTTTGATGTTTAGTGTGTTGTGTAATTTTATAATGATTTCTTATTTCTTTTGCAAGCCCATTCAGGCTTTTTACAGCAAACTCAATTTCCCCGTCACGCATAGCAACAGAGACACAGAACATTCAAAATGAATAATAATGTGTCGGAATTAATGCCTTAATTCTTCAGAGTGTTTTGCTGTGCTTGTTTCTGTTTTTGTACATGTATTAAGTGTATATGTATAAATTTTGGTTTTCCCTCATGGAGCTGGCAGGAGATTTCCGTTAGGTAATGGCATCTCCGCGCCATCCTTCTCAGTCGAGTTCAATGGGCCAAGGTGTGTGTATGTGTTTGCGCCGCAGGGGAACTTCATAATTTTACCTGATCAAGTAGCTGCCATTGTGTGTATTTTATCCAGAACATTTAATTCTTTCCTTTTCTCCCCCACGCTCGCACTCTCATCTCTGTAGACTCACGGCCCTGGAGATTTTGCCATTCATAATTTCCACACGCTAACCAGTGCTGTTATCCGTATCAGCCAATGGCTGGCCTTATATGCAATGTCTTTAGTATTAGAGGGATTTCGTATCATTGATTGTATGTGTGATCTCACTCAGTCAATATACGGCCCACTCCAGAGTGCAAGTCCATGTGCTCATTTATGAACCGTAAAGGTACTAGGGACTTTTTTAGTACTTTATCTGAAAAATGTGAGCTGCGACAGGGATACGCTATGGCTGTCAACCTACTGCTGCCCTGAGAACCAAGAGTTCACGTGCTCACCCGTGAAATAGATGAGCTGGTGTCCAAATGGAATTTTCAACTTTTCAGTATTATTTAGCCATGCATCTGGGTTTCTCTCAAATCCGGCATCTCTCGCCCTTTGCAAACAACCAAGCCACGTTATATGGCGCTGCAACTAGTGTGGCCTGAAGACGCGCATCGTGACAAAACAAGCACATGGCAAAAAAAATTTGTGTTCCGGAAGTCCACCATTGTTCAGGAAACTATGTGGCACAGTGAGTTGGCTGTCATCTTGTGCACATATCGAACCCCCTTGTGTTCAGTGGTCAGAGATACCCATGACGTCACCGTGCATCGCAGAGTTTCCTATGATGTCACAGCATGCCTGATGCCTGGCATGCATGTGTGTGTGCGTGGTACGGGCTGTATGCTGACTACTCACCCCACCAAGTCAGGTCTACCGGGTGGCTACCTGAAGCAACCTGTTTTTATATAACCGCGAACGTCAGTGAAATGGAATTTCCGACCAACATATGGGATGTCGAATAAATTTGTGCATAGTGTGAGAAGCCTGTCTCATTGGAGCCGTACGAGAAATACAACCCACAAGCCAACATCTGCTATTGTATGCCAGAGGGAAGTAGTGTATTATTCGCTCCGACAATGATGTCCACTAACAGGGTAGCGCGTTGCTCACACCCTACAGGCAATGATCCTAGCATCGATACGGGAGCGCTGTGAGCAAGGAGCACAGTTCGCCTGCCTGACAGCAGAAGAACAGCCATCTCTACAATGTGACGTTTTCACATGCCAGAACTGCTCATCTGGACAGGACTGTACTAACATCCAGACTAGCCAGTCTGCAGCAGAACAGCTGATCGCTTCCAGTGAATTCCTGCCTACAGGTAACACCAATCAAGTAAGTGCAAGGCTAGACTGTGCCGCAGAAAAGAGTGTGTTAGTGTCGCATGCAACCTGTGTGATAATAAGTACCACTCAAAGTGTGTAACAGACATTGACTGGAACAGTTTTTGTGTGAAGGAACATTCCGCTCTGAAGAGTGTGTGCTGGTCTTTGTCAATAATAACAATGCACATGTGAGCATAAACACCTATAACGTAATGCAGATGCTGCAGAGGGGGGTGTGCCACGCTCCTCAACCACGTGTGCCACCCATCCCAATGCCAAGACAGTCAAGAGAGCGAGTTAGAGCGCCAGTACAACAGCACGCTCAACCTCCTGTTAGCACACCAGCCCGTTTTTAGACACTTCGACGTTTCCCGGACAAACAGCAGAAGGTTCAAGGGCGTTTTTAGCATAATGTACCAGCCGTCTGCAGAGGTATGGTGCTAGTGTAGAAGAATGGCCGAATGCCATAGGGGCTCAACTGGCAGGCAATGCTAAGAACTGGTGGCGTTCGGTGACAGAATATAACATGACCTGGACACAGTTTGCGATGAAGTTGCCCGGTAAGCAAGTACTTACATGACGCTGAGGCAGCAGCTGTCCCTGTTTACCGAAGAACAGAAACTACAAGAGAGTCTGGAAATGTGGGTCGGAAAATCAGTTCAGCCAACCGTCATTACCAGCATCTGTCCACTGAAGATGTGCTTGAATCAATTGTCGAGACAGTGCTCCCAGATTATCGACCGGCTATACGACCAATGGTTACAGCGGGTACCAGCTTTTTACAACAGCTGCCGTGAATATCGTGTGAGACTCATAACCCAGGCACAGTTACTTTTTGGACTCTCTGGACTCAAAAAGTGGTTGCTGTATTGGTTACAAATTGCACTGCTTCCCCACTTTCCTCACATGCCGGTTTGGTGATCGTAGAGCTTTGCTGCCAAAGAGATTCCTGCTATTCCTTCTTCATTGCACTCATTTTGTTCTCGACACTGGCCATCCTTCCACTAACACTGTCTGCTATTTCAGATACACTGTCAATTTTCTTGTTTACACATTCAATTCTTGTATTCATTAACTCGCTAATGCCTTCTATTTTCTTATTTTAAATTATCTATTTTCTTTCTTAACTACTTAATTACTTGCATTAAATCTGGCTATTTACATTCTCATTTACACTGTCTATGCCACTATTTGTTTGGGTATTTACAGTTTCTATTACACTTTCTATTACTGAATTTATTTGGGTATTTAGAGTTTCATTCCCATGTTCTTTTACACTACTAACTTGGTTGTTTACATTTTCTTTCAAGCTATTTGGTAAATTAGTCCTTCAATTAAATGCTCACAGTGTTTCCCGTTCTGCAGACCTTTTTATAGTTAACAATCACTGCAATGGTTGTACAGAACAGTCTATATATTGACGCCAGCTGACAGCCAGCGGCGCTAGAGCCCATGATGGTTCTCACGTGTTCAGCACGTGCGCAAAGAGGCCGATAATTGGAACTTTCCTATAAATGTTAATTTCAGGGTAAAATGTGTTATGTTGTCGTTAAAGTGTTCAATATGTCTTTAAATGTTTTAAACTGCTTGTACTGATTTTAATTGTTTGGTTATGAATATTAAAAGAGCCTGCGGCACCGAGATTAAGAACACTTAATATTCTGGCATGAACACCATCATAAAGAGACATTTAAATAATATTGAATTTCATAGCAAAATTATAGAAATGTAAAACAATATCTAATTTAATTTGTGCCATTTTATTTTCAATATAAAATATTTCACTCTGCAAGCATAGCACTTCCGCTTATGTGAACCCTGTAGCTGGCCATGATAGGTGGCTGTGATGCTTGTATCTGGACAGTCTGTCGAGGAGAGCTGGCGAGGTAAGACACTGTCACGTGCGCACTACAACTTTTGTTCACTGATGTAGGTTTCCATAGTCGATTTAGTTTACCGGTTAATATTTGCTTGCTTACGTTTTTCCAGACAATTATTCCAGTATTATGCTTCCTCTTTACTAATTCTTACGCCCTTGTTGCATTTTTAACTTAATCGAGGAGAAAGATGTCTGAGAGGTCACGCGACCCACACATTTTGAATCTGACGCCATCTACCTATGTTTATGGCATTTCAGTGTAACTTTTGCATAATTGCTACACGCAATTTTGAGCTTTATTTTTATGTATGTATTTAAGGGTAATTTTCGTGTTTGACTATTTTACGGCAACATCATCTCGTATAACCACGTTGCAGACTGAAGCCAAGCCATTGTATATGCCATCATTGCATTTTAAGAGCTTATTTATATAACATCGTATGTGCAATCATTTATTTCAGGGTTCTATGTCAGTTTTATTCAGGGTTCAATGTATTTTTCATGTAAATTGATGCTTTTTGTACTTGACTATGCTGTCACAGTAATGTCTGATTTTACTGCCATCAGGCATGTTACAAGCCTGTAACGACTCTAATCGTAAAGAGAACCACATGCTCAACATGAATAATACTTTATTTGAGTTTAGTTCGCCATTTCCACGCAGAAATATTGCAATTTTACCTGCACTACGTGGTCCGCTACGAACTTCATCCGGCGGCATCCGCGCCACCTAAGCTTGTTTTCACACGTGTGTGTTTATTGTGAATATTCATCTCGTGTCCCATCTTATTTCATGTCTCATTCAAGGGTCTATGTAATTTTGTAATTATTGTACGGTGCAATTACTCCCATCCTAGCCGGCTCTGTGTATAGGCCGTCACCAAACTAACCACGTGCTGTAGGGCGAGCCTCGACGAGTTTGCGTTAGTGATGGCGAGTAATTACTCGTGTTAATGTGTATTAAGGGTATTCATTTGTAATTCACCGTGTCCTGTCTTCAGGGAAAAACCGTCAGTCCACCCTAGTGGCTGTCGGCCCTCTTCCGTTGTGAATGCTGTGCTTTCATGCACCTCGGTGAGATCATCCATTTAGGCGTGCGCTAGATTAATTACAGGTTGGGGAGCACCCAAGCGGAATTGGCTAGTCATGACCGAGATAACCATTTCATTGGCACGTTGATGTGTATGAACGATATCAATAAAAACAAGTCTATAGTGAACTCAATTTTTTATTCAGTATTTACAGTGTCCTAGCCACATATGTTTTATCAATTGTTTATTTCAGTGATTTTATTAAAAGTTTAGTATTGCCAACGTGTTTAAGTACGCATGGGTGAGACGGACACACAGAACCCACAACATCCCTGAGAACCCTGAGTCTCAATAGTGCGGTGATTGGGAAGCACCGCTGGCACCCAAATTACCAGTAAGTATTTGTGTCATCGTTCGTCTCGTATCTCACTCGATGACGTCAATATTAACATAAAAGAAAAAAAATGATTCAATATACATCAAAGAATAGTAACAATAACTACCAAACGTGTATACAATTTTAAAAAGTCTCTGTTTACATAGTGAATAACATGCCAAGTTTATCAAAAGAGGTAATATATTCATAGCCGGGGATTTAACAAAAAATATAAACTCAAAATAGAATTTTCAAGCTGTCACGCAGTAAACAAACAAGTTTTGGCAAGAGATTCATTTCGACTAGCATACACTACGAATTAACAAAGCCTGGAGTCAGAAATTAATTAGTGCTGTACAGAAATTAATAAGGGACATGACTAAAAGAACACTACATACTCATAAGTACTGGTTGTGCTAGCCCCATAATGTGTACCAATTAACTCTACTACATAAGAGAAAAGTAAAAATTACTTATCTGCATGGTAATAGACATCTCTCTGCCATCTATGTTGAACAAACTTGTCTTCTCACAGCCATCTTCTCAGTGGAAGAGAGGTCAAGGTGAAGAGGAAGGACAAAAAAAAGAGCCTTGATCACCCGAAATTTAGTATTAATAAGCACCTGTCACGGGAATAGAAAGAGTGTTCTTTATTTTATCCCCCTATCATCCTACTGCTGACAGTTCACAGAAAAACCTAATAAATAGTGCACAGCGAAAACAGGCATGAGAAAGAAAACTCGCTCGCCATCATACTTTAAGTGCACAGACCATCTGTTGTACCCATAGCAAAGTCCTTACCCGTGACAATGAGCATGAAGAGCAGTGCTGACTGTGTTCACAAGAAGAATAGCAGATAGTTTCTATAGGTCGCGGCCAGCTGCTGAACTAAAAAATGTAGTCTTTTAGCATGTCAACAGATCCTGACAAAAGAATCACCTAAAATTAAGGCTACACCAGCCACGTCCAACTTAAGTTCTGCATCCATATGAAAAACCATAACAAAATATTCATATCCAAAAAATTTCTGTAATAGATTTGCCCATCCTGCAGTCATTTGTGTCCCCGCAAATTAATGAATGAACAAAGAAAACTATTTTACAAATTTACAAAATTCTAATTTTTTAAATTACAATACCTTACAGTATTTACTTCCAGAGGAACACAAATTATTACATCATTACTCCGATGAAGAAACTGTCTCCTTTTCCAACTATTTTTAAATTAATATTTTTCATAAGTGGTACACTGAAGCAATTTGATATGTTTTTTTCTACAGTTTTGCATGGAAGAACAAAATTTCAATAGTTTTATTTAGTTCTCATGAACAAATAACATTCGTTGATAATTTTTAGGGTGTTAATATATGTGTTTTAATAAAATGGAGAAATCTTAGCTCCACTGAAGAATACATCACTGGTGAGACTCGAACATGGAAGCTCTGAAGTAAGCTGAAGTTGATGAGGCAGCTCCTTTAAGCTGACAGGTTTAGTGGTCAATGATTCATCTTCTGATGCCCCCAGAACAGCAGTTACAGCTCCCAGCTGTCACCCGTCAAGTCTTGCCAGGACACCTCTCAGCCATACTCTAGTTTCCTACGGCATAACTTACTCCAGTTTACTATAGCATAACTAGGCAGCATCAACAAAACATACAGGCACTGTGTGTAAAGCAGTGGTGTATGTTCAAAATATTTCACTTAATCATTCACTCCCATTGCAAGAATGTTACAAACTACTCGTACAGGTCACTCGCCTAGATGAGGCAAAAATAACTTTTGCTTTCAACACAATTTATGGCCATTTTCATTTGATTTTGAAGGGATAAGGAAAGACTTACTGTACCATGTTCATTACTCCATATATTATTTGACATCTGTAGGAAACACCCTACACAAAAACAAAAATAAAATTATTTGCCCTTAACCTTACCTTAATCCAAAAGGGCTTCTATCTAGGATGAGGAAACATAAAAGAAAAACATCAGAGTGGGAAAGGATGTACTGACCTTATACACTTACATTACACATCGCACTGCGAGTATGACAGACCTGAATCACACTCCGCATTTGGCTTCCACAATGGCACTTGTCCAGTCCATCCCTCTAATGCTCCCTTCGCCAGCTGGCCAGTAGGGTAAGGGAGTTGAGGGGACTATTCTTCAATGACTCCAGACCTCCATGTGACTCGCACTCAACTGCTTACAAGATGATGTGTGACCACATGGAGCAGCAAGTAGTGTCTGCCATCTTCTTCTTCAACCAAACGTGCAAGTAGGTAGCCAGTGGTCCAGGTCAACTCCACTGACTTCACATGGCAGGACAGGAGAAAGTGGATCCCAAAAACTTGCCCCTGTAGCAGCCAGGAGTCAAGTCCTTTCTAAATCTTCCAGGCTACAGCATGTCTAATGCCTTGTGGGCCATGCACAGTGCCTCCAGGGTCCGTCACAGCAAGGTCTGTGCAAGGCTTCCCACTGGGTGAAATGGAACTGTAGCCCACCCATACATGGAAGTCCTTTCAACTTGCTCTCTTCCCTTAGAGTCCTCGTACAACACCAGCTTGCACACAGTCTGGGTCATCTTGCGTGAACTTCACTGAGAAAGTCTGTATCTTTCTCTCCAATGTATTTCTACGAGGCACCACTAGTACAAGAATTCCATTCAAAGTGTAATTGCAACAAGGGATAGGGGAGGAAGGGCCCTGCTTCCTATCCACCCTATCAAAGTCTTACTATAAACAGCTATGATAACTAATTATATATTTTTTTAAATTACCAAAACTTATTAATGAAACCAGCTATCATTAACAGCGACCGTAAAAATAAAAGCTATCTGTTTAGTACAGGTTTCTTACCACCCACCACCAATCACTATTTTTGATTTTATTAATTGTTTGTTACACATTAAAAAAAAAATTTTTTTGTTAATCATAAGGACTATGATATTCGGGGAAACGGCTGAACACAAAGAAAAACCAATGCCAAGTCTTTCAAAGGAAAAATAAACAAACAAAATTTTAGCTGCTCATCGCAGCTCCAACCACCACTCCCTTGTGGTGAAAACGCGTGGGTGCACTAGTAGTGTTCCAATGGCACATCACCTGTGCTCAACAGCTTCCCTAGCTGTCCACAAAGTTTGCTTCATCCCCCTCTCAGGGGGCTTACAAACCAAAAGAGAGATAATCTAACTAAAATCTTAGTTCTTGGAAAGACCAAACACAACCATGCTACAGTTTCCCCAACTATGGCACAGTATACCATAAAACTGGTGCCGTACTACTGCTTCAACATGGTACGCTTTCACGTGTTTTCACAACATTGTCAACTATAACTACATATCATATAACTATACTTCCTTAGTTTGTGCTATAAATAAAGTCAATCAATTAACAGACACTTTTGTGTTGCCATATTTTTCTCGGGTACCTCAAAATTTAAAACCACTCTTTATGTTTCACCAAAAGCCGATCATGTATGCAAGTTTATCATTACATTCACCATTAAATTTGACATAGGCCTACTAAATTAACTCATTTTTATTTATAATTCTTTGACTTTACAACACTCCATACCACATGTGTGTTTTTTATATATAAACAACAAAGATACCATAACATTCTGACAGGCATGGGTGATTCGTGATCTATTCGTTCTCCTATTCACATAAATAAAATCTTCCTCCATATGTCTCAAACCTACAACCTCTGCGAGGTGTGATCCTAACTCTAGAGGTCCGCCCATCCATCCACAATACCCAAGAGGGAGTCGCATCCCCCTTGTCATCAATCTCCTTCTCCGTTTGGGTGATAACCATTAGACGTGGGGCTCGCCTCCCCTTGCTTGAAGACCCATGGACAGGAGTGAACAAAACATATTTCACTCCATAAGTACCAGCACAGATTACACATCAGCTGTCAGCTGACCCAATGACGCACACTGTCGTGCTGCCTTTAGACTGTGCGCCTGTCGCTGCTGTCAATGTACAGTGTTTCCACACATGCTTATCTTCTCATCATGACATTGCTTTAATTTTACACAAAACATTTCCTGTTCCTTTCACGTACAGCAAAGCTAGAATCCAGACTAGTTCTAAAGTGCAAATTGCATTCAATAAACATTATGTAAACAACCATTTAAACTATGATACATTTTTAGTTACAATCAATAAACAACTTCTCACCTAGGCCTGGCCAAAATGTGGAGTGGAGACAGCCATACTGGTTGCCTACCTGGCAGGCAGTAATACTTCTCTGTGAAATCAAACATGTAATTTTCACTCAAAGGGCAGAAGCTAGACAATTTTTTCAAAAGACATTTATGTTGCTAATTTTACCAGCATTTCATAATCTCTTGCGAATAATAGGGAATTTTTCCTGCAACGTACTTTTTTTTTTTTTTTGCAGAAATAAGGATGGCAACACCCCCTTTCAACATGACAGCAAGAGGGGGGAGGGGTTACATGTACACAACATTCTTTATTAATTATTACAGTTTAAATAATTAGTAACCATTACTTTGTTTCTGTCCTGCAAGCAGTTTCCTAATTTATGACAAATTATAATTTTTCCCCAAACTCTGGAAGCATCTACCACTCTTGCTATTTTACCTGGACCATGGGTTGCCTATCTCAATCTTTCTATTTCCACCTTAGGAATAACCTATCAATATTTGTATGTTTTAGATACACATTGTATAATATTGAATCAGTTTGATTACATTTAGTGAAAAATTAATTGTATATTTAAAATTATATTAATACACCTACTCTGGGCCTTGGTGGTTTAGTGGTTAGACTACTCGCCTCCCACCTGGGCAAACTGGGTTCGATTCTTGGCGGGGTCGTTCCCGGATTTTTGCATGTGTAATTGTGCTGTACGATGCTGCTGGCTGGCTGGCTGGCTGGCTGGTTTTCTTGGGGTCTCTTCTTTCCCCCACCCCATCATACTGGTGCTGCTCCATACAACGTTTCACCCTCATCAGCTCTCAAGACCTTGATGTTAAGAGCCGCCCAAATCTCTTCACTCGCTCACTCACACTCATTAATACACGTACCATATAAAATAGCTGTTAGGTAATTTGGAATGGTCTAACATCTCAGATAAGACTGGACTAAGAGCGCTCAACATTTAGAATCTCCACCATTTAATTTGTTATAGTATTCACAAAAGAATATGACATTAAGAATAGCTAAAAAATTTAACAGATTATACTATGAATTTTGTCAAGAGTTATACATAGTAAATAATTATTTTATCTTTGCTTTCCAATCTTTGACAGTGGGCTGCACTCTTATATACATGTGTGGTAAGTAATGTTAAAATGTCAGACCCCTATTTTCAACAATATTCTGTTTCATTAAATTATCCATGACACTTAAGAAATGTAATTAAATTTTTTATTAATTAAGTCACATTATCTTTTCATAATTTTTTCTATGAAAAACGTGCACAATGTTGCTACCCTCGGAGACAGTCAGTAACTTGAGTGAGAAGATTCTTTCTCTAATTGTAGCCACTTGTCCCCACCCAAGGGACAGCCCTTTCATTCCAGTCAACCCAAAGAAAAACTTATGTCTGATGAAATTAGGGTTGCCAGATTTTGAAACTGAAAATATGGGATTCACTTGTGAAAATAAGGGAGACTTCAAAAACTGTTTAATAACAGTAGTTACATCAATAATAATTCATACTTTAAGCTTGATCTGCTTGAATTTACAAACTCGGGATGGCTCTGTACAAAATTAAAACATTCTTTGCAAGAATACTTGAAATTAACCACAACTTGCAACTCAGCTTTCGTGAGCTCAACAGAAGACTTGTTTCTTGACTCTGACAATTTACAGTTCATTAATGAAAACACTCTCTTAGTAGGTGCATTCGAACCTGGAATGCTCATAACAAAACACAACTTTTCTCCACGTGCAATGGAAATCTCTCTTTTACAAAAAGAGCAATACACCTTGTGTTTATTTGTTTTCACCGGTCGCAACCAGATGCACGATTCTTCCCATTTTGTTAAATACGTGCACATGTATCATGCCATTTTCTTCTTTTCACTCCTTTCCATTATGAACAATTAAAAGAAACTACAAAATCACGTTCACCTACAATCTCGCATACAAAACTAAAAGCAAAATTTTCTAATCACGGAAAAACACATTATTTGAAGCAAACAACAAAATGAAATTCAATTTCAACCGGAAGCACACTTCTCATTATCGATTAATATCCAATGGACATTGTCCATAGATGACAGAGTTAACTGTTATTATTCCTAAAACACCTCGGATGAAATTTCCCAAAAGGAATTAAAATAAAAAAAATTTAGATAATCACGGGAGATTATCATGCAAATAAGGGAGATGGAAGATTTGGCAAAAACAAGGCCAAAATACGGGAGAACCTGGGAAATACGGGAGATCTGCAACCCTAGATGAAATGGGTTGGAATAATTACCGAATGGAGACAGGGGGGTAATTGGGAGTAAACTTAGGAAGCTCCCTCTCCCCCTTTCCCCCCTTCACTTTGTGGCAGTGTCCACTATTCCATCTACATGAGAAAGTTCATCTGGAAAATTCTTGTTCACCATGGCCTGGGATCAAAACAAGGACCTCGGAATTGAGGGGGTACTAACGACTAACCAACGTTCTTACCATGGGTCATGCTTGTTGTATATTGTTTATGTTATCAAGTAGTACTTATGTTTGTGTTTAGTAGTATAAGATGCATCTTTTTCATATCTTTGGAGCTGTAGCTTGTTAAACCTTACTAAATCATTTCAGGTGGCTGAAAACAATCCTCTGGACCAGTTACAATGGATCAAAGAGGAGGAAGTTAGATTGATGAACATTCAGAAATCTGTATTGTATTTACAAGAGGAAATGTTAAAGAAGCAAAGTTATTTGGAGAAGAGGGAAGCTTTCTTGAAGGAAAAACATTTCCAGGATAAAGGAAAATCCAAGGTATTATGTGTCTCTGTGCTGTCGCAAAGGACTGACCACTAATGTAATAATCAACTTTAGACTCCGCCTTTTAATATAACCAGGCACATTCTTAATCTTATTTTTGTTTTGCAAAGTGTTGCAGAATTGAGAGGCTTAGATTGTTTGGTTGAAATTTGCATTCATTCATAAAAATGTTTTTGGTGTTGCATACCTTGTGTAACATACTAAATATAATTTTTCACTTATGGATTTGTCATAAAATTATTTAGAATATTGTTGGAAATACATAACTTGAATAAACATTTAGTTTTGTAGTTGGTGCATTATATGGTCAGAAACAGAAAATATTTCCCAATAATGCTCTACGTAATTTTATTTCCTATATAATTCTTTGGTGTGAGGTATAAAGAGCATAATTTCTATTTTGATTACATATGTCTTATGGTCTTTATACCATCCACTAAAGGTGTATTCTGTAGTTTAAGTTTAAATATATATCTGAATGTTTCTGTGACTTGCTTAAATTCTCTGAAGCCTTCTGAAATATGGCTATTTTAAGATAATTTTTAAGTATTACAGAGAAATTTATAGGAACTTAAACAGAGGTAAATATTATCGATTATAAATTTTAAAGAGCATATGGGTTATAATTTTTTTAAATATGGAATACATGTATTTTTTAACAAATCAGCATGTTTACATTATAGAATGTCACCTTATATAAAATGTTAATTTTAAAGTGAGCATTTTTAAGACTCTAGTTACTTTTTCCTATGAGCTATTTTTTATCTTGCACTATTTTTTAAAAATAAATATTGTCATGTAAGTAATAAACACAGTGTGCATATTTCACCGGACTTGAAAGTAAACATCTATGACGACAATAAATATATTTATTGACTATTATTCCACATTAGAGGGCTTCAAAAAGTGCTCACTTTACTGTAAATAGTCAATACAAATTGTCAAATCGAAAAAAAAAAAAAGTTCATATGTATACCAAATTTGGATTGGTTACTGCCCATTTTGTTATTGCAGGTTTTTTTTTTTTTTCCTCCAGTTTTCTCAGTTGGCAGTGAATTGTTGGCCATGATGATAGGATTATGTGTGGTTGACAAGGGTGCTTTTTCAAAAGTCACCGGCCTAGATACATGGGGTTGCTGTGTGGTCCCCAGATGGCCAGGCCTGCCTCTGTGGGTCTTAATAAGTAGGCTTCATCTTCCCATACAGGACACAGGTTGAGTTCCTCTCAGCTGGTATGAGCTTGCTACAGTCTCCCGGACTCGTCAATCCCTCAACAACCTACGGAAATTCCGGTTAAAGACAGGTGAAGGTGCCTGTTAGAATAAAAAATCAATGAAACTGACTGTTCAAACAAAGCAAATTAAAGTCTTAAATGGGAGGCACACTGTAAGTCCTGAAGGGACTCGAGTATCACTCAGCTGTGTAAGTTAAGTTTGTGGTAGGTTGACGTCAGTGGTCAAGGGGCTGGTAGACTCTTTGCACTGGAGTTGGTAGGTAGAACTGCGGGAGTCCTTCATGGGTCGCTGGAAGGTGGCTGATGACTACACAAGGGTGGCTCCTCAAGTGGAGGGTAGGCAGATAGCTTCAGCACAAGTTGTGCTGAGGTGAGCTGCACCTAGGGGGTGCAGGTTGCATGGCCTCACAAACACCTGACCAGGGATGCTTCGGGTCCTGATGTCTGCCGGAGATGGCTTCGGACGCAGCCTGGCTGTGTTCATGTCCGGGGATTGCAAAAGGCTGGGGGTATTTTTCCTTGTATTGTAGGCGAGTATCTGGCGGTCGCTTAGGGGCACCTCATTCATGTTGCAGAGTTTGGTATTCTTTCTCTTGGGTAATTAGTATGCATGCACGCTTGGGCTGATTATTATTGGGCGCTCATCTCAGTCTTCCCTTGTTTCTTGCATCCTGGGAATCTGGGAGTAAGCAGTATCATGGTTCACCTCTCTCTTCTGTATGTGACGTCGCACATGATAATGCTAAGTTGGAAAAAAATACTATCGCCGTTATGTGTCACCCATCAACTCTTCATCATTGACCAAGGACTACTAGACCAAACAGTGGATGACTGTGTATCAAGCAGCTTTCTACAGTGTCCTGAAGTGGAGCCCAGGTTCTCCTTCCCCAGAGCACCAAGTAATCGATGGTCCCCTGGTCTCATTGTAGCTTCTCATGCCTCAGTACTTAGATTGGTGAGAATACTGTTAAGTGATATAGGTATTATACCTTCTGGATTTAATTCGCCACAGAGTAATATGTCGCCCAACACTACCTCACAGTACTATTCTTGAAATGGCCTCTATCCTTGTCAGATAATTACACCTTACTTCCTGAATCATCGCCATTAAAGAGCATTAAAAAGAGACTAACTGGAATACATTAAAGACAAGCTGGGAGCTTTGGACTCCACCCAAACCTGGAAGAAATTCACAGACACTTGAGCTTACGTGCTCATCTTAATGCTCTGGCAGAGGGTTCAGAGTAGGGATGGAAGAGAAGAGTTGGAGAGATGTACAGCTGCTGTAGGAATTCCCATTACTTCTTTCTGCCTGCCAGGATTCACTAGACACTACAACCCTTCACAGCCTCCTCTTCTGGGCCAAAGGTGCTGGCGTCAGCAAAGAGTGACATACCAACCCACAGCCTTGTACACCCATTGTTTACTGGGATTGAACTTTGTACATTGTATTGGCAGTTAACCATATTTTTTGGATGTTTGGGGGGGTGGGGGGTTGTTTCCAATGACAGTTATTAGCAAAAGCTCACCCACAACAATGGTGATGCATGACTGAATATTGAAATGAAGCATGGATTTGAAAAAAATTAATATGTTCATTGAAATTATACTAAATTTTGTTCCTAATCATGCTGGACAACTACCAAGAGCAATTTCTTACTGCGTAGGTTTCTCATTTCTGCACAAGCTAAATCTAAATATAATTTTGTAAAATAGTTTACAATAAGTATATTTGGGCTAAAGCTATCATTGATGCAAAAACTTGCTTGACTTCATTGATTCAATTACAAAGCATAGACAAAACTTTTTGTGCGCAGTACATGTCACCCTCAGACAAGGTCAGTGACTCATAGTGCTCTCAAATATGTAACCAAGTGGGAGATAGCCAATATTCTAAATTTAACAGCCACATCATATGTATTTTCAGTTAATCAAGGTTGATATCAATAATTAATCATTTTGAAGATGTTGTGATGAAATAATGTTAATGTATGCATGTTATTGTAGAAAAGAACATAATGTGAAATTGTTACGTGAATCAGAGATATCTAATTTAGTGTTTGCATCTACAAATAAATTATGTAACTTGTGTGTGGCGTATTTCCACAGAGCTAAGATTTGTGTACCTTTCAAATAAAAGGTCAGGGGCATAAATTTATAATTCAGCACTCAGAAATTAAACATTTTAGATCTTACTCATTTTTGCTTGTCTGCAGACATCTGATAATAAAAGAAAACTATTTTTATAAGATTGAAAATTAAATGACAGAAGGTAGTGTTTTTGTGTGATAGCAATGGTTAATAATTTGATGAACCATGAGAAACAATTTCAGGAAGTTTTATAATTTATGTTTGAACTTTGTGCATATTAGTGTTCTCATAACATTTTGAGTATGTCAAACAGATGCATTTTTATTGTGAGCATAAATAGACATTAAATAAAGTATGACATAATATATAACAACTTTTTTCATAATGGTAGGTAACTTATGTCTTTTGGCAATTTTACTCTTACTGGATGGTTTTTTTTTTACTGTAAATTTATATTGATAGTTGGTTTGTAAACAGGGGAATAAGACAAACTATAGTGTTTCTTTTTTATAGGATAACTCTGACATTAGTGATCAAGTTTCACATTTAACCCATGTTGTCAGAGAGAAATCAGATGCTGTAGAAACTACTAGTGAACAAAATGAGAAGGAAACTCTGCGACTTGAAGTAGAAGATCTGAGGAAAACTAGACAGTTATTGGTTGATCAACTGTGCAGCTTGGATGAAAAATTCCAAACGGTAAGTTTGTTTTGCGTGAGGTTTGTCTGTAGAGTTTATTTTGTTTCTCGTGATTTGGTTTTGCACAGGACAGCTGAAGATATGTCCTCATGATGGTAGTGTTGGCATTGATCTTCTACCTCAGCAGTTCGCTAATTGTGTAAATTGTGTGTTTTGTGCCTCCAAGGTGGGTCTAATACAAAGTCAGAGAAATGTTTCCTGGCATTGGATGTATGGTTAGCAGGCTGGACTCCTTGTGAGGCGAATCAGCTTAAATTCCCAACAGGATTTCTTACCAATTTGAGCATATGGGAAATGTCGTAGACATTGCCACTAGTTGGCAGGTTTTCTCAAGGTATGCCCATCTCCTCACCATTACATTGTTGCTGCTCGATATCAATCTCTCTTCACCCTGAATGGGCACTAAAGATCTCATTGTCAGGTGCTACACAAACTTTTCAATCCTTCTCCTTTCCTTGATAGCACAATGTCATCAATAATGGCCACCAGGGACTTTGTTCAGTATATGCAAGAGTGGTGTTGAGTGTTTTGTATCTTAAACTGTAATCTCATTTTTTTATGCTGTATCCATCATGCCTAATGCATGGCGGGAATAGGCTGCTGGACTACTTATAATATTTTAAAAAGATGACAGAAAACATATGCACTCACAGGGTAGTACTCGTGGATAGACACATTCACACTAAAGTCAGATGAACACATTTTCCACTCGGAAGCGTGGTCGTGACATTTTGCTGGCTTGAGCCAGCTTCTTCATGCGGCGAGTGATTATATTCTCTGTTTCATATAACTTCAGTAAATTTTGACAGTTCTTAAAAAGTAGTGCAGCCACAATGTATTCAACCACCACAGCTGTTCTGTCAGTCAGGAAAACAATGTTTGTAAAAAATTTCCACAAATCCAATGGTATGTGTTGTTCTGCTACCAGCCCAAGCCAGTAGTGACAGAGGAGGGTGGTATTTTAGGCAGAGAGGGACAAACACTGCTAGAGATGTTAAGAGGGAGGTATGCTGCCCCCACCCAGTTTTACAAATTTAATTAATGGTATTGTGGACCAAATGCAAAGGTATTATAGCTTAAAATTACCTAAGGTTGCCTAAGGCAACCAACGGCTTAAGGCCTTCTTCTGGGGTATGGTGGTTCACAGAGAATACTGACCCGGGATCCGGAAGGTGTTTATGATTCTATAAAATTACAATAACAATCGCTTCATTTCTTATGACTGAAGAGAGTACCCTCACCTCTAAGATACCATTTGCGGGACCTTAGTAAGATACACAACAGCTCCTGGGATGATGGATAGATATAAACCTACCTTGTTCATACTTCTGCTGCTTAAAACTACAATTTCCCATTTGGAAATTTACTCAACATTATTTAAATGTTTCTCATATGAAAACACTCCCTCCTACTTACCTGCATGTCCTTAACCTAATTTATCACTTAACATGCACATGATTTCATTAACTAACTTAATTCACTCTCTCTCATTCTCTCCACCTACCACCATTTAGTGTTTGGGAGGAAGGATTTTAAACTGATTTACATCACAAAATTCTGAACACCACAGACAAACTCCATGGATCATTATATTCTGATGTGTGCCATCTGTAGTATTATAAATATTGAAAAGACTCTTAACACCTCTCCCACATCTTGGGCATGGCACTTTGGTTATACTGCCTAACAACTATACTGAGCTAAAATCCTTTAAACTTGAAACAGAATCCATTATGGCTAAACAACTCTTCAGGTCTCGTTATAATTGTGAGTTGCACTAATTGCGTTAAAGGAAAAGAGAGAAGTTAGTTATATTCCAATGTATTTTTTATTAAAATAAAACTAGAATAAATTTTTCTAAGCACATCAATAAAAATAAATTCAATACAATTATATATGAAAGTCAGTGCCTTTCAGATAAAACAAATATCTTCTCAACACAGTCTCACTCACACCTTAATATAAAGTCTGCATTTTGACATACCACCCTTGTAGTGCCGCTGGCAGGAAACATAGAATCTTCTCCTAACTTATGATGACACTCAATAAAATATCAAATCTACTGTAATTGACTTCACTCTTGCCAAAACTCGTCCTAATTCAGGTGAGGCTTGTTAAACCATTCAGATATTAACAAATTATGTCTGCTCTCCCGGCAATCGCATCTCCGAGACAGTTATCTGTCTCCCTCGAGAGCTGTGCGAAGAGTCCAACTAAGAAGATCCAAAGGCTGGATCTTGTGAAGGCTTCTCCCTATCTTATGACGAAATAAAGGAAACAAATCTAATGCGACAAACTTAACCCTTCATCTGAATTCTTTAATCAAACAGGTGAGGCCTGATAACACTAAAACACAAGTTTCATTGGCACCCTCAGAGGGCGCTACATGGAGCACACTATGTATCTCCTTCAGAGTCCAGCAAAAGAGTTCCCCGATTTTTCTGCGTGCATATCCCTGCGGCAGCACCTCTCCATGTTCATCTGCTGCCAGCAGTCTATCCTCTCCGCCACGCGGCACCCAGCATGTGTACTATCCAATTAACAGGCCATCTGGACCCTGCAAGATTACTGGCTTTGTGAAACTGCTCGCTCAGTTTACAACACAGAAATACAAAAAATTCTCTCATTCCTACATGACATAGACGTGGGCAGCTTCATGAATAATACAAATTAATTAAATTTACTTCTTAATCAGACAATTGATTTCTTAAAATAGTAAAGGCATTTCATCGAAATAGGACATTAATTTCAAAATATTTAAAAATACACAACATATTTCAAAAACAAAGTTACACAGTTATAAATGATTTAAGGCGGCCTTCACAACAAAACATTGACCCAAATTCTCAAAATAAAATTAATAAAATACAGCACGAATTGTTAAATTTATAGAGGGTGGGTTTATCCCCTTTGTTCATACAACAGGCTATTGAAATTGTTACAGACATTTCAAACAATATGATTATTTTCGACAATTAATATTGGTACCAGGTCATCTCCTGACATATGCACTGAAAGACTGACAACTTCAGTCTAGTACTGAAGCTACTATAACTGATTGACTTTCCCACCTGTTTTATTTTTGTTTTAACCAAGTAATATATTAGGTAGGGTTCTGTTTATTTTATTGGTGGGGTGGTGAGAAACTGCATATTTCATCGCATAAGTGTTGCACCTGATTTTTCAGTTAAGGAAACGGGTAAGAAAATATTCATTGTATAATCATCGCACTGCAATATGTTGTTTACATTTTGTGCACATCTTGCATGGAAGTGGATGGAAACGTCAACCTTACACGACCTTGGCAACTGGTCACCGTGGCAACGGGCTGTCCTATCGGAGCATGCCATGAACAGTGTTTCCGTTCACGCAATCAGTAGCAGTTTGTTCGGCATGTGCAGCACATATTAGTGAGCTGTCTTTGTTAAATCAGTCGTTGAAGTTGTTAGTGAGTAATCTTGTGTTTGCAGAGGAACACAGAAATAGAGTAGCTGAATGAAATTATTCTGTAAGTGAGAAACGAGTGTGCAACTGGCAGAAAATAAAAAATTAACTAAGTAGCACAAATCAAGCTAGGCATGTCTTTCGTGGTCCGAAAAACTATAAATTTCCTATGATTGATGAAGTTCTTATGTACACAGAATTTGCAAAACAGTGGTTCTAGTGTCATATAAAATGTTACAAGTCACTCAGACAATTAAGTTGGGTAAGTGTTATTGCAACGTTATTAACAATCTTCGCAGGCAAAGATAAATACTATAATCGTTGCTTGCCCTAAAACCGGTTTTTTTTTTTTTTTTTTTTTTTTTTTTTCCAGACTGGTTTGTATTGCTTTTAAGAAATATATAAAATAAAATATTAAAAAAATTAATAATGTTTAGTGTTGGTGAAAATTTTTTTGCCATTGTATTTTTCCTTGAACAATTGTCACACCCAAAAATTTTTTCACTAAATTTGGCATAAAATATGCGACAAGTATACAATGAAATATGGTATTCTTTATCATCTTTTGTGAGATGGAATTGTTTTGTGGCTCATCTTATGAGTAGCAATTTGAACTGCCCATTGTTTTGATAATGTAGTTGAAAATTTTGCTCTTATGGAAATGACATTCAAATTACAATAACTTGAAAGAATGTGATTATTGTGTGTGTGTTCAAATGTGAGAAATGCACAATGTAAACATTTTCAGCTAATTTAACTTTACATGTAAAAATCTTTGGATTATGAATAAAATGAACTAGGGTATAAAAAAGGTGTTTTTATATTTAAAAAAGGGTATTTTTATTTTTAAAAAAAAGGTTTTTATAAAGAATGGTGTTTTTATTTAAAAAAAAATTTTTTTTTTTAAGAATGGTGTCTTTATTTTTAAAAAAGGGTGTTTGTTTTTTAAGGCCATGTACATTTAAAATATTTTAACAACTGTTTTGAAAAACATAATTTACAAAAAGGAAACTCACTTTTCACTTCGCAATTCTTAAACACGTTGCTAGTTTTGGACAACTAGTTCACTAAAATCACTTTTGGTAGACCACATGATGGTAGACCAAAGCACACAAGCAACCTTTTTACAAAATGGCAGACACTTGTTGATATTTCATTTCACTAAGGAGACTGTTATAAAAGGGCACTTACAAAGAACTACATTTAATGAAATATGTAAATACAAAAATAATTAACGGCAGATATAATATTCCAACACCACCAGCAAGGAATTCTCGCATACAGATAAATCATGACGGAAGAGGGCAGAATTGCATTCACATGTTCACATGGTGGAGACATTTCACATAACTATAATGTGCGCATGCTCTACCATAATTTATTTAAATGTTTTAAAGCCCACTTTTTATGACTCAAAAAAATTGTACGTTATTCTAAAGGAATAATTTTAACAATAAATGGTGTAACTATCAGTAAAGATCTAAATTATAACTTTGCTGCCCTGTACTACTTTTCTTCATAATCATCGCAAAGATTGCCAATATAACAACATACATCCTGCAACAACCATCAGCTGACCCAATACTTTGCAAATGAGTGTGTTTACTGTTCACATGCTATGTATGTTAGTCACACTGTATTAAAATTTACTGAATTTATATGATTGAAATGCAGTATACACTGTAGTCTGTTGAGGGGTGGTTTGGCAAACAGTAAACTTGGTGGCCATGAAGCCAACTAGGGTGAGGCTGGAAATTTGAAATGTTGTGGAGAGGTTATTTTATGTTTAAGCCGGGTGGCTATTTGGATTTGGTGATGTATTGGTGGACTGGTTCCCAGCATCACAGTTCTGCACTTTTATTAAAATGTAGTAAGGCTCTCACCACTTTGGTTTTGTGACAGGAGTCAAAGGTCTGGTTGTGAGATACAGCATGTGCTGCAACTGGCTTCTCCTGTAAATTCACATTTACCCCAGTTATGGCTTCTTTGTTATCTGCACTATGGCCATTCATTCTCTCTCTGAAAGAGTAGGTAGTAAGGTCAATCTACATTGGATTGCAATGAATGTACTGTAGCTGGTAAATGAGGTTTCCTGTCGCACAGTGTTTGCTGCCTTGGATAGGATAAGTCTGGTTGGTGAGCCTGATCTTGAAGGAGAGGGAAAATTGGTGCATATCAGAAGAGTTGCAATGTGGGCTGTTGCAAGGATAACTCCCCCCTGCCCCCTCGATCTACCTAGGGTTAATGATATTACTGACCCTGGCATTGGGTGGCAATTTGGGTTCACCAGTTTGTTTAGGGGGTCGGAGGTAATTTGAAGACCAATTTGGTTGGTTTAGAGAACAATTGTTCAGTGAGTTGTGATGAGGCCAGAATTTTATGTCTGCCTAATGCTTTTACAGTTTAGTCTGTAACTATAAGAACTAAGACTGAATGAGGTGATATAGTGATAACTCACTGGGCCTTAATTCGAGTAACCCTCGGTTTGATTATCACTCAGGCCTTTGTGAGTTCTGTTTTCTTTTGTTTTCCAAAATCACTCCAGGCAACTGCTGCGATAGTTCCTTGACAGGCCATTGCCACTTCTCGTTCCTATCTTCTGAATTAGTTGTTCCATTTTCTATCATTAATGGTGCTGCTGTCGGTGAAACATCAAACAACACACATTATAACAATATGGTATGCATGATAACTTTCTACTTAGCTTGTTTTTACAGTCTTTAAGTTTATGGATTTGAGTTAGTATTATTTTTTTAACTATGTTCAGTATTTTAGTTCAAGAAATAATTTTTTGTAGTGGTTTTTAGTACTTCTCAAATATAAAAGCTAATCCTTCATGTTGTTAATTTAGTCATTTTAATAAACTTCCAAATTAAGCTCAAAATACTGCACTGTTCCAAAAACAATTGTTAAAAAAAAAACTCCCTAACTTCAAATAAAATTTATTGTAAAATCAGTGTTTTTATGTAAAGATATTTTTTTATTTTAATATATTTTTCTATTGTTACCACTATTTTATAATCATGCACTAATTGATAAGTTTTCATATAAAATCCCCTCAGTTTAAATAGGCAAAGTGTATATATTAGTTTGTAATTTTAAATTTTCACAAACTTCATTTTGATTAATTTTGAACCATACAGTAGATCTCTCGTAGCTTTCTTGCTTGCATATGAAATGTATAGTTTCAAAGTATCTTACAGTGATTTTTAAAGAAAATATCAGAATTTTATTACACCAACAACTTGAGGTGATGTAAATGTTACTGTTTAGTATTGGTCTTTTAATACTAGTGTAAAAATACTGACCAATAGAAGAGCTATGGTAGTGCAGTAATTGTACTACTCATGTCCCATCAAGGTGAACTGGGTTTAATTCCCAGTGGGTTTACCCAGATTTCCGCATGTTGCTGTTGGTCAGTGGGTTTTCTCAGGGTACTTCCCTTTCCCCCACCCTTTTATTCTGCCGCTGCTCCAACTTTGCATCGTTTTACCCTCACTGGTGCTCAAGCCCTAGCTGTTAAGCACGTACAAAAATTCTGCTCGATACTATTCAGTACAATGTAGTCTATGCTTGCAAACTGTTTCAGGACAAAGTTCTCACAACGATTGATGAAAGGAAACTCCTAGAGTGCGATGAAGCAGTGGAAGCTATAGATACTGCTATTGAGTACAAGAACCAGCTGATGTGTGGAGCAAAAGAGCATGAGCTCATGGGAGTGGATGAAAGAGGAGAGGTCAGTTCACATACATAACTTAGATGCTGTGGAAATGTTGGTTTGATTATGCACACTTGACCAGCAATTTATTTAAGTGTGGAAAACAGAAGTTACTTTCCATTTTACATCACGGCATGTTGCACTTTACTTGTAACTAGTCAACTCCTGTTTTACCAGGGGTGTCTTGATTGTGCTGCGGCTTAACTGTAAAGCCACTAGTTCAGTGTCAAATATTGAACATTTGCCATTAGTCATGCACCACTACTAACCCATGTGTGTGCTCTATTTACACTCCCACAAAGTTGATCTCAGTTTGCTGGCAAGTGATGCGGTTCTGTGTTTGTTTTTCTAGTGTTAGGGTAAGGTTTATTCTACTCAGGTTAAGAACAAAGCATGATTTACTATGGGAGAGTTTGACATTGGGAAAATTTCCACTGTTAGGTGCACAGTCTTCCAAAATGTAAGTTTTAAATAAAATTTTAATTTACACGAATAAGATTTTACTTAGTTGCAAAATTATTTTATATTTCATTCATGATTATAAAATTATCCGGTTTTTAACATGTATGCTGAGCCGATACATATTTGTAACGATACTGGTACGAACCTATATTACCTTGCTGATACAACCGATATCAGATACCTATACAATGGACTGACGCGTGATGTATTTTGGCCCCTTCCTGAAGAAGTGACCATCTCCACTCTGCCGTTCCCGCTAAGAAAGCCAGCAGAGGTTTGAACTTTCTGCTACTGAAGGGATGCGGCCCATCCAGCAGAGAGTCACTGCCACAACGAGTGCATGAGGGCAAGACGTGTCAATGCCTCGCACTGAGTACCACTCGAGATAAGGATCCAGGAACCCATGTATGACAAAATATGCTCCACCCCGAGAGGCAGGGTTAATTCCCCCACACCCCTCGGAGTGCCTACGAACTGGGAAAATCACTATAAAAAGCACCCCAGCCTAGGTCTCAGGTGTGACTTCTGCTTCTTGACTATGAATGCCATTGGTGTTAACACTGGGCAGAGTCCCTCACCCACGCCGGTGACCACGAAGTACTAATAGCCGATGACAATGCCATCGAGCTCTGGAGGACCAACACCAACCAGAGAGCCTTCAACCTCTTCGGCCGCCTCCAGCAAACCAAGCCACCGGAGTCGTCAACGGCTACCAGAGGGCCCAGAAAGACATCCTTACTCTTTCCTCCATGTCTTCCTTGTTCTCTACCACCCAGGTATTGGTCATGGCGATGACGTCCTCTCTGGACGAACCTTAAGGCCCTAGCCCGGCCACTTCTTCACCACTTGGGTGAAACACTCCCAAGTGATATACCACCTCTAGGTCCCTTCCGGACAAACCCAATCAATAAAAAATTAGGTAATTAATTATTGGGCTTATTTTGATTCAAGTAATTTCAAATCAGTCAATTATACATAATTTTATATTGCTTTGTCCAGCTTGCCTCCACCTGGCTTTTAACGTAATTTACTTCTGCTTAAATATTATATACTATTCACTTTCTTTTTATAGTGATGAGGAGAGTGTGACTCCAAGTATTTTTACGCATTATCATTCTTTAAATACGTTTCTAGTAAAATGTATAATTCCAGTATATAGGAGTCTTTTCATTTTGGTATCTTATGAGTACTCCTTGTAGGCCTAAGCAGTTTGAGTTGTTATTTTAATTATTTGATTTGATTTGGTTGGTTGATTTCAATTCTTTAATAATTATTTCACTAGCAATTAATTTTGTTACCCGTAAGGTAAAGCCGGCTACGTGACAACGGCAAACAGCAAATACACTAACAACTTAGTGCAACCCGAGTTCTGCCAAGGTAATGAAAACGGTATTGCAGTGGCCAATCATCAGACGCACCCTTCACTAGGAACACAAGTCACCTGAGAATCACTACTGTCTATGTGGGGATCCTGGCCCTACAGTTCCATCTCGGCTGATGAATGGCTGGACTGGATTTATACAGTGAATTACATTGGACTCAGATGTGCTCCTAGAAGTAAACTGTAGGGCCGCTATTTTACCCGGCTTCATCTTACATCGTACTAAAATTCTTATCAGTTTATTAATTTAGCCTTATGCCGCGACCCTACAGAAGGGGTTAAAAAAATTAAATTAAAATGTGCATTAAAGGCACTCAAGACTCAAATCACACAACCACCAATCTCTGAAAGTACTGAAGAGAACCCTTTATTTACACCTCCTACCAGATTAGCAGGTAGGGTACCACTGGAGCACCTGTTAATAGTACACTTCAACCTAAACGTCCTGGGACTTGATCCCAAAATTTTAATAGAATCCTACACTGCTATTCCTCCACACCCACCTTAGGAACCCACTAGCCACACTAGCACCACTCCGCAACCAGGATCTGCTGCTGTTCAGCTACAGGCCGCACTCCAGGATCCACCAGTGAAAAGGAGGGTGCCAGCTGAGAGCGGACAGCAGTTAGTGTCTGCAGATCTCAGTGCCAGTTACTCTAGATTTTGTCCCTACTCGCAAGCTGACCAGGCCCACACTTTACACCGATAGTTGGCCCATGTGAGAGTAGAATCTCCTTGGAGCATAATCCCTGCGATTCTGGCATCGCATTTATATTTGAAGGCCACCACCTCCACGAAAGTCCAGATTACGTGCCGTAGGTCTCAGGAAGTGAAGTTCCACTAGGGCTTGTAATCCCTAAGCTTTCTATACGTCATAACGCGCGCAAGGCTCATAAAAAATAAAGCATACCAACATGGGGAAACCCGCCCTTCTGATGAGCTAGCAAGGGACTTGAGTGATTTTGGTCAAAGTTAGAGGCACGTTTCACTTCCCCTTGTTGCTTTCGTACCTCCCGAATAGAACGGATACCGAGGTTCCAATCCTCACTCACCACCCATGTACAGGAATGGGTATGGTATTTGACCCTTTCTAGGTACCATTGATATTGTGTCATGGCGCCCAACGTGGGGCATAAGTTGCATATAGTTAAGACTTGGTAACTTAGACTAAGCCAGTCACCCCCTGGGATACCTAATCAAGTGTTGTGAATGTGTGCTAGACTTCCCCAGCAAGAATAATTTTACTCTGCTTATTGCACAGATCTTACAGGTGGCTAAGCGCAGCTCAAGTCCGGAAGCAAAGTTTCGCATCACTCCAGACTGTACGGTCAACCCTCACAACCCATGAGGTTATATCGCAGTTCGCTGTATTCAGCCTCTGCAACCACATAACATGCCCTGATTTAGTCATACAACTAAAATCCAGGCCAACGTCATGTGCCTAACGTGATCCGTTCAGTGCTTCCCAGAAAGCGTTTTCCTACTTAACCGGTGTCTTTAAGGGACCAGTGCACCTTAGGGACCACCTCCCTAAATAAATAATGTTAACATAAACTGCTCGTATCATTTATCGCATGGTGTGTCAATCAAAGTATATTTCAGGTCCCTTCACCTAATATTTCCTGCAATTATAATTTTTTTAAGCTGGTTATTTATAAAACTTCTAGTAACTGTATGTGAAATACGTCATGCACGCTGCAGTTTATTACTGCCCAGCAGCGTGCTGTGTGCCTTCCCAACACATCTGTATGACACTGCAGCTGATGCGACGTGCGAGACTGGTTTGCTACTTCCCCTTCACGCCTGATGAGAGGGGAAGTGGTTACCTACAGCAATGAGTTTGGCAACCTAGCATCCTCTCTCTCCCCCTTCTTTCTGTCTCTATCAGCCACACACTTTCCGTCCTCCCCTCACAAACCCGCAAGAGGGGAAGTTTTTATTGAACAAAAATAAAGCATATAGATATATATTCGTAAACTATTTTTTATTAATACTTAATGTTTATGCAACTAGATTTTGTAACAACAAAACATTTTTTTTCTTCTCATTTGACATCTTTCAGTGAAAAGAAATGATAGGTTCCATTACAAATAATCATAAATGAATGAATTACTCCCATTATTTTTCAAGCTTACGAGTCATTTGCATTTTTTTTTAAATAATGCTTTTATTCTTGATTTTATTAAAACAGTACCCTGATGTTAAAAATTGTACCTTTTTGGGAAACCTGCCCTCCCATATCGGAAATTCATATTGGCAACACTGGGCCTAGAGCAAATTATTGCCTCATGAACGTAATTTTATCAAGATTATGCGTAGCTCAAAATAGTTGCACCTATCATCACTTATATTTCAAAACAAATGGTTTTGCCTGAAAATGTTGTGCAAAACATTTTAACTAGGAATTATTTGCAAAAAATGTTTTTTTTTGTGATTAAAGGTCATTTTTCCCCGTAAGGTTGGTGTTTCATTGTATCTGGCATAAAATTAACATTATTTTAAAACATAATATTTATTTAACTATTTAAAAAATCTTTGCGAATAAAATTATATGCCCAGAAGCGTATATTTGACCTCCCCTTGTCACCAAAAATTGTTTGAACATTGAGCGACTTGTGTTATACGTGTTCAATTTCAGTAACTTCTTGCGGGGAAATCTGAAGAGAAATATTGATTTATTTCAATATATATGCAACTATTTAATAAACTAATTAAAAGTAAGGGCCTATTCGACACTTTTGCTGTCTAATAATGAGAAGGTAAGCACCAAGCTGAGTGCAGTGTAACTCCCGACAAGGAAAATCAGAGGACGTGGTTTTGAATGATAAATTGTTAAAGAAGATGAAGAAATAAATTATTATAGCATTATTTATTCATTTCTGTCTCAAAAATATGAGTTTTCTTTGTAGTAAAATATAATTAATTACTTTAAAATCCAGACATTTGCCATGGGCACAAGGTGTCAGCAACAAGTAACTGCTTGGAAGAATAAGTCTCCAGCCGCCGTGACCACACTACCCTATCAATAACTTCTCCGTGCGATCTTAGCGGAACGAGTGTGCACAGGACATTCAAAATTTGACTTGCATTCGGTGTCATATTATTTTCATTTTTAGAAGGTTTGAAAGTTTTAGGTCAGCTTACCTTTAGTGTTAGATTACAATCAATTATATACGGTGTTTTGAGACTTTATTTTCTTTATCTAAACAATAGTTTAGTAAAAATGTTTTTGATGTGAAAGCGTCTTTAAATTTGCAAACATAGTGGGAGGCATTCCATAAAATCGGGGGATACAGTATGGTATTACAGCTCTGAATGGTCTAAATTAAAAATTCAATTACACCACTCAGTGGCCAAAGGATCAAAGAATATGTTACGTTGAGTGAGGACTGTGAAGCATCACACGCGACGGGAGGAGGGAGGCGCAATTTTGATTTTAATTTGCCACGTCTCATAACTTCTGCGTAGTATAACTTTTGAGTAGGAGAATCTATGATGCTCGTTTACGTTTCAACTGACAACTTTTGTCAAAATCAATTGATTGCATGTATAAAAACATTTGTGTGGCGTGGTTATGGTGAAATTGTGCTTTTAATGCAAAAAATTGAGAAAACGTAACACAATGACGGCCTATACTCGTCAAAAAGGCTAGTCGAAGTACAGAAATCATATATGGTTGGAAAGTGCATCTCAAAAGTAATCCAGTGATACCCATAAAACCCCATATGATCGAGTGAAGCGGTGCCAGAAACGTAAAATAAACATCAAGATGTCGGAGAACGTCAACGTAGACGTATTCACGCAAAACAAATGGCAGTGTCCCCGACACAGCCAAACCCAATTTTGTAATGTATTATTTACAAGAATACTTTTTCTAAAATTCCCATTTTTCTTTTAGTTTAATGGCTAAACTTTATTCACATATAATATGCAGCTCTTAATATAATCAACATTATATTTTATTAGGTTAGAAGTTGTATTTTATAGATGTAGATGTCAGAAACAGCATTTACTGAAATCCAGCTTATATGGACATTTCTTGGCATTCCCCTGAATAACGATAGGTGGAGAGTCGACTGTATAAAGGCATCGTTTAGGTCTACTTTTAATGTTTCATTCTAGTCGTGTTGTATATTATTTTGTGTTTATTTTTTCTCATGTGCACAAATAATTATGTTGTAGGCATGTAGGTCAATAAGGTACTTCAGTTTTACCATTTCTCTTTTCAAATTTTTCTTGCATCATACACAATTCTTGTATTGTCACTTGCCAATGTAAACTAGGGTTTCCATTAAGTAACAACATTACGTAATGCAGTACACAAAAGTGGAAATTAAGTTACCTGCTGCCATAAAATGGGGTTTGCTTTAATAACTGTCTCAATCACCACTGTGAAATTCTGCATTGCCACAAGTATTGCAGAGCAATAATGGAATGTACTTGACATCGGCTAACAGCCAGCGGCGCTAGAGTCCATGATGGCGCTCACCACGCACGTGTCTTGCACATGTGCAAAGAGGCCAATAATTTTGAACTTTCGTCTAAATGTTAATTTCTGTGTCAATTGTGTTATATCGTCTCTACAGTGTTTAATATGTCTCAAAATGTTTTAAAGTGTTTGTTTAAATTGTTTGGTTATAAAATTCAAATTGCCCGTGGCACAGAGATTAAGAACACTTAATATTCCGGCATGAACGCAGTCATAAAGAGACCCTAAAATATAATGTTGAAATTTATAAGAAAATTATAGGAATGTAAAACAATACTTAATTTAATTTGTGCCATTTTGTTTTCACTAATTAAATATTTTGCTCAGCATGCATAGCATTTTCGCTTATGTGAACCCCATAAGTGGCCATGGTAGGTCCGTGCGACGCTTGTATCTGGACAGTCTGTTGAGGAGAGCTGGCGAGGTAAGACACTGTCACGCACGCACTACAACTTTTGTTCACTGATTTAGGTTTCCATAGTTGATTTAGTTTACCAGTTAACCTTTGCTTGCGTACGTTTTTGCCAGACATTTTCCCCAGCATTATGATTCAACTTTATTAATTTCTTGCGCCCTTGCGGCATTTTTAACTTAATCGAGAAGGAGGAGAAAGATGTTGGAGATGTCATGCGACCCGCACAATTTGAATCGGGCACCATCCACCTATGTTTATGGCATTTCATTGTAACTTCTGCATTATTGCTACACACAATTTTAAGGGCTTTATTTTTATGTATATATTTGAGGGTAATTTTTAGTGTTTGAACATTTTACATCATCATCACGACATGTAACATTGTATGTGCAATATTTTATTAAGGGTTCTATGTCAATTTCATTCAGGGTTCAATGTATTTTTCACGTAAATTGATGCTTTTTGTACTTGACAACGCTGTCACATTGTTTTATTTTACTGCCATCAGGCATGTTACACGCCTGTAACTACTGCAATCGTAAAGAGAATAATTTTCTCAGCAAGAATAATCTTTTGTCTGACTTTAATTTGCCGTTTCCACGCAGAAATATTGCAATTTCACCTGCACCATGTGGTTTGCTACGAGCTTCATCCAACATTATCCGCGCTATTTAAGCTTGTTTTCACACATGTGTATTTATTGTGAATATTCATCTCGTGTCCCATATTGTTTCATGTATCATTCAAGGGTTTATGTAATTTTGTAATTAGTGTACGGTACAATTATTCCCGTCCTAGCCGGCTCTGTGTATATGCTGTCACCACACTACCTACGTGCTGGAGGGCGAGCCCTGACGATTTTGCGTTAGTGATGCAGAGTAATCACATGTGTTAATATGTATTAAGAATTTCATGTGTAATTCACCGTGTCCTGTCTTCAGGGAAAAACCGTCAGTCCACCCTAGCGGCTGTCTGCCCTCTTCCCTTGTGAAGGCTGTGCTGTCGCGCACCTCGGTGAGATTATCCATCTAGGTGTGCGCTAGAGTAATTGCAGGCTTGGGAGCACCCAATCGTAATTGGCTAGCCATCGACTGAGAATCATTTCATTGGCACATTGATGTGTATGCATAATAACAATAAAAACAAGTCTTCAGTGAACTTAACTCATTTATTCAGTAGTGACAGTGTCCTAGCCACATATATTTTATTAAGTGTTTATTTCCAGTAATGTTTAGTAAAAATTTTAGTATTGCCTACGTGTTTGTAAGTACGCACGGGTGAGATGGACACACAGAACACACAGCATCCCTGAGAACCCTGAGTCTCAATAGTGCGGTGATTGGGAAACACGGCTGCCACCCAAATTACCAGTAAGTATTTGTGTCATCGTTCGTCTCGTCTCACCCAACGGTGACCTACTTTGTTAAACATTGTCAAATAAAAGATTTTGATGTAAGTATTTAGTATGTTAATTTTGGCCTTTTAAACCTAATCTGTGAACAGTTGTTGAATGTGGGTATAATATTTTGGTAAATTATAGGTGTTTAATCCATTTTGTTTAACAAGAAATGTAATAAAATTAGTTACAATAATTCAAAAGATTGACATTCTTGTTTGTGTATTTTCATTGTAATTTTTGTAAACAGTAGTTCTTATTTCAGGAAGAAGACCTGTTGCTGGCACGTCTAATGAAACTGTCCCCAGTTGAGATACGTTCATTGTTGTGTAGATATTTCAAGAAGGTTATTGACCTCAGAGAGAGTGGCAGGAGAATGGAAGTACAGCTTGCGGAGCTTGATGTAAGTATTGTAACAAGGGAGACCGGGTGGGAAAGATTATATCACTCAAAAATAAAATACAGTTTTCAAAAATAACTCATTAAATACCTGGCGCCTCCACCAACTGTAACAAGTCGAAACTATGGCTAAACAAAAAGCTGGGAATAACGGCAAATAGCATCTTCGACACTAGGGGAGATGTAGGAAGCATACGGTGGCTAAACCCCTAAATACACTATCAAGGGGTAAACGTCTTCATGTTATGACTCTCTTTCTCTCAACTCCACGTCAGCTCAAGTAAACATCATCAAACCTTTAACTGCAAATTGACTTCTAAAAGCTGTATCAAATAAAAATGTCTCAATCCTACATCTCCAACCAAACTTCACATCTACTGGGGGTGATCCACCACAAGGCTGTTCTATGGGCTGCCTTGAAACCCTGTACTTTCAAACTAAAACATCAACACATCGTCGAAACTGGTAGAGCAATTTCACTTAGCATTCTATGCAAGAGGTAGTACAGTGAACTTGAGCATGTCACTGACAAATAATAGAAATTCATTAATTTTAAAAATAAATATTTGAATTAATAAGAATCACTCTCAAATTAAAAATAGCTTCAAAACTAATTATACCAGATTCAAATTTAATAAAACACTTATGATACCAAAATGCCGGATTCAGTTTTGAATCCGGGGGGGATTAGTCTATCGTCTAATTAATGAGAAATGAGATTTAAAAAAAAACTTTAAATTTAATAAATTCAAATAAATAATCTTTTCATAAACGTAACAATAACTATGACAATTGATAAAAATGGAGTACAACCAGGTTTCAGTCATTCATTTTAAAAATAAAATAATTAAAATACGTATATACGTTTTGCCAGAACTTTGACTTGAAAGTTGGTACATAATGGATATTTAAAATAAAATTAGTTTCTTTTCTCAAACAACAAACAGTCAGCATTAAAATTTTGGAACATGTAAACTATTATCCTTTCTGGTAAAAGTACTTTACAATCAAAGGTCAAAGGTATACGGAAAATAAACTCTTTGATACAACAGCTTCCAAAATTAAATAGGCTTTTCACAAAACAATAAATAATTTAGGTTCTTACTGTTACAAAGAAATTATATGCAGTTTCGTTCATTTAGTCTCAAAAAACGCTTTTTGATCAACATCAATTTATCTTTTAAAACCACAATAAAAGTAGTAAGCTTCTTACTCTTCAGAAAAAAATTATTCCAAACTGAAACGACAAATACTTATGAGTTACAAATTATATGCTTTTCGACGGGCACACAACTTTATGCCATGAGGGAAAATGCTGCTGTAAAAGACCAACATATTGCATACAAAAAACTTCTAGAACATTATCTGCAAAACTCTCAACGGCTGTCATCACCTTTCCTAAGGACTTTACTTCAATAAACTGCCATCTAAAATTAACTTCCAAATCAATGAAACTGCCTTAATTTCAAGTCACAAAATAAAAACTGCAAATAGCTGCTATGATCAAACTTCATCATCAAAAAAATCTGCAACAAACTCTTACGGCCCTAAACTTTTAAAAACTCTGTTAAGTCGGGTCCGTACCCTTCAAGCAAATGACTACTTTATAAATACTCTGTGTTCTTCACAAACTTAGTGTCATCCTTATAAACTCTCAACTGCTATCACCAAGATTCTTGCATCAATCAGCACGCGTTATACTAAAATACTTAAAAATTTGTGTTGTCTTAATGAAAAACACCAAGAACCAAACCAAATTGTACTACAAACTACTAATACTGAAATATTATTTAGCTTTGACTAAATCGTGGAGATCTGCCTCAGGTTTCTTCTAGCCAAACTCCTGTTTTCTCACCAGCTACTCATTTGCATGTCTGCTCTCTTCGGTTGATTATCTACAACCCCTCTGCTCAGCCACGTCCCAAATGACCTGGCACGTCACCAACGTTGCTACGTTGCGGTTGCTACGTTGTGGTTGCTAAGCAGGTGTCAGCGAAAAACACCACTCCCGCCTACCCTTCGCCTCACCCACACAGTGCTACGTATCACTATCTACACCTTCCCCCTTGGGTACCCTGGAGCTGTGCACAGCCGTCCTTCAGCCATGCACAACTCAGTGACTTCATGAGCCACGCCATTGCTTGCCACATGCCTTGCAGTGTTCCCGTCTGGACAGCTGCCGCACACGTGATCTACATCCTGCAGTCTGACTGACCGGACGAAAACCCATACAAGCACCAGCTCATGGCCGTGACGAGTGTCTAACTAGCCAACAGGCTATAAACTGGGTGAGCTTTTGCAAAATTTGAATTAAAGCTACAAATTAAAATCAACCATAAACAGAACTACCACATTACAGCCAAAAAGTATCCTTAGATAAAACACACTAAAATTAACCAATGACTCATAAAATAAAACGTTAAAAAAATAACTGCAAGTTCAAAAACAGTCTACATTGTTAAAACAGAAACTATAAATGACCTACATCCTAATAAAAATAGGGATAAATGCTTACATCAACAACAAAAGCCTAAAACGCATCCAAACCTGATCCTAACAAAAAAAAAAAACATTACTTTAAAAAATTATCTTTGCTTAAAAATACAGCTTCGTAACAGTATTATCATCTCTGTTGTCTTACCTTGCATAGACTTATACTTACTGGATGGCGTCTGTGCACATCAGCTTCTTGATGTCCTAATGTTTACCAATGCCATTATAGAAGGGCCATTTTATATGCTAGTGACCTCATATTAGCAAAAAGTCCCAAAGCTTAGCTAGACAAAAAGCATGAATGATTGAATTCCCTTATTATTTCCCAAATAGGGGCAATCACAGACCCGTTAATTAAATGGTACACTTGTGTATTTGACTCATTAATACTAAGGGTATTGCTGCTTGTGTACTTATCCTCATGTGTGAAGTTTATGGATATGGTTACTGTATTTGATATTAATTAAGATGAAATGATATTCCTCCCTCTCCCATTCTCTCTCATCCTCATGTTAATTGCAAGCTGGAGAGTGGTTTAAAGCCGAGTGTCACCACCAGACCACCCACAAAGCACACCTAGCATCACTGTTGGCACCATGAAATATCGCTTGAGTGATCACCATCTAGAGGAATGTGGTATTCCTATCACAGTGTCTTCCTCACATCCTTCTACTGGTTAACCCCCCATTTTTATGGTCGGTTTTATGCTTGAAGTTCACTTGATTTTAATGGCTAAAACTTCTTTAATTCTGACACATTATTATTCATTTTGAATGTTCTGTGTCTCTGTTACTATCCTGTCGGGGATATTAAGTTTGCTGGGAAAAGCCTGAACGGGCTTACAAAAGAAATAAGAAAACATTACAAAATTACACAAGACACTAGACATCAAAATATCTCTTCAAATTTATTAATTTAGTGAATCCAGTAGGAATTCAAGTTTGGGCACTTGGCATGGCAGCTGCCGGAACTACCAAGATCAATTACTTTTTACTTTACATAAAACTGCAAATAAGAATATGCCCTTGTAGAATGAAAATAAGTACAGCATGTACACTTAAAAATTATATAGTGATTTTAGAGAGTCACTAGTAAGTTTGTTTCACTACGCAAACCACTTGGTCAGGCTCTCTTTAATTAATATCACTTCACACAGGGAAAGAAAATGGGAGATAATATTTGCCAGTGTTTACTTTAAGCTCTGATTTGGGGGATCATATCACTTTACCATAATAAACACTTGGACACTTTTTTACACTTGTTGAGGCGGGTCGTTCGGGTCATGGGATTGATCATTGACCTGTTCTGCATGAACAACATCAGGACCCATGCACTTCACTCACTGCGGTGTGTGGCGGGTGCACGAGCGAGCATCATTGGTCTGCCTCCTGAGCAGGGCAGTGAGGGTCACGTCAAAGTCTGAAAAAATAAAAGGTTACAGCTTATTTGCGACTAAAAAATATCCACACTAGATTACTCGTCCAATTACGAGAATGGTCTACAAAAAAATCTGTGCATAACTGAAACCACATTTCAAGATACTGCGGTTGGCGAGGGGTTTCTGTATTTAAAGGCTTGGTCGGGCCATTTTTCCTGCGAAGCAGGGAATAATGTCCCGACCAAGCAAAACAGACAAACTTTATCCAAAAATGTTATCGCATCATGGTGATTCTTGGTGGTCTCCCCCGGCGGACCGCTTCAGCCTTACGTCCGCTCTCCTCGACAGTTAGTTTTCAACAACAATGCAGCGTCTGACATTATACCTCTTGCCAGTCTGCCTCCATCCAATCAGCACACTCCACACACACTTAGCGAGCGCTCATAAACACGTGATCAGCTCCAACTCATTCCCCTTTTCCAGTGAGCGCCCTACACTTTGTCTGCTACCCACAGCGCAAAACCTTCTCCCTTCCCGTGTCAGTACCTACAAACACACGGCTGTCGAAGCAAAATGTCACCGTCAGTAAAGCTCCCGGAACTTACGCAGTCAACACGAAGGTACCCAAAAACTATTCGCCAAAGAGATTATCGAAAACTCTAGCGATGCAGCTGCGAAAGAAAACTTTCACAGCTGTAGACAGCACAAAGGAATTGCTGAGGCTGATCTCAGCTCGGAAAGATCTCTATAAACATTTCCAGCACCGACTCTCTAGAATCCTCCACAGCAAACCTAAGGACTAATCCCCCCCCCTCCCCCCCGGGAAAACATACTGAACAACCTTATATTCTAACTTCAAAAATAATTAAAACCCATCCGAACAAAAAAAATAACTTAACTCGTCATAAAAAAAAAGACTTAGAAAAAATTAAGGGCATCTGAATAAAAAGTTAAAATTTTTAAAAATTCTCAAAAAAAATTTAAGGGAATTTTTAACCTCGTCACAATATACAAAGTCACATGTCCAATCACATGTAATGCTTTGCACCTGTACCTAGTAGTGATAGTAATGTTGTCCAAATGGTAAGATACACCTTATATGAATGTGTGTGCTTATCACAGTATTGTTAATACATGTGACACCATTTTTATAGCAAAATATATGTATCTTATATAAATGAACCTATTGTTAAAATGCTGGTCAGTAGAAACATTGCCAATATTTATGAGGAAGATGTTAGTGATCACTCATTGTGTTACTGATATAAGTATAAAAATATTCTTTAGTTTCCATTTGTTTGGAATTGGGTGGTAAATGATTAATAATGTTATTTACTTCATGAAGTACACAATAATACATTTTTTAATTGGAGTACATTTATTATAGTCTATTTCACGTAAGTGGGGTAAATTTTGACATTTCTCAAAAAGTAGTGTGGCCGCAATGTATCCTTCCACCACAGCTGTTTTGTTACTAAAGGAAAAGATGTTTGTAAACAAATGTTCGAGTCCAATGCATGCTTGCCTTTTCCTCTTTCCACATATTTTCTGCCGTGACAGGCACTGAAAGACTAACATTAGCTAACTTCCATCCAGTAATTAATATAGGATATATCTAGGTTGGTATTCCAGCCTGTTTTATTTTTATAATTACCTAGTTAATTGGTTGGTGTTCTGGTTATTTTATTTCGAGTTAAACGGAAACCGTGAGGAGGTGGGGGACTTTAGTTCAACATCTTTTGTGAGACAGCATTATTTTGATGTTCTTACGAGTGTGTGGTATTTTGAGATGCATGTTGTTTTGATGGAGCAGTGGAAAATTTTGCTCATATGGAAATAACATTTAAATTATTTAACTTCGAAAATTTTAACTTTCATGAAAAAATAAAACGTGATTCATACGTCGCTGTTTGTTTTCGTACAAATGCAGCAATATATCACACACTTTGGCCAAATTTAACCTTACCCTTGTTGAATTTACGATATAGAAAAATGAACAAATACTTGCTACAAAAGTGTGGAAAGTGCAGCTTTTTCAGGCCACATGCATTTCAATAATTATTTACCAATACATTTACAAAACATGCAAACTTACTGTTTGTAAAATTCGCAACCACTTGAACCCGTGTTTTTCTGTGGCAGTCCTTACAAGTTTACTTCACTAAAATCACGTTTATTCCTCACTAGCATTAAATAATTTTTTTGCAAAATCATTCAGTAAAATAAACACAGTGCACATTTCCTAAAATCAACAAACTTAAACTTACTTACATAAATTATATTTGTGTCACTTCACTGCAGATGGCAGAAAGGAAAATGGTGGAACAAGCAGTTTTACGAAGCGGTAAGCATGTGCTGATTAATATTACATTTCACTAAAAAAAAGTACTGCAATGGTACCTACAACCAACTATGCAGCAAATAAACAAATAATTAAATACCAATTAATTATTCTGACAAAACGAACAAGATATTCGTATAATAAACACAATGAGAAAAAGGCACACACATAATGACCTTCACCGGGCTGGGAACTAGAAACACAAACATGACTAGCCATTGGCTGGAAATGTTAACTGTTTGTACGTGTCTACATACTCTGTCATAATTGATAAACATGTTTTTATAGTCCAGTCACTAATAGCCAAGAAAATTTAATATTGCTTTACAAACATAATTTATACCATAAATGTTGTAAGTATAATTAAGATTTTAAATTACAACTTTTAGTTCTGAGTACTATTTTCTTCCAAAGCCATCATCAAAATCGCCAACTTAACAACATTGATCCCGCAGCAATTCATCAGCTGATACGATACTTTACAAACTATAGCATTTACTGTTTACATAGTGTGTAGGTTGGTCACATTGTCAAATTTTACCCCATTTATTTGAAATAGACTATACTAATCATATTATATGACAATCTATTTTGTTTACATGCTGTTCATAGCTACAGTACTTTGTGGGCTGTCAGTTCAGTATTTATATGTATTACCAGTGATGGCCGGCAGTTGAAATGAGCTCCATGCTATGGATGTAATCTGCTTCACCTGTCCCCCTTTATTTCCAGTCTGTAGGTAAGTAGAGATCTTCCTCCCCCTACTCCCAAAAAATATGAGATTTACTGGGCTACAATGTGGCCATCTACGTATATTTTACTAAACACTTTTGCATATACAACTAACTTCGTAGTAAAATAACACTTACCAGCCCTTAATGCTATCATTAAGTAACAAGTTAAAGAACTAGAAATATTGGAAAGTATAGAAACGAAAAAGGAAGTTGTTAACATTGGTGCAAAGATTGAATTTACAGTAGCTACAAAAGTTTTTGGTCTAACATAACTTATAAGTGCAATTGAAAGCAATCATGTGTCGCTTACCACAAAGTAATTAACATTTTTGGGCATTTTCACGTGTTTTAATACTTTGTAGGTCCTCATTTTCTCTCACTAGTGTAGGATAATCTCCTTGGTATTGATATCACTACAGTTTCTCTTGTTTTCATTATTTTATCACACTCAATTCTAAGGGCATTCTTCAAGTTTATTTTGGTGGAGATCTGATGTTCTTTGTGTTTTCCTCTAGTTGATGCTATAAATTCTCTATTGTGTTGATATTGGGTGATTGTGTACCCATCTGATGTGGGGTATTGTATAACAAATGTGGGGTATTGAATAACAACCACAGTGTAGTGTTCAAGGAGCAAAGATGTAATCTGTAGAGAGGTCCATTTTTTCCCACATTGTGGGGAAGATTGGTCTTGAGAATTTTGATGTACACCTTGTGATCTGTTGTGCCTTCAATAAAACACAAATCACCCACAACACTCCCACTCATAAACCCCGAACCATTAAGGAACCTCCTCCATGCTTTACACTGGCTGTCAGAATCTTCTCTTCGAGTTTGGTATTCTTCTTCCCTGTACCATAATTTGTTCATCTGACCTGCAAATATTTGACTTTATCTCTTCAGTATAAATAACTTTATTTCATTGCTCATACATATCATTTCTATGTGCCTAAACATAGGACTTCTATCTATTAGCCTTACTTACGTTGGATTTTCTACGAGTTGTTTTTTCCCCTGTATCCACTTTCATGAAGCAGATTTTGTAAGATTTTATCTGCCATGTGCATTCCCCATCATTTCCCACTTCTGCCGCTATCTTTGGTGCACTCAGTTTAGGGTTTCTGGCTACTTTTTGTACAATTTGACATTGAAGGTGCATTTTGCAACCTTTATTTTTTTTTGTGAACCTGTACACAATATTTTTGATGGTAGTATTAGGTCTTCCAGTGGTTTCATCTATGTCTAAATTGTGCCACAATTCTCCATTAGTAATTTGTTTCTTTTGATTTGTGTCCCATAGCTGCTTTCAGACACAAACTTTTCCGAAGCACGAGACTAACTGGTATGCACAGACATAGTGAAAGCTGAAGACAGGTTTGTCTGGTGATGCATGGGTTAACAGCAATGTGTTTACGAGACCAATACTTGTTTTGCGTAGAATGCTGCATGTCTTTCAACATCATTGATCTCCTTGAAAACAGTATGACTTACTTGATTCTTTTGGGTTGATAGGAAACATACTAATACTCATACAATGTTCAAATGAAAGAATGTACTGTAATTTAATGTTGTTTCATTTATGATGTCGCCTTTATACCACATCTGTCTTCAGGCCAATCCTTTTTGTAACTACTGTATAAAAATAACTAAAATTTCATCATTTTAGAGTGTTATTCAGTTTTGTTGTAAATTATTTTATGACTGTGATTAAGAGCTGGTAACAGAAAACAAGTGATTTAATGAATGTATTAGTAACATTCTAACAGTTATGCGAGTTTAATAATAAGATTTTTCATCACCATGAGCAGCCTTGGGAGGGGGGGGGAATTTCACTTTTAGATGTGTGCTATGTCAATTACACTGCTCAACAAGATAAACACAATGTGTAGCAACCAAAAAAGGTACAAGAAATTTATTTTTCAGCCAAATTCCATCCAATCCTCAACATTTTTAATTTTTTCTCAAAAACATGTCATTATAGAACGACGGGTGCAATAAATGGGGTCGTATAGAGAGGTTATGCTGTATAGTATTGACATGTTCCTTACTGCCCTGGTCAGGAGGCAGACCAATGCCTGCTCGCTCATGCACCAGCCATGCATGGCCGTGCATGAAGTACATGGGTCCTGGCGTTGTTCATGCGGTAAAGTGCTGTGATCCCCCAAAATAAGTCTAAAGTAAAGACGGGCTTATCTCCTGTTTTCTTTCCTTGTGTGAAGTGATATTAATTAAAGAGTGCCCGACCACGTGGCTTGCGTAGTGAAATGAACCTACAATTGGTGACACTCAAAAATCACTATGTAATATTTAATTGTACATGCTGTATTTCTTTACATTCTACAAGGGCGTATTCTTATTTTCAGTTTCATGCAAAGTAAAACTTAATTTACCATGGTAGTTCCGGCAGCCGCCATGCCAAGTGCCCAAACTTGAATTCCTACTTGATTCACTAAATTAATAACTTAATTTAATGAAGTGTAATTGAAGGGTTATTTTGATGTCTAGTGTCTTATGTAATTTGTAGTGATATCTTATTTCTTTTGCAAGCCCATTCAGGCTTTTTCCATCTAACTCAATTTCCCAGACACAGAACTTTGAAAATGAATAATAATGTGTTGGAATGAATTTAATTCCTCAGCGTGTTTTGCTGTGCTTGTTTCTTTTTTTGTAAATTTATTAAGTGTATATGTATAAATGAGGTTGTCCCTCATGGCAGTGGCAGGAGATCTCCGTTAGGTAACAGCATCTCCTTGCCATCCTCCTCAGTTTAGTTCGGCGAGCCAAGGAGAGTGCATACGTTTGCATCGCGGGGGAACTTCACAATTTTCCTGATCAAATAGCTGCCATAATAATTGTGTATTTTATCTGGAACATTAATTTTCTTTTCTCCCCTGTGCTTGCACTCTCACCTCCATAGACTCATAACCACGGAGATTTTACCATTAATAATTTCAATCCGCTAACTAGTGCTTTTATCCGTATCTGCCAATGGCAGGCCTTATACGCCATGCACGCAATATTTTAGGGATTTCGTATCAGTGATTGTGTGTGTGTGATCTCACTCATCAATATACGTATTTGCATCGTTCCTCGTCATATTTCATTTTAATATTAATTTTACCTCGGGTCCAGGCCCACTCCAGAGTGTAAGTCCATGTGCTCATTTATGAACTGTAAAGGTACTAGGGACTTTTGTAGTACTTCATGCACAGAACGTGAGCTGTGAGAACCAGAGTCCATGTGCTCTCCCGTGGAATAGATGATCCAGCGCCCTACTAGAATTTCCAACTGTTCATTAATATTTAGCCATGCATCTGGGTTCTCTCAAATCCGGCATCTCTGGTTCCTCACAAGCAACCAAGCCACGTTAATCTTCTTCATTATTGGTTATTAATAAGAATATGTTTCTTGCCATAATAGCTCATTTCCAGTAAAAATTTTAAGTTACAATAGACGTTCACACAAAAAATAAAGCCTGTATAATTCAAGAAATTGTTTTGAGAAGCACTTTATTAATAATAAATATATAGTACTCAGCATGTATGACTTAGAATTTCATCATATGTGGTGGTGCTTCACACAAATCTTTTCTCATGATGCTTTATTTACATTTTGTACTTAGTCTTAAATGTTACTATAATTGAACAGTCTGTTTGTGAAGTTGATTTCATACAAATTGAACAGATGGCTTTGCATGTTATTGTAGATATTATTCAAAAGTACACAATTTAAATGTTTTGTTTGCCTCTATGATAAACTAGAGGAGAGTGCAAATTCATTAGGTAGTTATTTCAGCCATCATAAGACAGTGAATGGGGACTGTCTTTCTATTAAAACTGGGTGTAAATTTAAATTCATTCTGCAGAATGAATCATTAAACTTTTGGTAGTAACAGATGATACTGCCTTTGTAAAATGACTTCAGAAGGTTTGCAACAAATAAAAGTTGGAAAACTTGCCAACTTGAGTGTTGCATTTGGAAGATATTGTACTTTGCTGTAAAATAGAAAAAACATAAACCTTGAGGTACGGTGCACAATAAAGTTCTTACTATATATGAGTTTAAAAATTTTTTTAAAAGATTGTTATTTTTTCATTTTTCAAAATCAAATTTTGATTAGTTGCATATTGCTTGTTATGTGGTGAGCAGTGCATAGCACTTTTCTAGGTCATTTCATGTTTTTTTTGTAATCAGTATGTTGATCATGCAAATGTTTTAATTTCAGATGCAGGCAGATGCACAGACATGGAAGATTCATGCACTGAGCACTGCTCTTCAACAAGCACGTATGGAGACACAGAGGCAAATTATAACCCTGCAGAAAGAACATGATGAGGAAATGCATCTGATATTGCGGCGTTTAACTGATGGCTCGGACAGTGAATCTGAACCTGAGTCAGCCATGCATCATTACTCGAGAGACGTTATTACCAGTCTGAACCGGTACAAGCATGAGAACAAGAATTTGAGAAAGAGGGTCCAGGAAATGGAAGCTGTTATCCACGTTAACAGCCATGGTAGGTGCATCCTCATATATTGCTAAAGAATGTAAATTTGTGTAAATTTAATCAATGGTTTTGAAAAGCACTTCACTCACTATTTTAGGTTAATTGATTTGTGCATGGTAACTGCCCTGTACTGTATGGGATTTCCCTTATCTTAGGGCTGAACCCACATGGACTTAAGATGGGGCATCATATATCCTGTCAAACTACTTCGAAAGTAAACTTAATATAACTAAACAGAGTATCAATAATTTACTACTTCCTAGATTACAGGTATGTTTGCCCTGACCCAATGGCCACAGATAATTACAATTGGTGCTGACAAGTGGCATTTGTCAACAAGTGTGTTTGTGGAAGTAGTGGTTGCTGAGATGTGTATAGTATCTTTTCTTCCAGTGTTCACATTATCAAAAGGAGACAGAATGTACTGGTACTCGGGGATAAACATACACAAAAGTAGGACAAGCACACATTCCATGTAAATGCTCAGTCACTGCATTTTGCTGGCTAGCCCAGCTTCGTCAGGCGACCAACGCTGGCACACTGCATTCTGGTGAGAGGTGGTTGACAAACTAGGGTGACGCAAGAAATTTGTAATTTGGCGGAGGGGTTAACTTATGTTTAAGCCAGGTGTCTGTCTAGATTGGTGCTGTATTGGTGGGCCAGTTCCCAGTGCCACAGTTCTGCACTATTATTAGAAGTTGAAATACCCTTATCACTTTGGTTGTGTAACAGCAGTCAAAGTGTTTGGTTGTGAGATGCTGCATGTGCTGCAACTGGCTTCTCCTGTAGATTTACATTTATCTCAGCTACGGCTTGTTTGGTGTTCGCTCAGTGGTCATGCATTCTCTGTCTGAGATTATTGGTAGTAAGGCTAATTTACTCTGCATTGCAGTGAACGCACTGTAGCTGGAAGATACAATTTTCTGTTGCACAGCTGCCCTGGATAGGATAAATCTGATTGGTGGAAGACTGGTGTATAGCACAAGAGCTACAATGTGGGCTATTGCATGGATGAGATCCCTTGGGGGTGGTGATATTACTGACTGGGGCATTGAGTGGCAATTTGGGGTGCACCAGTTTGTTTCGAAGGTTTGGGGGGGGGGGGGGGGGTTGTTTGAAGATCAATCTGGGCAGTTTGGAGAAGAAATTTTGAGTGAGTGGTGATGAGGCCAGAATATTATGTCCACAGTTGAGAATGGTCTGAGTTTGTCCAAGCCCTTATGTTAAGCAACAACCAGAGGGATATCTGAGTTACTGATCCTTGTTTGAGGATCTGTGGACGAAGTGGCACACTGAATCTGTTTGTAAACCCGGGATCTGGGATAGCGCTGTCGAGGAATGCTTTTGCTATTATATGACACTTCTTGTTCAAGTCAGTTTGAATGGAGCAGATGTGGTTATCGCTGGTGGTAAGATTATACAGTGGAGAATTGGTAGCTGTCAATGTATGTATTAAAGGTGGTTGGTGGGTTTAATGTAAACAGCTGTTTCACATCCTTAAATATGGTGTGTGATTTAGAATGCACACAGCAGAGTAGCTGAACTGGCTGCTGGCTCAGAAAGTTTTTCTCCTCTTTATCCATGAACAGAATGGAGGTAGTGCTTGTTTTGGAATCTGAAACTATAGTTTTTTTGTGTGAGTATTGCCAGTTTGACCAGAAATGCTGTGGAAGGTTTGCTGTTGTGAGGTCTTTGATTGACGTATAATTCTATTGCAGACAGTCCTGATGTAAAGTAAAGTGATGGCTGTAGTGACCAGGTAAGCATCATGAAGGATGTTGTTCACATTTTTCAATCATTGGAAGTAATGGCTGTTGTCCTTAATATAAGATGGGAGCATCTATACTCACGGTTGAAAGTGAGCATCCACAAGTGCCGAGATCCTTTCCATATGGCAGCCGCATTCTAATGCAATGGGGCATCCTTGAGGTGGCAGTTGTTTGTGGATTTTCTGAAGCAAGTATAGAACAGGTGTGGTGGGTTTTTCTAGGGTTAGATTTTGGTTAGATTTATGAGAAAGACCCTGGAGGAGGTCTTAAGATGCAAGAAACTTTGTGATGTCACAGAATTTGGTTGTATGGTCTTCTGGCAGGAGTCTGTAGGTGGACAAGTCCTTCACATGGTTTTTTTTTTCCAAATGTATAATCTTATCTATTAAGAATTGCTGTGGTGGAGCTTTTGTCTGCTGGTAATATGATTATGTCCATGTTATTCTGAATGTGTCTGATGGCTTTCCATTCTCCAGACATCGTGTTGCTGTTGTTGGGGAGGGAACTGGCAAAAGCTGGGTCTCAGATGTTCCAGTATGAATGAGGTGAACTGTCCGAGGGGATAAGAAGGTGGCAGTGGAAGGGCTTCTCAGGTGGGTGGTGGTGCAAACTTGGCTAGAGATGGGTCTATGGTATTGTAATTGTCCTTGATGTTGGACAGATTATCAATGAAATGTTTGAGGTGGAGCTTGCATACAATGCCCAGAACATCTTTCACTGCCACAAAATGGTCAAATTTCCTATAAGGGGCAAATGTGAAGCCTTTTAACGAACTCTGCATTCAGACAAAGTGAGGTTATGGTCAGACAGATAAAAAACTGGTGACGGGTCCTGTGTTCGATAGTTTTGATGCGAATTTACAGGAAGTTGGAATGGGAAGAGTGTGTGTAGTGTGAGCTGGTATGGTGAGATTAAAGATTGAGACTAAACAGGGTTTCTGGTCTATCAGAGTTGGGCGTGGTCATTTAGTTTGAAGGCCGGTGGGTAGAGGACCAAATTTAAGTACTTCACTATATAGTTTGCCGAGTTTTATGAGCTTCTGGTGGTGCAGTTGTGCTATCTTTTTTGCTATAGCTTTTAAGGTGGAATTGGCTTGGACTAGAAGAGGTGAGTTGGTTAGAATGTGCAATTTTAGGTTTGATTGTGGGCAAGTGCTCTGTTGTTTGTCCAGTGAAACGAACTGCTGTTCATGCAGGTGTTCAGTCAAGGTAAATGAGTATTGATGTGTTTGTTTTGTAGCCCATGCCCTGGCTTGTGGTGGCGTAGCCAAAAGCAGCAATTTCGAGGTTAGGCCTTTCAGATATAGTTTAAGCTTTCCCACAAAATCTTTGACTGGTGTACTTTTTTGTACAACCTTCCCATGCTAAGCCACAACAGCAGCTCCATTGATCCAGCCCTGAGCAAATTTGCACCCTCATCCACTTGGGACCGCCCCCTTACCACCCTCAAAACACCTTGAGCAGTTAATTATGTAAATCCTGGTCAACAGTGCAGACCCCGATTTTTCCTCCTCACTACCTGACAATAGTAACATACCTCTTCAGAATTAAAAGCCATCAGAGATCTTCAAAACAACCCAGACATAATGACACTGCTGGCTGACAGAGGCACAACCACATTAATTCTCAATAAAACAGACTACATTCTAGAAGCAGAGAACCAACTCAAGGACACATCTACGTACAAATGTCTTCAAGAAGACCCAGTTACCAGACTCTGCGACAATGCTATCCAATTTCTTGTGTACCAGGGCCCCCTCCAAGACCTGTCAAATCAAACTGCTCTCCCCTAAAAAAACCAACACACCAGTTCTATATCTGCTTCTGAAAATCCACAAGGAACAACCACCACCCAAGGACATCCCATTGCATCAAGAATTGGCAGCCCCACTGAGAGTATCTCAGCACGTGTATATGACCACCTTCAGCCTTGGGTACAGCAGCTTCCATCCTATGTCAAAGACTCTTACCACTTCTTGAACAATTGAGACACCTGGGCACCATTCCCCAAGATGCACATGTGGTCACCATAGGTGTTACATCTCTCTACACCAACATTCCCATTCATATGGACTGTCTGCGTAGAATATTACCGCAAGCAAAGACCCCCACACAGCAAACCTTTTACAGCATTCCTTGTTGAACTTGCCAGGTTAACCGTCAGCAACAACTTCAGATTTCAAGTTACCTTCAGGTCAAAGGCATAGCAATTGGTACATATATGGCCCCGTCGTATGCCATTCTCTGTATGGGCAGGTTGGAAAAAAACTTCCTCAGTCACCAACCAACCCAACCACACTTCTGGATGTATTGAATCAATGACATCTTCATAATATGGACTTCCACTGAAGACTACGTAATTCACTTCCTGAACAACTTAAACACAGAGAGTTCACCTGATCATACTCCATCACATGTCATATTTCGGGATGTTTAACTGACACTCTACAATGGCACAATTCATACAATGCTAAAAAAGCTCTACCCTATATTCATGCCACAACACAAGAACCAAACATAATCTGTTCTATCAACAGTGATCTCAGCAGTGTGAAAAAATTGCCAGAGCATTCCTTGACAGGGGCTACCCCAGACCCCTTACCACAAACGGATTCAGAAAGCCATCTCAAATACTGGAACACAAACCAAGGTCAACAACTCAGATATACCCGTGGTGGTCACATATCATGAAGGCCTAAGTAAACTCAAAACCATTCTCTACTCTGGATACAAAATCCTGACTTCTTCACCACAAACGCAAAACCTGCTCTCCAAACTGCCCAGACTAGTCTTCAAAAGGCCTCCTAACCACCGCAACAAACTGGTTCACCAGAAGTTGCAATCTACCACAAATACCTACCAGACTATCACCCCCAGAAGATCCCACCCCTGCATTAGCCCACGTTGTGGCTCCTGTGCCATCACTAGCAGTACATACCCTAGACGAGGCAACTATAACGGTGCCACAGAAAATCTTATTTATCAGCCATAGTGTCAACACTCTAATCCGTAATACATCGGCCTCACCACCAGCGTACTCAGGCAGAGAGTGAATGGCCACAGAGTAAACACAAAACAAGCCGTAGCAGGTCACAACCCTGACCTACAAGACAAACCAGTTGCAGCACATGCAGCATCACACGACAAAGATTTTGACTCCTGCTACAACATCAGAGTTGTGAGAGCCCTACCACTTTCAAGCAATAGCTCAGAACTCAGATGCTCTGAATAAGCTCATCAATTTATAACAAAATCCAGGCAGCCTCCTAGCCTCAATATAAGATTATCACAACTCCAAAACCTTTCTCAACATCTATACCGGAAATATGCCAATTTTTCCGCTTATAAAAATTTAAAAAACTTGGCGAAGAGTGGTTAAAAACTGTGGAAAACAGAGCTTACAATTACCATTTGCATAATGCAACATGCGTGAATAAGAGGGGAGGCAGTCCAGATACAGTGATCACCCTTCCACAGGCTCCCTTTACCATCACTTGGCTGGTGACGAAAGGTAGAGTAACAGTATGCTATGTAAGATGTGGAAACAAGATCATTGTTTCAAAGTATCACATCCAAAGATGGCTAAGCGTATCCCTCCAAGCAGAAGACAGATGTATGTTTTACCCAAGCATCAATGGATGTGAAGTAAAAATGTTGGTAGTCAAGCCATACAAATAATACTAATTTGGCTGAAATGCATGTCATTTAACAGCCAGGAAGACATTACATAATGCCAACAAAGCTGCTCTGTAGAGATAATGTGCACCTAGTGGTGTATAAGCGCACATATTTAAAATTCAGCATTACTCCACGACACAACTATTGTCAACTTTAGATACTACTACCTTTTACCATTCCCTAAAAAAGGGTCATTACTGTAATTTTTGAAAGATTTTGAACTCCCCCCTTAAATACCAATTTGGTTATAATTGTATTGAAGACATTGCTGAACAGCTCTTGCTACAAAAGCTAACATTACACTCCGAACTTTACAAGGTGCCACTTCACACTCTAAAGGAAAAAATCTGGTAATGTTTGAAATGTGTGATTTGAAGCTAAACTTAAACAATTTCTTCTTTGCTTCATATCAGATCCATGTGAATGTAAGAATCAAGTGTGTTCTTATGTTCAAAAAAAAGTCTAAATAAAAAATCACTCTTATTTAATAGAATTGGTAAAATGATTAACTCACCATGCAATATGCGACTTAAGTTACAATGTTAATAGTAGCTTGAAATAAATAATGGTAAAGACACAATATATAGGCTTGCATTTTGATAACACACATTCTGTTGCAGTAAAGAGTCTTACAGATCACATGCCAGTAGACTATGCGCAGTTGAGGAATTTTTTCATCATTCCAAGCGTGGAATGTAACATATATTGCAAATGTGTAAACAAGGAAATAGACCATCATCATTACTAAAGGACACAAGTCTTCAGAGAGGTACATAAGGAATCTAGCAAGCAACTGAGGGGGTGAATGATGTAAGGTGTAAAGATGTAGTTGTAGAAGTCACCACCTAGCTATGTTAGAATGGCTTGTATGGGAGTCTTTTCCATGTTAGTATCTCCCCTTCAGTTACCATAAAAGAAATGCAATGCTCAGGGAGGCAGGTGGTGAGCCATTATGCCTATGAAGTGGTTATATTTTTCTGTTTGCTATAAATCATATTTCATCTGTTATGCTTTTCAGCAGTGCCTAGTATCACAGGAAGGACTTACACACTTCATTCCAGATATGAAGGCAAGATTCTGACCATTGTTTACTTTTCACTCATGTATCCCTCCACATCAGCTGGTGAGTCAAGTCGCAGCTGTATTGTTTATTTACATGCTGTCATCAGCCGATCCATTTGTCTTCATACTGATAAACAAATTTCACTGTACGTATAGGTAAGCCTTCATGTTTTACTGTACTGTGTGTGCCATGTTGATTGGACCACAAGTCTGGAGAGTTTGTAATTATAACTTTATAGTAAGTACGATAATATTACCATTTTGTATAGGTTTTGAATGGCATACTTTCCATTATCTGAGCTGGTAGGCATGTCTCTGTTGTATGGGAAGACTCAGTGCAATAGCAGTGCTGCAAGGCGCCGTTATACTGAACGCTTTCCGATTAGACAGTTACCATCTCACACATACTTCCAACAACTGCATGAGCCCGTTCGTGAGACAAGATCCCTACAAGCACAACGACAGGAAATTAGTCGCCCTCACACTATATGCACTGCACAAATGGAGGCGGCTGTGCTATAACAGTTTCAGCAGAATCCATAGACCAGCACACACGCTGTAACCAGACGTCTCAACACTACACATGCTATTGTGCTGCGTGTCCTGCATCAGGAGGGAAAGCACCTATTCAAGTTGCAGACGGTGCAGGACCTGTCTCTTCAGGACTTTCCCCTTCGCCTACAATTTTTGCAATGGTTTTGTCAGCAAACGTTAGCTAATTATGCCTTCCCAGCATGAGTTTTGTTTATGGATGAGGCCTTGTTCACAAGGGAGGGGATTTTTAAAACAGCCATAACAGCCATTGTTGGGACTGGGATAATCTGAAGGATACTGTTGTGCATCATTATCAGCACAGATTCTGGTTCGACCGTACATTTTACTGGACCGACTACGTAGTGGCAATTATCATGTGTTTGTATATGAAGTCTTACCACTGCTCCTGGAGGATGTTCCACTGGCAGTGAGGCAACAATTATGGTTTCAGCATGATGGTGCTCATCCACATTGTGACGTTAATTTCAGGAACTGTGTGAATCAAAGGTTCCACAATCATTGGATTGGCAGGGGTGGGCCTGTATCTTGGCGACCTCGATCTCCTGATCTCACTCCGATGAATTTATATTTCTGTGGAGGGAGATGAAACAGCTCTGTAGATGTTGCAGAAGATTTGGTTGCCCATGTTGCTGCAGCTGCAATGGTCATCTCGAAAACATCTGGAATCTTTTGAATGTTCCAAACAATAACATGTCAACTCTCCTTTCGTGGAAATGGTACTTAGTACATAGAGCTGTGACCCACCCTAATAGCAAAACAGTCGATGTACATAACTTATGGTACATACAAATGTTGTTCATCTTGATCTCCTCTATCGTCCCGCAAACATTGTATATGACCTGTGGTCCACTCTGTAGATGAACTTCTGTCTCAGAAATAGTTCGGTTATAAGTAAAAATAGGAAAGCATCCATAAATAAAATTATTGTTAAGGAAAGTATAATTTGGCCAATAAAAGGAAACAAGTTTAAATTTACGCACAATAGAAAAATATACATGCATGCAGCCTAAGAAACACAGTTTTACTAAGCAGCAGTGCTTAAGACATTACTCTTGCAATTTGTTTTTTCACTAATGGCATGTCTCTTTGTAATATACTCTTTACACAAACCATTTTCCAAAGAAGTGTATGCTCACTTCTGTAACTTGTAGTTTATATATACTGTGACACTTCTAGCATTGGAGGTAATAGATTGTGACGTTTCATTAGGCAAACATGTTTGTAACAGAAAACTGTGGAGCGCCATTTATTATAGGCTGTGAATCCGGTTTAAAGTCTTTATAGGCCATTCACGGTAAAGTGAGCACTTTTTGAAGCTGTTTCATCATACATAATAACCAATAAATAAATTTCATTGTGACCTCGGACTTTTGGTCTTGGGTATGGTGAATGCATACACTGTGTTTATTACTTACATGGCAGGGTTTACATTAACAAGTGGTGGAAGGATATAAATTGTTTGAAAGAAAAAAGTAACTAGGGCTTCAAAAGTGCTCACTTTACCGTGAATGGCCTATAATAAATGATAATCATGGTTCTTATGCAGTATCAGTTTCACGTATGTGAAGCTTGGTAATATTATGAATTTGGGGTATTTGTCAAACAGTATATTTTCGTTGATAATAATAAAGTATTTTGCAATTTATGACATATGCTCATAGAGGTGAGATCAAGCTGCTAAGATTACACACACAGTGAAGCATTTATAAATTAACTGTGGTACCAAGCACACCTAGATAACAATATATCCCATTAACATATATATAATTTTGCTTAAAAATTATTCCAGTGCAAAACTATGCATAGTTTTAATAAATACGAACATTATTTTGGTCTTGTAGCGGTTTTGTTAGGAAGGAGGGGGGCGGGGGGGGAGAAAATGGCGACCCATCCTTAGAAAAGCTTTATGATTTCAAGTAGAATAGAAATTATTAGCAAGCAGAATTGCTGCACGTGGAAATATGTTACTTAAAAAAAAATTTGCATAGTTTGCTGAAAATATAAAACTGTGGGTATTCGTTTGTATATTTTTTTTACACATGCAACATGAGTATCTTTTTCGGAGGGTGTGGCTTAGGAAAATGCTGGAGCAAGCTGGCCAACATATTGTAGCATGAGCAGTCAGCTGCATTCTCCCAAAAGTATTATTTACGTCTTCCTAAAAGTAATTTATTTGCCTCACACTGGTTCTAAATGACTCGGGGTTTCTAACATGCAGCTTCAGATTAGTGTAGAAATGTTTTAAAATACCCTGTGATGGGTCTGTTCCCGTACCAAATTAAAATGTAGCATGCACGTGGTGACAATACTAGTAAGACTGTAGCAAAGTAAGCACGTGCATTTAATTCAAAACACCTACACATTACTATTTTAGCCTAAAGTTTAGTTTGCCACATGAATAACAGCTGTTTTGTGATTACTTAAAATATATGAATTATTTGTCTAAGAACTCTTTTCTGCCCACATATATCTCCATTGTCTGGTATCCATGAGCACTGCTGTCAGAATAACCAACTTAACATACGTTTTAATTCATTCACGCATCAGCTGATACAGGAGCTTGTATATGGTGCGTTGTTATTTTTGTTTGTGTCAGGGTATCACACAATGGCTTTCAAAATATTGCCTTGATAGCTATAATAGAGAGTATACACAGGTTTAGACTTGAATTTATTGGCTCCCAAGAGGGAAGATAAAAGCCAAACACGTACACAACATGGAACTCACCTGCAGTGAACAGTGATAAAATACAGATTAAACATGTATTAATTTACACACAAATATTAGGGAGACGAACGTGAAAGTCTTCTGCAACACATGACAGCATGCCAACAAAACCAGTGGGGGGTCTATACTGTATGTTGTAAGTTTTAGCCCTCAGGAAGAGTTGGTGTCCATGAAGGGTTTACAGCAACATGCAACGGGAGGGAGGCTGGAAAGCAAAATGGTTCCAATAAGTTATGCAAGGAAACAGCAAATTACAACATCAACATGAGCAAAGTTTGATTGTCCTACCACGGGCCAGCGTGGTGGGATGCCATTGTGGTTTGTCAGAGACTACCGAACATTTGAGTCCACACACACAGCAGCCACCTCTGTCTCATATATGAACTGACATACAACACATAAACATTAAAACATTAAAAATACACATGTAAATCACTAAAATCAATATTAAATAGTTGAGAAAGGTTCCATCTTTAATTATTATGTATTTCGCAGTGTCCATTTTCAGGACGTGGGTAATAAGCTCTTAGCTACTAGAGAAACTGTTAATTTAATCTAGAAAATCTGACATTAAAGCAATAAATATGGTGCTAGTACTATATTAATGATGGCCTGATAGCGATAACCGATATTGGATATCAGTATTATCGGTACATTTACCATTATCGGAGATCGGCACTAAAATATTGGCATATCAGTAATGGCCATTCTAACTTCAACCTAAACCCGGATACCGTTTTCGCGGATATTTTAATGCTAAATCGGAACAGCGGATAAACACTCAAAACAGCGGATAATTCAATCACCAAACACTTGAATCTGAAATATTTACAAGGATCAAAGTGCTCCTACTACTAAGAATTATTTCATCATTTTAACATGGCAATGAGAGTTCCGTGGCAACGCTTAGAGCTACGGAGCGTTGCCGCAGAACTCCCATTGCCATGTTGAAAGTGACGGAATAATTCTTAGTAGTAAAAGCATTTTTATTCCGGATTTTTTTTTTTTTTCATTTGTACCGATGTTAGTGAGGTCTCCGTTAGTATACAAGCAGGTTCCAGGTATAGTTTTATTCACTTAGCTCCATGTCCTTAGAGAAGAGACATTACAATGTTGTGGAGGCATTCGCGTACGGGTTATTACTCTAGGAAGGTATACCAGGATATTTTGTCATTTTCAAAGGGTGTTAATAAAGGTGATAGGCCTTGGACTGTTAAAATAGTTGATGTAGAAGAAAGTTATATTTTCTTGTCATTTTTGTACCGTTTTGGTCTTCAAGTAATTGCTTCTAAGGCTGGTAGTGGCTTGTTGGAAATGTGTTTCTTCAGAAAGCGGCAAACCAAACTTTTCCAGGTAGCTGTTTCCGCTCATACACTTTAGTGACAAATGTCTGCGTACAGTATGAAAATTGAAAATATCGGTTTACAGGTATCGGATCGGTAGAATACTAAATATCGCAACCTGCATCAGTATTGGGTTTTTCAGTATCGTGCCATCACTGCACTATATAATGCAATATTAAAATGGTTTACACATATAGGGGTGAGAACATGGAGTTTACAGCCCTTGGACTGAAGCAGTGTTGATCTTTTGTTCATGAATGAGTCAATTCATGACCTGTGTAGCTATGCACAAGGAGTGTTTCAGGTCCGAGGATCACCAGCATGGTTGATGCGTTCAATATGAATGAGAACTTGGCTAAAGTTATCTGTCCAAGGGCAGGTACGGTGGCAGGGTTAAGGAATTGGTGTAAGGTAAAATTAAACTAAATACCTTCCAAAGCAGAGACATTGTCATAAAATTACAAGAAAATTATCACTCTTAACAATATTGTACTGTTTTCGTCACTAATGGCACATGGACATTATTTTCCCTGCCAATTTACCTTCACTGATTTGCCCATGTGGTATTTTCTCAGCATTTGCTTTTGTGTAAAAGGAACTAAAATCAGTTGGAGAAGAACTGTAGCTAGATAATGCAATAAACTATTTGTGTGTGGCACAATATGTGTTCCATGGTGAATGAAGAGTACGAAGTTTCCAAATATGTCTGATGCTAATTTACAAACAAACATTTCTTGGGAATTTTTAAGGAAATATTGTTTTGGTTTACTTCTTAAACACCAACATTGGTTTTTTTTTTATCATAGTTGAAAATGTAGGTTATCTTTAACCTCCAAAACCTAAATAACTATTAATTATATGGAAATATAAAATAGCACAGCTCTAAAAAAAAAAAAGCCTGCTTTACCACTTACAATTTAAAAAAAAAATTATAACAAATATTCAGACCATCTAAGATTGTAATAAAAAGTCTAAAAACAATTCAGTCCGCTCCTCGACATCACCCCACTAAATCCAGCTCACTTAGAAGGCTTCTATTTTTCTTGTTTCCTGAAATATCTTATTGTTTACAACTAGTTCCTTTTGGTATTAGGAATTGTTATATAATGGTTATACTTTGAATTCCTCGTTCTCTTGTCATGGGTTGATCAATATGTAAGGAGGCTAACCCCACCATCCTGGTCCCTCTGAGGTAGGTTGAATTGGTGTTCATAAATTCCCTTAGACATGGATGTGGGACTGAGGGGCGGGTGCATGGCGTAATCTTCTACCTGGCTCAAAGTCCTACATTAATTCCCCTATTTACAATTTGTTATTTAATGTATGCCTTTGTATTTTGTCTGAATGTTTTGCATAGTATTGGATTTGTTTTGTGAGAGTTTCTGTAAATTGCTCTAGTTTTGTTGGTTAATGTTTTTTTTTTTTTTTGTTGTATTGTCAGTGTTCCCGCTACCAAAGATTGTGCCACTAACGAGCACTTTAAACCCTTAATTAATAAAATATCATGTTCACCACATTTTCAGATATAAAAGGGATCTTAGAACATATTAACTGAACATACTTCATGCCACTATGGAGCCACTACCAATCAGCACACAGCCTCTTCTGGTTGCCATGAAGGATTCATGTATTTGTGTTTTCTCTACCAAATATGAACTATTCTGGCAGTGTTGCTGAGCTCAAATGGGGTACACAGCTCTATGTTGTGCATGTGTGGTGCTTTATTTGGAAATCATTGGATCCTAAGTCGTTGTTCTGATCTTCTTTGATCGCTAAGAATTTAATTCTGATGTTATTTGGAGAAGAGTAACTTGCCTAGCACTTGAAAACTATTCTTGCTAGTAGATGCCAATGATTTTTATCAATATTATTATGGTAGTTACTCTCCTGTCATATGTTTTATGCTTTGCTGGAAATACTGTAGTCAAGGTGCACCCTTGATGTTGTTGAATGAGAAAATCCAAACTTTTCCAGTATTATAAAAATACTATGACCCCTTCTTACAATCTCCTGCTATAATGCTGAAACCATAATATGCTACTCCACCACATAGCTGGCCTTAAGTTCTGTGGAACACATCCTGCTTATCATATCTTCACAAAAAATTGCTGTGTCTAATGAGTGCACAGTAATTGTCCCCTTCTCTCTCAACCAAGGAAATCCCACAACAAGTGATGATAAAAAACAGTCTGCCAGATGCACACGTCAATGAAATATATCTCTCAGAAACATTCATTACATAGTAATTTTAAATATTTCGTGATTTTTTGTGTTGTGTTGCATGATGTTAGAAAAAAGGACAAATGTGTTTTCCAGTATCGGTACAAAACATAAACAGGTTACGTATGTTGTTTATTAAAGAAAAGGTTGGAATTTTAAGAAAACTGGGTGCTGGTGCATTAGTTTAGTCATTGTGTTTGTGCTACAGCAATAGCAGTTTCCACAGTATGTGACATGAAAAAAATTGAAAAATGGACTTTGCAAGTTTGGTGCTTTGAGTCTAATAAAGCCATGGAAAACCGGAAAATGTTTCAACTGAGTAAAAGTGCAGAACTTGACAACATGTTAAAGGAATGATTTCTGTAATGCAATTTATGAGACCTACACATTATTTTTTTAAGTTGCAAAGGTTTTGAGTGTCGCTGGACTGCATGCGTTTAAAATTAGGAGGTCATTGCTGTGACGTGCGACCCAACAACAGCTGGTCTGAGAAGCTGTGACTTACTTTTCATGGGCAGCTGTGATGTATGAGAGAAAGAAGTGGGAGGATGGGTTACAATCGGTAGACGGGTAATTAGACTTTTAGATCACAGTTATTATTAAATATGTTGTTTTATATCTACAGAAACACTTTGTAACTATTTTTAGTAGTGACTAACATAACTGAACAGCGAATGAAAAAATTAAACAGTGGACAGTGTATGCAACCTGTTTCCCATATTTGCTTGCTAAAATTGATTCCTTCAGTTATTCAGAATATTTATATATCTGGAAAAGATCATCTCCAAAAATGTTGGATACTGGTTGAAAAGTGTAAGCTGATAACATCACAGCAAAAACAGTTTACCAGTTTCTGTAGCACATTCATGTGTACACTGTTCACATTTCATTGGAACCATTTGAAAGCCCTGCATAAGAATGTGTGTCATTTTGTCACATGCAATTTTAACATTGCCTTGGACAAGATCACTTACTCATGTTTCACTCGAGGGAGACTGGAAATTATTAGGAAATGGTGTGTGTTATTTGCATGCAAATTTTGTATTATTATATGTAATTTTATGTGTGTGTGTGTGTGCGTGCGCATTTTTTTTTTTTGTGTGCGGGTTGTGTGTGTGAAATGTATTTAGTTCCTACAAATATAAACATTACACTTTCAATGTTGATGGTATCATCAATATGAGAATAACATGTCAAACTCATTTTCCTTCATCACTGCAAATTTCCAATTTACTGGGAGCATATCAGTAGGTACATTATAATATATAATGTTAGGAGTGTTTTTTTTTTCTTTCTCAAAAGTTGATTTTAAAAGTGCTTGATTAGTCATGAACATAAAATAATATTATTTTGGACATACTACATTGCAGTTGGCCTCATAGAAACTATAATAATATTTAGAGGAAACAAAACAGAGGCACATAATAGAAGCAAAATGGCTTTGTCACTAGATGTACTATAAAACCAACACAAGTAATTCTGAACAAGGAATCAAGTCAGAAAGCAACAAGAAAATGCACTAGTGGACTCCATTACACAAACTTGAAAAACAAAAATAATAATTATGAACAACACAATGAAGAAAGCTTCTGCCAAAAAAAAAACATAAAGAGATGTACAAAGGCAGGATGAAACGGCGAAGATAGTTCAGATTAACACAGTGTTCCTTGAGTAAACAGATGTGACATTTTGGGGAACTGCAATCTGTTTCCATCTCAAGCATACAAACAGGCTGAGGAACAACTGCAGGATCACTGAAATGAAGTATGTTCAAAAGAATGTTTAACTTGTTAGCCCCATTGCGAGAATCCTTCAAAGAACATAGCCATGAAATACTGTACATGTTTTATTTTTTCCCCACAGCATGAGTTAGTAAAATTAAGGTTTTTGTTGCTGGAGGCATTGTTGCATGTTTTGTTTCAGCAGGAGAGGAGAGCATGTGTCCAAGCCCCAGCACTATTCCTCGCCGCAATCTGAGGCGGCTCCAGGGCATGCAGACACCGTGCACCACCAAAGTCACCCGGCAGAAGAACAAGTTGATTATACAGCAGCAGACTAAGAAACCTGGCTATAAACAATGAGCTTTGCTCAAGAGAAACATTACCATTAATGTTAAAAATGGAAGGAAACAATCTGCTAGACTGTTAATAATCTCAAAGTAAAAAGACAGCACAAAAACGTTTAGAGAGACACACATGTAAATAGACCCATTTTTGTGTCTTGATGCACAGTCTCATCAATTTTTGTTCGAACCAGCTTCTCCAGGTGGTGATAATTCAGCAGGTTGTGTGTTGCTAGTGTGCCTAACAGCTAGAAGTCATATTAGGATGCAACTGGAAGTTTGAAAACCAAAAGTTCATATGTATGTGTCTGAACAGGTAATGTGTAAGATGTGAGAATGACAGTTCAATAATATACACATAAATTTTGAATGTTCATACTTCCTTTCTGTATCGTAGTATGCCTTCAGGCCAGTAGCGACATAATCTTGCCTGCCTAACTGCTGTGTGATCCCTTTCCACTACCTACTGAAGCTGTTCCCACCTTCATAACATTATGATCTCACATGTGCGTGTGAATTTTTTTTGTCTTTGTATGTTCACAAATACCAACCTGAGGGCACTTCTGCTCGTATTTCAGTTTTAAGATTATTAACGTCAGTCATGTGTTCAACTTTGTAAATGTGTGTTACCAGTGAATCTAGTTACCAAATTATGTGGTGTGTCCTGTCCAGCAAGTAATGTTGGGTTATCCAGAGCTAAGCAAACAGCAGGCAGCTTGTCCGTATGCAGAATTGTGTTTATTTTCTCAAACTTTTGCATCTTTGTTGTAGGATTGTTATAAAAATTCCAAAGTGGGCATTTTGTGCTTTAGCATGAAAATGGCTTGGTCTAAGAGGAGCTTACCTCGTAATGGTTGCACTGTCTGTATTTAATTTCAGATTTTAATGGTGTAGAGATTTGCATTCTCTGAGCCTTAGGAAGTGTGCAGGCATGCCTTTTTTATTGCCAGACATAAAGTTTAACTTTAACATGGTGACCCAGGTCAGGTTTCGTAATGTGAAATAGATCCAAAGTTTTTAGATGATGATGAAGTGTGAGTTGTCAGTCCCATTAACTTGTGGTTGTTATTCTAGCTTAAGGTATAAATGATCACTTCTTTGAGCTTTGTTAATGGGTATAAGATATTTTACAAAAATGAGGCCCTCTTGAATCAGATGGATTGTCTCTGCATAGTGTACCATGTCTAGTGCTCTTGACTGTGACAACAGAATCTTGCAACCAGTTTGTAAAACTAACAGTGTACTAAAAATAATTTATGTAATTGCAAGTTCCAAACAATTAAGTTCACAAAATCTGCTACCGCTTAACCTGCAAAAATGTACTGAATTTTGGACCTGTGATTGAGATAAGCTACTTTAAGGTATGTTTCTTTATTTACTGACGATTATCCAAAAGACTAGTCCCATTGTCTACATGAAATTATGTTTTCCAGGGCAAATTATTTTTTGTGATTTTGCATAAGTATTTGTATTTAACAAAATAATTCCAAAACAAGAAAGTTTTCACAATTCTGCTTTCCATTATTAAGGTGAAATTTTCGTTCTATGTATTTACTAAGCTGTATGCATTCCACGCAGATTTCTAATGCCAAATGAGTGCAGTGACAATAACTGTTTGTGTCAATTTTAAATTCAGTCTAAATTATTGATTTGTAGGGGTTAATGATACATTGGAAAAAATATATGTCTAAACACATGTATATATACTCACACATACAGCAAACAAAACCCCCTTATTTACACTTCTCAAGGGGCTAGAGGAAAAAAGTGTAAATTGAGGAAAAGTTCTAAAATTTCATTTAGTACATACCTCATTTCCTATATATCTTGTTTCTTCTGCAGTAAACACTTTCCAATAATAAACCATTTTTAACACAATTACAAATACTGTATAACATCAATCTACAACCCGTACACGAAAAATTGTCGGATTTTGACTTAAATAAAATAAAGCTTCATCCACTAACATAGCCATTGTAAATTAACTATAAAAAATTGATCAATCTTCATAGTCCACATAAAAATTATGTCAGATTTTCTCAAAATAAATAAAGCATTTTCCACTACCAATATAAACAAAATTTAAAAAAAATTTGGTCTTAAAATATACCCAGAAAATTCTTTTGAGCCAATTTTCATACAAAACAGTCAGAAATCTTCTGTTGGACTTGTTAGACTTTGATACTATTTTTAGTTTATTTGCAACCAAATTTGTTTTGCACACTTTTATGGTCTCCATTACATTCCACAAATAATAAAAAGTTAAGAAAATAAAAAAAATAGGTCAGATCTTTTGTTTCAATTAAAATAACATACTGCAGATATGTTTATTTATCTGGCATCAGCTAGATGCACATTAACCTTTATTGTAGGAAATATCCACATAATAAAAGAGACAGGTTTATAGCACACAGTTTCAATGTGGATACAGCAGTTGCAGTGTTACCACTTGTGCATTTGAAGAGATAAATATTCACAGGTCACCATCTTGCTTTAAGGCACGTTCCAGGTGCACAATGTAAAATAAAGGGTTCACATGTGCACTAAATTACCAGATGTTACCCCATCAAACATCTCGTATGCAATTAAAAAATTATTGTAGTAGGAAAGTTCACAAACTTGTGGTTGTTATCTATGACAGAGAAACAAAATGTAAATAAGCCTTTTTTTTTTATTTTATTCCAAGGCATTAATCGCGAGAATTTAACAAATTTTGTGATACAGTTTAAGGGAAAATGTTAAGTTACTTCCTATGGCACATAAATGGTGTAACTATAGTTACCACAAAATAGGTGACTGGAGCATTACAGCCTATGCTATCAGTCAGTCTATTCATGAACTTTCAGATGCATCATGTTTAAATTATAAAGCAAAAATCCAAGTCTCAGATTAATTCCTCTTTTTTTATTTTATACTTCAAATATCCAATGACAGGTTCAAAACATGAACATGAACATGTTAACGAGATATATGAACTTGGGACAGCATCACATTAGTTCGCTAGTTCATGTCGTCATATAAAATAATCTCCTCACTAGATAGCAGCGAACACACGTCGCCCGCCATCATGCCTCCTTCACGGCGTTTCGACATCTGTTTACTGGCCCTGGGCCTTTGCGCTCAGCGCAGCACGTGGCTATCCCCTCTCCTACTTGTTATCGAGCTTTGTTACTAAAAATAGAACTAGCCTGGGATCAAATCCCTTCCACGATTCATGCCTATCCCTACTCCTACTCCCAAATAGGGAAATCCTTGGCACAAACTCCTCTTATTGCCTAGATTAAACTGCATCGTTTCCAAACTCATTGAATTTTTAGACCAATAAATGCTTATGATCTGAAAATGGCCAACAAAGTTGAAAAAACTTAGTCTATGA
>CM057009.1:315515683-315673183 GCA_029891345.1 Dryococelus australis
TCATTCTATGTGGTATATATTTTGTCAGTTTTTAAGTGGATTCTATCCCTAAGAAAAATAAAATAAAGGCAAGAGCAATTTTTTTTTCCAACTTTACTTGTTTAAAATGCATTTGCAGTACATTAATATGAAATGCATAAATGCAAGCTTCTAAAAATATATTTTGTAGAACAAAATAATTTTTCTTTTACTGGAATTCCCACTCAGTACAAAATCTATGGCATTTTTTTTGTATATTGACCCATTTTTGTGTGTACCAATCAATTAAAAATATTATCCTTGAAATTAAAGGAATGTTGTGGAATTTTTTTAGGATATTTTCCATTCTGTATTACTGGAGTTACACAAATTGTTAGAATAAAACTTTGTAATTTTTTATGCCTATACAAAATTTCAATAACAGAGCATTTTTTGTTCACGTGAAATCTTTAACTAAAATATAAGGAACATGTTTTTCTAGCTCAGAAAAAACAGGTGAAGTGCATTTTACAATAAATTGTTCAACTAAGACTGGGATAGTGACCACAAAATTGCATAATTTATTTGCTTACTTCTACCCTGCATATTGCATTCAACTACATTTACCTGGTGTGGAAATGTTTAACACTGTACTCTTTGGTAGTTTCCCTAGATTGTATCATCAATACTATTGTAGAAACTCAACAGACAATTTAATAAAGAACAATAAATAATGCTGCAGGTGATGTAAGGGTGTATTTGTGCACTTTTTTGATTTTATCTTGTGCTTTATTTAATAATTCTGTAAATAAAATTATATAGTTATTTGGACATCTTTAAAAGCAGTTATCGAAGGCCTTTGGCAACAGCTACACAGCCTGGTTTTGAACAGTATGGTTTCTGATGCATTCTGGGAGCTGTATACTTGAAGAGTTTTTTTTTATTGCAAGCTCTTTGTTTTTTCCTAACACAAGCTGTTTTGAAGCCATTGTCATCAGTGCCTTGCTGGATAGTCCACTACAGCTGTTATATAAAATAAGTAAAACATGTTTGGAAACTGACAATATTACAAAAATATGTTTCTGAATTGTGGAAAAAAAATTAATTTAATAAGATGGTAACAGTAAATAGATAATTTTATTTTGATCAGATGTAAATAAAATGCTGGCCTATGTATAAAATTGTATACAAAATGTTTTGCATACTTTTTAAAAAGTGAATATGTGTCCGTCAGTCTCATGGTTTACAACATACTGCACAGTTAAGACTGTAATATGTGTGTGGGAATGCGTGTGTGAATGGTTGTGTGTTTTGTGTGCGAGTTGAACCAATATTGTTAGACGATGTTTATGTCGTGTAGAACCATTATCTTACATTAAGATTTATACTGTAGTTTTGTAAGGTTTGTGAACATAACCTACCTCAAAGGAGTTGTTAATAAGAGTTGAAGCTAGTATGTAGCTGCAGGAACATTGTTACATTATGTTTATTATAATGCATAGTCGAAGTTATTTCTAAGTATGTAAAGTTTAGGCTGAGTTGGTATGCATTTGGAGCATTAATAGGTATATAATTCATAATGGAAACCAGGGAAATTATTACAAAAATAACATAGTTCTTGAAAGACTTCAGAGTACTACTTGGAGGAAGAAAGTTATTTTTACTGGGACATTGAATGAAATAATTCCTCAATGTTATTTTCATGTAGAGTTCCAAGTTTTTGTACAGATTTTGCTCATTCGTGATTGGATATTTTAACTTTGCCATAGTAAAATATCTGTACTTTTTCTAACATATTTTTCATCTCTTGTGTAGTAAAGATATTTCATGAAGTTTTGGAAGGATAATATCATGCCACATTTAATTTCAATTCATTGTTTTTCATTTGTTAGTAATATCAATTATATGAGTTTTATGTTGTGGGCAAAATAACAGTTGAAAACCTTGAATAGTATGTTTTTGCACTGTTTTGAATAATCATGGTTGCTCTATTTCTATTCCAGATGGATACACTTTTAACAAAATAATAATAAGTAAAATATGGCTTAACTGGCTTAACTGTTGTCGTAACTGCTCAGCACGAAATTATGATGATCTCCCCAATTACTAACAGATAAATTTTACTTCTTTATTTTGTTCAGTTACAAACGTAACATTTACTTTTGGGCTGAACCAAAGCTGTGTGTTGTATATATCAATTAGTCATGTAAATTTTTGAATGATGGTGCTAGTGCTGTGCACTTAGCGAATACTCATTTGATTTACGAGGGGAAGAAGTATGAGGATGCAATGGGTGTTTCCATGGGTTCAAGTGCTACAAGGCACACTATTGGTGGGTGTGACAGGTGAAGATTATTGTAATGGAGTGGCTGTGGAATGAGTATTGGCAAAGTTTTGCTTGCCTTACACACCACACAAAGACATTTGAACTCGTAACTGCTAAAATTAGTGGCAGAAGGGTGTCGTCTAAAACCACCAAGTGATGACGGAACCTTTGTTATTGTTCAAGAATCTCTGATTATACACAGTAGCAGCAAACTGCAACTAGATATGCATTAGTTTTTAGTGTTTAATTATGTCTCAAAGGTAGTTATGAAATAAGTCTTACTTTCTTGCATGAAGTTTCTTATACATGCATTTACAATTTTTTTCCCAGTTGTGTTATTTACACGATGTCATGTGTCAGTTACTTCAAACAATGTGCTACTGTTGTCAAATATTTCTGCAATTTCACAGCCATAGTGCAGTTCTTTGGCAGTGATTTTTTAATGCTATATTATCTGGTTTTGACAAGCAAAGTGAAAAATTTTTGTGGAATTATTTTTTGTGTGAACAATGCACAGAAATAAAGTGATCTGCAATAATTATCATGAGTAAATGACGTGTTTTCATAATAACTCAAGAATTTAGGGATTTACAATGTAATGATTTTGTAATGTGTAAAATTATTTGGAAAAAAATTCATACTAACTTTTGTAATTTTTTATGAAATAAAAGTCCTTTTGTAATGAAGTGCATAAGTTTGTATTATTGGCAAAAAAATGTTAACACAGAAGAATGTTTTCCCTGGCAAATTTATGACAGTTCATACTTAAAGGTGTTAACATTAAGTAATTATTTTATAAATGAAATAAACTTTTGTTCTCTCATTTAAGTACATAATTTGAAGGACAATTCCATTAATAATAGATCAAAGTAAAATTTAATGACCCTTAAAAAGAAAAACTCATTAAGCCTTTCATTTGTAAGGGAAATAATCATTCAGCAATGAGCAGTTGTAAAGCCTGCTAATGACATTAATGATTTTGAAAGATTATTCATCTCATTTTATAGTCTTGTGGAATGCCATGTAATCGTGTAGTCAATGTAAAATAGATTATTTTCATAAACTCATTTATTTGCATATTTGTTTTGTTTAAACAGCTGTAGGCTAAAAAAATGTGATACTGTGTATGCAGCAATAATAAAAAATTAAGCATCTTATTAAACTGAAACACTGGTTCTCAATTCTGTATCTTTGGTTACTTCAAGATAGATATAAAATTTCTAAATTCTAAAAAAAATTAGAAATTGTTGAAATATTTGTACAGATTTTAATTAATATGATTTATGGTATAATTTATGTGTGAAAAATTACTTGAAAATAAAATTAATGTTGACATTAAATTACAAAGTTAAAACTTACTTTAACATTGTTTCAGTTCAGTAAGAGCATTAATTTCTTTTTCCTACCTCACAAAATCATCAAAATTGTGATTTTGACCAGTGATTATGTAAAAAAAACTACAAAAAAAATTTATATCGTGAAAATTATACCAAGCCACTAAATCACATAGTAAATAAGTGAACTAAAAGGTATCCCATATGCCGAAAGAAAAATATTCAGTTACACCTTTTGCACTGTACTGGCCAGCATTGATGTACTATTGAGTGGGGGTGTTCTGTAGATGAATTGAAGAAATTTTAAATATTCGGGGGTAATAAATGGAAATCAAACAGTACTTCACAAAACTTTAATGATACTGTGTACTTAAACATTCAAATCGAGATGGGTAGAGAAAGTTTTATAAGTTTTTTTGGCTTTAATTTTGAAATACAAAATTTGGAAATAGTTAATCACTGTTGCAGTAGCTTCCTTCTTAATAGACAATTGTAACAAGGCTGAAGACACTTGTCTACCTTATCGTATATATTTTTTTCCTTTGCAACAGCACAACACGGTATTATTAAACATTCTGAAGTGTAAAACTGCATGTTATTCACGCCTTTAGGTGGTCATTGGAGCTGGCTGTACTATCCAAGTGAACAGAGCTGTTGTTCTGGCCAGCCAAAGAGTGAATGAGGCGAGAGATGAGATCAGGGTGGAACAATGACAGAATTAAGATGGAGAGAAAATATGAATACCCTGAGGAAACCCCACCATGGCAGTGTCCACCACACACACACCATATGTTAACCTACGTCCAAAAAAATTTCCACCTTGCCAGGGCCTGAGAAAAAACTGGGATCCAAGGCAGTAGGAGGCTAATATTTAACTACTGAGCCAACCATGGGTTTTAAGATTTATCACTTGCTGATAACTTTCAATATTGCCAAGTGGCCCAGTCCAAACTGCTTGGCTCCTGCCATTTTAAAATGCACCTAAATATGAGTTTGTCTTTTCCCTATCTTCTGGCACTTGCTCCATGTTTCTCTTTCATTTGAAACACATTTCATAAATTATCCAGTAATGTGCATTGCCCCTCTAATATTTTTTTTCAGTGATAATAATTGCACACCTCAAAACTAGTGTGAAATACTAAGAAATTATGTTATTCACAAAATTCTGTAATAATTCACATATTTATAAAACATTGACGAAATTGTGTATTTAAGTGTGTCTAAAACCACAATGAGCTGCTTTTACCATGTAAACTCTTTCAAATATTAAGTTATACAATTTTCCATTTGTTATTCAGCATTATCTCTCATTTACTTAACATACGTGTGGATAACAAACCTATTTTCGGTATATCATGTTAAAAATGTAAACAAAATTTTACTTCATGAGAAGAATTCATACAAGCTGTGTAACAACCGGGAAAACAGGGAGAACCTGGAATGATCAGGGAATTTTGAGAAATAGCCTAAACATTTTTAGTCATGTTAAATATAATTCTTAATGCACAATTTATACGTTTCCCTATTTTCAGAGCGATTTGTACAGTTGTATATTAAAGTTTTGTTCAAACCATGTCAAAACGGATTTAAAACTGCAAACACATCACAGCGTGTACATGCAATGAAACAGATATTCTCGTGAGAGTTAGTATCAATTGATCACTTGATTTGTCAGTGCTGAATTTTGAAGAGTCGTGGTTTCATTGCCGGCGGTTGGTTTAACTTGTTTCAAATTTTTGATAGCGATGTTGTTGATTACGTTGGTCTGTGTTAGGATATCTGAAGACGCTTGTTTGGGAATTGCAGTGTAAGAAACGTAAATCATATTGTTGTTGTTGTAATGGGATAATTTTGTGTCAAGTGTTTTATTCAGGTAAGCTGCAAGGCACTTCAGGGTACGGGCCCTTACAATTCCCGACAAAACACACGAGTGTCTGAACTTTCAACCTAAGTATTATTGTAAGTGTTTTTCAAGACTTTACAACATAATATATGGGCGTGTGGATAGCCCCTATAATTCATTGCGTAGGATGCATATCAGTTACACAGAATTCTACAGAGGAGTGTCGCAGCCCAGGTGAGAGGATTGCAGCCAATGGTTGTAAGCCGGATGACCCTGAGTGAAAGAAGAGTTAGTTCTACCACCACATCATGGCATTATGTCTGGACAATGCCTGGCGCCCCGGGTAACAAAACCTATTTCCCACAAAACACCTCATTCCAGACTTCACCACTCCTCAAAATTTAATTAACCCTAAATCATTCCACGCCATACCGTCAAATGTTGCAAAAATTTTCGCAAATTTCAATTTCCCCATTGAACGTTTTCCTGCCTATTTCCCACTACCTGTAACGAGGAAGGAAGGCAACAAGGACAGCACCACTGGATGTTAACAGCATTGGGACGTCTTCCATATACCTGCAAGACGTCGGAAAGGCAAGCATGTGGTCAGCGGAGAAAAGCGCGGAGAAAGCAGTCAGTGTCCACCACTGCTGCAGGAAGGCGAGAACGTGGACAGCCATTTTGGGACAGTGCGATGAGACAGCAGCTGGGACAAAGGACCGGGGTGAGTAGCCACGCACCAACTCCCTCCACCTACATCATGCTGTGCCGCGCGAAGGAGGATCTGGGAGAAACGACAGGTGGGAAGATTCACTTCCTCCCACACTATCCACGCACTGGCGATCAGCTTACCACCTGTGCCGAGCATCATCTGAGCATGCTGTAGATTGACCCCTGCATCGCACCATGCCAAGCAGGACAGTCGCGCTGTCTCACCCACGTTGTGCTGCACAACACCGCTCTTCCATGTCACGCACCCGTGAGCACATGGGGTTTAACCATGGCTGGCTGGACAAGAGATAGCGCACCAGCGCTACTGTGTCCGCATTGTTTACGTCTCATACCTCGAAATTTCCTCTCGAAATATGAGTTTAGCAATAACTACTGCAGATGCAGATGTCAGTCCAGCCCAGCGAGCGACCGTGCCACGAGAAACCTCAAACAAATAGTCAAACAGGAAAATGGACAGTGGAACCAAACTACCACAAACATTTCAGATAAAGTGCAAGAAAATTTTTCAGAAATAGCAAGAGCGAGTTGGTGCAAAAGTAATTTCAGGACTACTAACATAGCACATCAACAAGCTGTTCCTGATTTGTTGATGGGATCAGACAGTGAAATGCAAGAACATTTCGCCTGTCAAAACTTTCACCAACAATAACTACTCGCAGCAGTTGGATAATAACGAATGTCAGCACTAATGTTACCGCCAAAACAGCAAAGTGAACAGGAGAGACAGTCAGCATGTGCACGAGTTTTGGCAGCTCCTACAAACCTGTCAAATGCGGGAAGCGAGCTCTCATGGCTCAGCATCACGACTTTAGCCCACTTTAGCAGTGATAAACACCGAGCCACATGGCCAGACGGCCAGATCGATATCGGCCACCGCGCCATGGCAGTACGCACCTGAGTAGAGCAGCTGACTAAGTCGCAACGCCACAGCGGACTGCAGGATGCCGGCGCAAACTTCGTGCCCACCTCATCCCTGCAGATACTGCATCACCACACGGTACCATTGGCTAAGTCGATACCGTTACTGGCCGAAAGCAGTTCGGCAGACCATCACCAAGGAGACCGTAACGTAGGTAATTGAAATCGACACCGTTCAAGCAACACCACCGCAACAGGTGCCTGCAGTTAAACCTAGGCGGGCTCTAAGGGTTGATGTGACGCCCAACATTGTGACGCACCCGCAAAGTGGTGAAACCTCAAATGCAAGGGCAAGAGGGGGGGGGGGAGCGTTTGACGTGTGCTGAGCCCTCGCCCCTTAGACCATTTGCCTGCCGTATGCAGCAACCACAGCAGGTAGCCACACTCTACCATACGTGAAAGCACAGTAGTGATCAGCGTTATGCAAGTGCAGGTGCAGTGCAAATTGTCGCAGTGGCAGTGGCCAAGCAGCCATGTACACCGCGCACCATGATACAAGGAAAGAGTACCACAATGCTAATATTTTTCTGAAAGGACGTAACAGGGCAAGGGTGGTGACGAAGGTCATGTGCATGCAAAGGGACACCCGCAGACATATTTAAGCCCTAAAGTTTACTATAACTGTATTATGCAACTTGTCTGTAAATGTACCATCACCACATGTATTCATCCACACTTCATAATGTGTTTTGCAAAGGTAATATGTTAATCAGTATGCACAGAGACTAATTAGCACGTAAGAGCAGTTCTGAGCAAGGGAGTGTATTGTTTTTCAAAGTGCAATGTGACAAAGTAGTTCCTCATAGCTCGCTTGCACAGCAACTCAATCATGCGCGCTATGTTAAGACTGCAGTAGACGCAGAGTTTTTCGAGAGGCAGGTCGCGTGTACCATCCGTCCGCGCCTGGGCGACCCTCATCTTTTGCACTGATCATTAACTTCAATACTGTTTTAATCAACCAGAACAGTTCGTTTCTGCCGCCCCAGTTAAGTCTGTACCCTCAGAGCACCAACACTGCCATGTGGTTCGGCACACGTGCTGTCATCGTGAAAGTAGTTGTCGCAGTGGCTGGATTACGTACCTCCCTACAGGCCAATTAACGAAGTAACGAGCAGTGCATTGCTGCCGTACGTAAGCATCAAGGACGCCTTACAACCGTTAGGAAGAGCAAAAATACTAACATCATTGGACCTAATAAGTGGCTACTGGCAGAGATGCCCATAGTGCCCAAAATTAAAGGGTAGAGAGAAAACAGCTTTTACCACACCTAACAGGACACATTACCAATTTTGCGCTATGCCATTCGGCTTGAAGTGTGCTCCCGCAACTTTCCAAGCGATGGTGATGCGTGCGCTATACGATCTAATAGGTGAATTCACTCTCACCTATCTAGACTATTTAATAGTGTGGTCACAAACATGGGAAGATCACATGCACCGTCTGGCACTTGTGTTGGAAAGACTAGCAATGAATGGGTTGACGTGCACGGTAAAAAAGTTACCCTGGCAAGATGGAACTAGATTTCCTAGGTCACTTAGTGAGTGAGAAAGGGAAAACTCCAAATCCGGAACAGTTACAATTAATCGGCCAGCAATGTCCGCCACGTACGCAAAAGCAGCTACGGAAATTTCTTGGTCGAATAAACTGGATCCGTGAGTACATAAAGGAGTTATTAATGATACCAGCACTACTGCCACAGTAGAAATGGTTTGTGTGGACGAGCGAAGCAGAACAAGCATTTGAATAGATAAAGGAACACTTCAAAACATGTGCAATGCTAGCATGATATGACCCCATGCAATCGCTGTTTTTACAGACCAACACCAGTCAGGAGGGGGTTGGTGCGGTCTTGTATCAATGTAAAGAGGACGGAGAGAAGCATGAAATTGATTTTGCGAGCGCTTGGCAGTGGTGTGGGCCATTAAGAAGTTCTGTGCCTTTGTAGAGTATAGAAGGTTCTCATTATGTACAGATAATCTATGCTTGGTCTGGTTAAGTAGCATGAAGGAAGCACGTAGCAAGTTGACCCTGACCAGTTCCTGACGTCCACTTATCCCTTGTGCCCATTTGTTCCATCTCGTGACCGTGGGTCATAATATTTAACATTCACCACAAGAGGTAACTCTCGTGAATAATGGATATGTGACCTAAACGAGTGTGTCCAGTGAAGCCATGACCGTTAGATGCAACAGCCATTGGAGGGAACACTGGTATAAGCGGTGCTACTTATTCCCACGACTTTCCTATGTGCGCGACGTCGACGGGGCCCATGGCCGAATCCGGAGTGCGACGTGTCTCCGAGTGGTTTCAAAAGATGGGGAATCAAATTTCCGCAGGAAGTGTGAAGTGGCGAGCGATTCCCTAGCAGCATTAATTAATAGAAACATTTTTATGCATAATTCACGGTGATTACACCATAACTCATTAGGGAAACTGCCCGCTCCAGCATAGAGAGTCGATAACATTCCATAGAAAACAGGGTGTAGCTCCGCCCTTAGTTACGAAATCCATGTCTCGTCACATCCATACACATTCCTGAAATTAATTCCATAACGACACATGCTGTTTCTAAAATGTTAATTATAATAGTGTACATGTAATCATCTATCGAGAATTAGCCACCTGAGGCATAATTTCATTTAATATCAGCCTTCAAATGTGATAACATTCTCATGACGTCACATTCTTAGCCATATCTGGGTTCCAGCGTTCACGAGCGTGTCACCAATGTGTTTTAATTTACCAATTTTAATTATGTACAACATCTATTTCACTTATCATTAAGTTCAGTTTTTTTTTCATGTTTTCATTTTGGTGCTGGATTCGCCGGACGTGCGGCGAAACCAACGCCATTTTGTTAGTCAGACTTCAGCACTCGAGACAACCTACAGGGCAGACGGTAAACTCCGCATACTCCCCTCGGAAATTCAGTATAGGCTGTATTTTTCTTCATATCCATAGCTAATGTAATTCAAGAACCTTCTAGTATTTTAATTTAGCCGAGAGGAGGTCTCCCTGCATCCTGATGTAACATAACAGGACTTCACGTACGGGACATGTTTCACGTAATTACAATCTAAGGCCTACACCTTATTTTTCAGCAGTAGCGACCACCGGCCGGTCCAGAGTGCCAGGTCCACTTAACCAAGGTACGCATTAACAAGTGCAGTAATATTCCGTTGTACGTTTACAGTAATAAAAGTCATACCATAATTAGGTGTTTTTTTTTGCATTTAACTCTCCTGAGTTCATATGGTACTGCGCCCTAATAGCAGCCTTCAAATTTACTAGTGTATTTCAGTGTCTCTTGATTTTACGGGGCCTGCCTCCCTCAAGCAGGGTAAATTCAGTAGTAATACAGGCGTGCGAAGTGGCCGACAGCTTCGCCCACATGCAATATGTTACCTTTACGTAATATAACGGACAAATTCACTCAGCTCTCCTTCATATTGACCGCGTATCCAGAGTCGCCGTCGGCCGTACGACCCCATCAACAATCGTCCTCTACACCGAATGTGGCGCCGGGCACATCATCAGTTCCTGTTCTCCACCTGCTCTGAGGCGGGACACAAACACACCACCAGCACCTCTGGAGGCGCAGCGCGTCAAGTGGCTTTCCCAGCTCGGGCGAATAAAACACAAGTCTAGACCAGCAAGCCACATTCCTACGTCAAAAAGGTTTGCCCAACATGGGCAAATCAAACAACAGTTGAACATCGTAGTGCAGGAGAGCATCAACAACACGTCGGTAGTCTGCTCAATGCAACACGTGGACAACAGGCTACACGACAAAGGTAACAGTGCTACAGTACTTCACAACGAACAGCTACAGTCAATGGTGAGTAGCCTGAAACCTTGAGACACCTCTCTATAAAAACGCAATTAAGGAAGTACAGTAAACATCGATAAAATCAATGGTTCGTGTTTTTATTTGTCACACTAATTATGCAAATATTATATTGGTCAAGTTGTCAGTATTGTTTACACTGTAGAGTTCATATGTGTTACATCGACAGACGTACAGTGAATCGAGTGGGAAATAACGTACGTCAACTGATGTCTAGTGAGGACCTGCCTCTGTCAAAACAATCCACTAATCTGGGTTGTTTACTTGCGACATCAGACGTTTTAACTTTTGTAAACATACACTGGTTAGACGTGAAAACACGTAATGCAAAATACACAACTGTAAGCCAAAACGGATGCAAGTCGAACACACCCACTCGACACTGCAAGTCTAAATTATATGTAAATGTGTACATGTATACAACACAGTACAGCAAATGTGTATAAGTAGGTGCGAGAGTGTTTTGTAAACAAACGCACAAGGCGTTATCAACGTGTACAGTAATCGGCAACAGGTATCACAACAAGTAAAGACAGTATTTTCAAGCAATACCAGTCAGCAATTAAGATGGTGTGCAGCAGCAACAGCCCATAATGCCGAAATGGCCGTTCGAAACAATTGATTTAGACCTCATTGGCCTCTACCACAGATCTACAGGGGGCAATAGATTCATTCTCATGGTGACAGATAATTTTTTCGAGATGGGCTGAGATCTATGCAATCAGTAGCCCACGAGTGCCAAATATAGTCAAGCCAATCCAAAATGAGTTTTTCATACATTGGGGGTACCCAAGGCAAATTTTGACAGATAACCGTACACAATTCTCGAGGAGAAAATTGCAAGAGTTGTGCAACCAGTGAAAACCAACCATTTTAAAACAGTGGTATACCATGCACGGGCCAACCCCACAGAGCATCACAACCATGACCCAAAGACACAGTTTCGACTCTGTGTGGGTGAAAAACACAACAGTTGGGCTGAACACCTTCCCGCTGCCCTGTTTACCCTCCACTAGTGAGTAAATGCTGTCATGGGAAGGACACCCACGGACGTGCTATTGGGGAGAAATCTCACACTAGCAGGCTAAACGCAACTGCCCCACGAACACGGCAACCAGCAGCACAAAGTGCAGTGGTCAGTGGCTCGAGAATCGCAGGCAAGGCAGCGTGAGCAAAGAGATCACTAGAGGAGGTACACATCGAGGTAGGTCCCACCAAGTACAAGACCACCACCTCTGCAGGAAGGAGAGCATGAGTATTTGCAAACACACCCGCAATAAGCTGCCTGGCAGCAAAATGGAGTGGCCCGCACATAATTGCATGGAGTGTTGGACCGACCACATACATGGTCCAGGTGTGGGAGGAAGTTGGTGAGAGCACACCGGGACGACATCCGTCGCATTGCAGGAGACGTCAGTAGGGAAGATGCGCTTGATGCCTCAGAGCCATACAAAAGCGAAGAGCACACCGAGCTCCAGGAAAGAGCAAGCGAGGAGGAAGGTGGGTCGACATCCCCACAGGGGCGAGGTTACTAGAGGTAACAGTCACGCATAAGCTGGAAATCTCAAAGTCCACCAGGCCCGAGAACTTAGTTACACGCAGCAATGAGCATGGCGCAATAGCAGCGTCGGTCGGAAGATGACGGCAAGCGGCACATGAGAACAGCATGCAGAGAACCACAGCATGGAGTGGAGTGGCAGGAGGGGAGAAGTTTGACCCCGATGATGCTCAACAGCAACACCGATGCCAAGCCAGTGGAAGGTCAGAGGTGCATGGAAGGTGTGTCTGCACCTTCAACAAGGACAGCAGCAGAGGGTGCAGTGAACCCGACGATGCCCAGCACAGTGGTGGCCAGGGGGGCTTGTCCGAAGGTCCGTCCGAATATGTTCGACGGCGAACCGCCTACAAGCGACACTGTTTAAACACCAGCACAGCAACCGGTGCCTGCAGTTCCTGCAGAAATTGCACGAGGAGAAGGTCCGACGCCCGATGTCGCGACGCACCCAGGAAGGGGTGAAACACTGCACAGAAGAGGAGAAGCAACGGAAGAGCAAGTGAGCATGGGAGTGGGTCGCGTCTGTGGCAATGAGCAAGGGGAGATAAGCAACAGACAGGAAGAGATGCAACTGGAGTGCAAGAGGGAGCACGTGAGTAGCACCAATGGCGGGGATGAGTCGGCCGGCTCTTACGTCCTGCATCGATCGCGGAGGCAGAGACATCTGCCAACAGCATGTACGACCTGCAGGGGTGTTCCGGCACCTTGAAAACCAGCATGGAAGCAGGGGACAGCTGACAGTGATCGGCTGCAGCAGCTGTTACCAGCACGTACAGGGGAGGCAATTAGGTGTCCCTATCAGCTGCGTCCACAATGGCAGTTAGGTAGGTAGTATGCCTGCTGCCAGTGAAGACATCATGGCTGCAAACTGTCTCAAAAGGGAAGTGGGGGCTTTTGATGTGAGCCGAGTTCCTAGCCCTTAGACCATTTGCCTGCCAACCACTGTATCTGCAGCAGAGAGCCGCACTCTACCATGCACTGTAGTGTATCGGTGACCAGCAGAGGTGTAAGTGCAGTGTGTGTGTTACAGGTGCAACACAACACAGAATAGGATGAAAATGCGGCCACGTGCACAGCCGTGCAAGGACACAAGGAAGTAGTATCCACGTATATTATTTTTGAGGTCGACAGCACCTAGGCCTCGTACCATTCACCACGTCGTGCCAGTAGAGGCGTCAGGAATGCAACACAACAGCACAGTGTAGCACATGAGTTGGCGAACCAGTGCTGTGTGAGGGTTATGTGTCAAGTGTAAGGGTGTATTAAGGTGTAATTAGGGTTACATCAGTTGTTAAGGAGCGTGCAGTGTATGTTTAATTTTTATGTGGAAGTCATCATCTACAATCCACAAGTGTTAGTGTAAATGTCAAATGTTCTTTCGCCACAAGTGTTAGTGTACTGCATCGTGCATCAGTGCGCACAAGTATGCCAATTTTCAAGCATTATTGCAATGTTTTGTAGTGTTTCACATTCACGTGTTATTATCCTCATATCATTTTGTTTGTTTTGCAGTGTGTTATGTGTTGTTATTATGCAAGAGAATATTTAAGAGTGTTATTGCAAGTGTAGTAGAGTTAAGCATAGTTTTGCAATGTGCAAGGTGACGAAACTAGTTTCATGTGGAATACTGTGGCGGCAACCACGGTGAGTGTGCCATGTTGTAACGACAGTAGACGTTTAGTACGCGGAGTGGCAGGTCATTTACCATTCGGTACCGCGCCCGGGCGGTGTTCACACCTTATACCAACATTTTTCTATCGCAATATTATTTTTATGTAACAGGAACCTTTTTCTCAAGCCGCCCGGGACACCGCCTCTCACCCTCTCCAGGTTTGCATTGCTTGGAGAAGTTTAACTTGCATTAAAGTCACACACGGGCCTTCGCACAATTTTTCCGCATCACCGCTGACGACCGATTAATTTCCGGCCCATTTCATGTAAAGTGTTGCCCTAGAGAAATTGTAATCAAGCGCCTAAATAAACGGCAGTATGTTAGCCGAGTGCTTTTATTTGAGATAAGCCACAAGGCATTTCAAGGATGGGCACATGTACACTGACTTCCAGCTTTTGTTTGCAAGTGTTTACAGTGTAAAGTAGCATAGGTGTGTGGATAGCCTAGATAATTCATCACGTAGCATGTGTGGCAGTTCCATCAGTATACAGTACGAGGAGTGACACAGCACAACAGATTGATAGCTACCTTTGGTCGTCGGCTGCACGGCCCAGAGTGAAGAAGAGTCTGCTCTACCACTTCAACTGCAGTAGGTCTGGATAGTACCTGGCGCCCAGGTAATATACCTCATTCCAATCACCTCGCCCAGACAAACCACTCCTTAATTTTCTAAATTTTATAATCTTCACTCTGACTGCTGGACCACCACCCGCTGGCCTAAGTTTGCTCCTTTCTGACCATCGGAACCCAGTCAAATGGCAGTGCTCTAAGATGCTCTTCTGGTCCGGCACACACAAACAAGGCGTGTTGCCCCGAAAATGAATTTTGAAAATTTCTGTCCAAGAAAAATTAACTTGACTTAAATTTTTCAGCTGAGGGCTGTTGAGCATGTGTACTTTCTTGCAAAATTTTTTGCACTTTGTAATACTGAATGCATGTATGCTACTGAAAAATTTTGCGTGAGATGCAGAGCACAAACAAAATAAATATGCTAAAATTCCTACAAAAATTCCCATAAATTTATTAGCATATTGCAAATGCTTTAATTAAGCACTGGATACTCGCATTTCTTTTAATTTCTGTCTAATAATGTAGCATAACCAGAACCATTATTGTTTTTGCTCGCCCGGAGTCAGCACCACCTCACAGCCAAGTTGTTTTGTACATGGCTGGCATAACTTTACTGCCGTAACGTCATGTAGGCCCACAGCCTGTTTATACACTGTAAGTACTCGCCTAGCTTTAACAACGACTCATTCATGTAAGTGCTATGTATAGAGGAAAGTAATTAAATAAACCACATGATTGTTTAATCAGTGTGTTTATTTGATACCGCCGCAACTGCGCGGCTTATGGTAACCTTAACCTAAAATGACTACGTAAATATTAATGGTGTTGGGAGGCCACGACATCCCACTTATGCATGTGTATTGGCATATGGAGGAGGCCAACAGCCCCCACTAGACCAGGCATGTAGCTCTGTAGAGATCATCGCTATCTTGGGGAGTAAGCATAGTAACCTCTTGGTTGCCCCTTCATGTCTATAACCAGCACAACTACCAGGAAGGCCATATGGGCCATCGGCCATCACAATCCCAACCTAGTCTCGTACTCTCTAGCACTGGCACCCTGATGTGAGCTCAGTGCTCCCGTGTGCCCTTATGACCATTTGTACCGTCGCATTCCGCTATCACATTAGTGTGTGCCGGGGACAAGTCGAACAGCCCAAAGTACTTTGGTGCAGGCCGCCGGGAACAGCATGTAACTTTCCTAGTAACCCAAATCGCGTAACTCCAAATCGGCCATTTAACCTATTCTCACAAGATGGAACTCTTGTGGGCCATAAGTTAGCGGTCTGGCATTGCGTCCCTGTGAAGCCACGGCCGTCAGATGATAGCACCATTGGAGGGAACGTGGGGGCTGCCTGTACAACAGCATAACATGTGTTTCTAGTTTGGCGTGTGTCGGCGGGCCTGTAGGCCGAAGTATGAGTGTAGCGATGATGTGAAGTGTGTCAAAAGACTAGTTTATTGTCTCAAGACGCCACTCATGTAGTCACAAGCTTTAATATGAATTCCTTTGTAGGCATGGATAATGAAGCTGCACTTAGTTCATTTTAACATTCAACTGCATCACATAGATGAATACCATAGGTGTGACATCAAGGAAAACGTGTGTTCACAGAACGTTACTTTAATCAACCAACACTCTGTGAACGACAAAGTGCAGTACTCTCTCCAGTACCAGATTTGGGTGGAGTTTTTAAGGTAATAAATGTACAGGGCTTTAAATCGTCATTATGGCGCATTTTTCACCATGTTCAACCCGCATATTCATGTTCATATAAAACATTCATAAGGACGGCAGCATTCCCGTGACATCATCACAAAACCTGTTAATTTAGCATTTAGAAACACGGGAATGTCGCCAACATGTGTAAATTGATTAATAGAAATTAAGAGGTCATAGAGAAGTGTTATATAACCTTTGTGTAAGAGCAAGGGCAAAAAGCATAATGAGCTAGCACGAATCTGAACGCACCCTCAGCTTTCGCTTGTGCGAAACTGAGCGTCGTTCGGAGTCTGATCCTTCACCATCAACCAACACGTTGCTCGGGAACAGCGCTCTTCAGTGCATCCCCTCGATATAGTAACTTTTGGGTGTAAATCATTAAGTTATCAATAGTGTAAATTCTGGAACCATTTTGCTTTTATCCTAATACGGAGGCGCCGACCAACAGCGAATTTTTACCGCAAAAACTTAAGTGTGCAGTATTCATGTTTTAGAAAGCAGCATCGGCAGGCAACAGTGCCAAGCCTGCATAATATATCTTTGTAGAGTACAAGGTCAGTTGTATTCCATTAGATGCAATAAAAGTGTGCGTGGTTAATTCCCACCTTTTATTGTTTTTACCCTAGGTAATTGTGGGCACGACGTCCTTAAGGCCGAAGTTTAACCTCAGTGCTTTGTGTTTAGTATTATGGGTCCTTCCCTCTGTAGGCAGAGTAGAGTAAGTGTTTGTCAATGGCTGTGTAAGAGGCCCTTTACCCTAACGCTTGTTTAGTGGTAGAAACCACTATTTAAACTTCAGTGCCGGTAAGTGCACGACGAACAATGCAACTAGTATGGCGGCAACCTCCAGGAATCCCCGTGGCCGTCGGCCCATGACACCAACATTTGCTCAACCAAGCTGGCGCCGGGCAACACATCATCTCGCCCTTGCTTTATCATTCCTGAGAGGGGGCACATGTCATAAATGGCCTTGCCCAACTAGTGGGGCTAATTCAAACAGCTGCAAGTAAGCAAGTCAACTATGACCTACTTCATAAATCACGCGTACAACGCAGGAAAAAACAACACACACGGCAAGTCACATCAATATACAGCGTAGTTTGGGAAGAAATTACAACATAAATGTAAAATTAAAGGCTTCATTCAGTATAAACAGGTACATCTTGATATGTGTGCAAAAATTGATGGGTTGCAAGTTTATGCGTAGTGACACAAAATGTTTAAGAGCAATGGTAAAAAAACTGGCAAGTCAAAATTTTAGTATACATTTAATGTCTGTAGTGTCCTGTGTTTACCTGTAAACACAGTGGGTATGCAAACATTGTCATGCATTTGCAAGTGCTATAATAAGCACTTAATTTATAATTTGTTTGCATCCAGAGTAACTATTTTATGATCATGTTAAAATTGCTAGGCAATTGGCATGCACTTAAAGTTGTTGATAAATACACACATAATTTATGTATGTATTTTTCATTCATTGTATGTATGCATTTAAGGGCAGTGTACTTGTATGTGTTTTAAAGGGTTTTGTTATGAACGAACTGTATCTTGTGGCAAATGACATGCTGGTGAATGGTGAAAAATATGGTCCCCTCTCCTGTGCAATAAGAGTGTATTTATGCATGAAAGGGCAGTGTGCTTGTACATGTATTTGAGTGTTATGTTATGCACGAACTGTATCCTGTGGCAAATGACATGTTAGTGAGTGGTGGAAAACATGGTCCCTGCTCCAGTGCAATAAGAGTGTATTTATTAATTTAAGTACTATGTTATGTATGTCAAGTCATGTCTTGTTTTGTGTACTGCCTAATGTGCAGGAAAACGCATGTGCAAAAGAGAACAGTTTATGTCATGTTATGTTATGCGTGGTGTAACTGCCATGATGCACAGGAAACCACATGTCTGCAAGTCAGTATGTAATGAGTAATAAAATTCTGCATAACCCAATCTAGTGAGTAACCAAATAGCCTTTTTGTAGCATTGCATTACATAAGAGAAATACGTGCAACAGCAAAAGCTGGAAGTGTTACTAAATTAATTTTTAGGCCAAACTAACCTAACGAAATTACATATAAAAGTTTCGATGCAGTTCGAGAAATTTTCAGCAAGCAAGCACCGTTTTTGTGTGGGGAAGATGGAAGTGCTCGCGAGGCCTCCATTTTGAGACAGGGTCGAGCCACACCACCTACCACCCTTCATATTGACCCGGGGTCGCAGGGTATGCATCACCAGCGGGACGCGCAGCAAGAGGTGACTACCCTCCCCTTTTCCTCTTGGATAGCAACGGGACTTTTCCCGACGTGCGCATGTGGAAAGTGGGTCAATTGCAAAGACTACACAACAACTGTCATTATGGCAGATGCGACACGGAATATCTTTGGGCAGTCGCGCGGTACAAGCCCCAACCTATTATGCACAAGTAGTGGGAAAGTAAGAACGTAATGCCTAAAGTGTGTACACCCCATAGCTAAAACAGATGCAGCTCAGGGCATCGGTTGCCCATGTAGGGAACTGGAGGCCACAAAATCTTTATAAAACGAAATACAAAGAGAAAAATAACAGCATAATCTGGTCAGCATGGAGATCGACCTCTGCCGGCGCTCGCATGGCATTATGCATGGAGTGTAATAGACCACGAGCAGTCTGGTGCACCATCGGCCCTGTACAGAAGCACACCTGCAAATGTACACAAGAGTAACCTACAAATTTATTTCGGCAGTGAACCTGAACAAAATTATCGCAAGGGACGGTGCGAGATACAAATACTGTGTTCTGGTATAGGCAAAGGCGAAATGGAATGTGCAAAATGTAGGAAATATTTTCATGCAGGGTCCCTGACACAAGACGAGCATGCAACAAAAGACCAGCAGGGATTGATACTATGTAATGGTTGCACAAATACACTCGTCCCAAACCTCCGCAGAGAGTTAGACTTCGTCACAAGGCGTGAGATACTACCACACATATGTCATCAAGATGTATGCACAGAAGAACAGGGCCAGATAGCTGCGTGTGAGTGATGCGGAAATTTGTCACATTGGCAATGTTATTTATTAATTGAAGGAGGCTGATAGATAACAAATTCAATTGGGCCTCAACATTATCTATTTTACTGATTTCAGTGTTTTGTTTAAGGCTTGAGAAATGCCATTAATGGTAGCTGCTAATGAATTCACTTTACTTTCAACCTGGTTTTTAAGTTCCGTAATTACCTTAAATGTAACACTTATGGCAGTGTTAGTAGTCATGATATTGTTGGCAATGTTAGTGATTTGATTATCTAACTGCATATCTTTATTAAGAAGTGCACGAAGGTGCTTATTGGTGAGCACATTGCAACATCAACTTGTTATGTCCCCAATAAACTGTATTCCGCATTTACTACGGAATTTTGTGTTGACATCGCCAAGGTTTTCTTGGAGCACTCCTTGTTCTAATACCTGCATGTAATCATAAAATAATTTTTCATTTGTGCATGATTGTGTGCTCTTTTCATTACAAACGAAATGCAAATATTCGTCAAGCGAAGCTGGTATGTTAGGGAGGTGTAAGGGAATGGTGTAAATCAGTGGGATGCTATCTTCGTAAACAAAATCTACGTCGGCCGGCATCCAATAAATGCTAGCATGGGTTCTGAAGTTGGCAGGCACTGTAAATATTGTTGGCAGGGCAAGGCAGACTGCGGTAATGGTCTTGATTGTACGCCGAGCATAGAGGATCCCCACTCCTTGTCTTGTGCTCGTCTGCTGTATGGCATTGCCATGATGATACTCCAGCGTATGTGCAGAGCGTACGTCGCACTCGTGTACCTCTACCAACTGCCACTGGGCTGCGATAGCAATTTGTTTCCTCTGCCAGTGTGACACAATGCTCGGGCTGGGGTTGGCAGCCATGGATACCTTCTCCATGTGTCTGTTGCTCTGTAGTCACCCAGCGGTGTGGTGACAGCAAGGAAGTGCAGACAAGCACCTCACGCTGCCTGAATCCTGCTGCAGTGGCCACGTGCTGTACTTGGAGTGTAGTCAGCATGTCCCAGTTGTGGCGTGTACAGATGGCAGAGGCATTCTCTTGTATAGCAGTGACACAGTAGTTCACGTACCCTTGTATGGTTCAAGTACACACACACTGTAACACATTTTAAATTCGTTTGAAACACTGATCATTTTATACACTTACAGCACACTGACATATCAAAGAAGGGATATTATTTAACGAATGCAGTTTTCATGTGGCGGGAGCAGACAGTGTCAAACTTAGGAGGGACAGTTTTGTTTACTTGAATATGAATGATAGAGTCTCCTAAAAGGTTTGTCACCCTATAAGGTCCCCGGTAGCGATGTATAAGCACATTTTGTCTTCCCTGGTTACGCACCCATATGTTATCATTGATGCTCAATGTGTTTTGTTTGTGCATCGTATCAAATTGGTTTTTCTTGTGTCTTTGAGCCTGAAGTAAATTGAGCTTGGTATTATCGTGATCTTGCAGTAATTTTGACACCAGTTGTTAGCATGGTCAGAGTATTTGACTGCTATTGCCTGTGCTGCGTTCGCAGCTTCTTCGCCATGTATGAGATAGAAGGGTGTATATTTTGTAGTTGTATTTAAACTGGTATTGTAATTTAAAATGATAAATCAAAGCATAAATGCCAATTCACTTGATTGGCATTGGCACATGCAGTTAACTGTTATCCTACAATACGGTCTGTGGCTTCGACTAAACCGTTTCATCTCGGGTTGTAAGCAGTGGTGGTTAACTTTTTTTGCCTAAAATTTTCAGCAGTTGGCTGATTAATTCATTTTGAAAACTTGTGCCGTGATTTGTCAAAATCTGGTCGAAGCATCAAAATTCAAAAATGACTTGTTTAAGGAACTGGGTGTATGTAGTGGTGTCTATGGCAGTTACGGCTTTCGCGACAACACATCTACTTAAGTATTCCGTCATCACCAGAATATACTTATTTCTATGCACAGTGGAGGGGAGAGGTCTTTTGCATCAAGTTCCCAGGTTTTAAATAGTGGCTGAGGTGGAATTGAAGTAATCTGACCCATAGGCTTAGTATTGGGTGCCTTAGTCTTCTGGCATATTAGAAATGCGCATACATAATTTTTGACATATGTAATCATCATTTCCCAGTGGCAGACTTATTTAATTTTTTGAAGTCTCTTAAAAGCACCAAAGTGTCCACCCCCAAAGATGGCATCATGGTGAGCCTGTATTATTTCGTTCAGGTAAACTTATGGCACTAATGTTAATTTCTTTGGATCTTGTGGTATGTTTATGTTGAGGTAAATTTCTCTATTTGCAGTTATTCCATATTGGCGACTAAGTCTGCAGTATTTGATATGTGACTGTTGTGGGTTTAATAATGCATGTTTCAACTGTCGAATGTGAGGATTGTGCTTGTACTCACCTGCGAAGGGTGAGGTGTTATCAGTTACTGGCACAAGTGTAAAATAGAATCATCATCAAGTTTAATATATTCCTGCTCGTGATGATATTTTGACAATAAGTGTGGTTTTCCATTTTTGTTTATTATGATAATTTTGCAATTCAAAATGGGATCAATACAATTTGTCTCTACCTTGTTGGGGTTGTTTTCCATTATTACTTGTATGTTTACCTGATACATAGTGGTCATTATTTTACAAATAGTGTACACTGGGATAATTTCTTCGTCAGCTAAAGCTTTTTCTACCTTAGTTTTGTCTTTTGACTGTAATTCGTTTTGGAAGAAGTCTTTCATTTCCGCCCAATTGTTTGTTGTGTATTTTACTATGCTCTTTTTATTTCTTTGTGTTTGTCACATTTTTGTAACACGTATTGTGCTAATGCTTAGTAAAGTCACATACAATTTAGCATATTGTGTTTGACTTTGTATGTGGTGTAGTTGACTGTGATGTTTTGTGTGTATGTCAGTATGGGTTGTAATGTGGCTTAATGAGTCTGATAATGTATTTAATTCTCCTTTAACAATGCGTGGTTTTGAAATTGTATTCACTGAGTGTGATAGCCATCTTTTTCATACGAATGTTGTGCTCTGATATCGTTCGTAAGTACCTGAGGCTGGCATGATCAGTCTCGATTATGAAGTAACGTCTGTATAAATATTGTCTAAAGTGGTTGCATAAGTAGAAAATAGAGGCAAACTCTCTTTCGGTCACATTCCAGTGCGATTCATTAAGGGATAGCCATTTCGAGACGAATGCAATTATGCTTCTTTGTTTAGTTTGTGGGTCTTTTTCATGAGAGTACCACCTACAGTATCGTTACTCGCATCACAGGCTAGAATAATATTGTTGTGCTTGTCGAATTTCTGTAAAATAGGTGCTGCTATAATTGCTTGCTTAAGTTGTAGGAATGCTATTTAATTCTGTTCTTCCCATTTGTAAGGTATGTTTTGTTTAGTTAAGTCAATCAGTGTTTGAGCTGTTTTTACACAGCACAATATATATCATCCAAGGTATGAGGTCATGCCCAAAAATGTACATAGGTATTTAATCTTGGCTGGAGGTGCCATCTGTTCAATAGTGCATACCTTCTGTGGGTCAGTAGTGATACCTTCTGGTGTTATAATGTTACCTAACACTATGTCTGACTGTTCCACGAATGTGCACTTTTTAGTGTTCACTTTAACATTAAACACGCACAATCTTTCAAAAATGTTCTCTATATTGGTGATGTGTTCTTCAAACGTGTTTCCTAAAATAAATATATCGTCAATATAGGCTATAGGCCCTAAGAATGCATCAATGAACATTTGGAAATATTGTGGTGCTTTGGATAGGCCCATTGGCATACATTTGTATTGAAATAGTCCCATGCCATCTTTGCTAAATGCGAATTTATATCAGTCCCTTTCGCTGACTGGGATGCTATAGAATCCAGAAAATAAATCTAAGTTGATGATATAGTGTGAATTTTGCCATGCATTTAAAATGTCCTCAGTAAGCGGTAAGGGATACTGAACTCTGGTTAAATGTTGATTGAGATTTCTAAAATCTGCTAATAATTTCAATCTACCATTCTTTTTAGAAACAACTAAACTCAGTGCCCAATAAGGTGAGTCAGCTTCTTCAGTTATACCTGCTTTTTCCATATCTGTAATTTGCATCAATAATTCATCACTAATTTTTGGGCTTATATGGTAAGGCCTGGTGGCTATAGTTTTGTCATTGGTAAGTTCAACTTCAATTTCGAAATTTTTTTGCCTTTGTCAATTCCAAAATGCTATTTGCAAACCTATCCTGACACTTATTAATAATATTAGTAATGGCTGCCGTTTGTTTGCTCTCTAAGCCTTTGTTAATCTTGGGTAGTGTGTTTTGTTAATTTTCGATGCTGTATAATTGATTTATATAATGTTCTACAGAAGCAGCGTTGTTGCGTGTAGCTGTAGCCGAATGTATCGGTACCTCAATAATTTGATAGTCATTGGCATGTATAAAAAGAATGTTATTTTTCTAAATTGGTATTACATAATACTTCTTAATAAAGTCGACTCCCAATACAATGTGTTGCTTTAAGTTGTCCACAACTAAGAAGTCCTGCAGATAAGTGTTACCTGAAATGCACAAGTTAATTGTTCTTTTAAATTTGAGTATTGCCAATTCTGAAGTTACTCTGACTAAGGTAATGTTTTCTGTTAATTGCTAGAGTTGTTGTGTCGAAATAAAAGTGCTTGCCACACTACTCCAGGAACACCTAGTGTCGAGTAATGCATAGTATTTCCTGCCTTTTATTTTGACAACTCGTGGTGTCGATGAGCGGATGTCGGCATGCTGACATTCCAATTTTGTGGTATGGCACAATCTGTTGACTTACTCTAGATTGAGGCGCAGGCCTGCTCAGAAAGTTATGATACTTTGGCTCATCATTGTAGGCCTGTCGACTTGTGTTATGATAATAACTGGTAGTGTCTACGGCACAGTTTTGTGTGTCCTGGTATAGATAAACTGTTTTGTGCCCCAACCCGAATTTGTTTTTAAAGCTTCTGAAGCAGTCACCAATATTTGTAACAAACTCGAAATTCTGCTGCGGGAACAATGTACAGTGATTGGCCTTATGAATTGTGTAAAAACACAACATGTAAGTATCTTGGGCAAAGCTACATGGGCCCGTAACTTTTTCTGCCTGCTCGATGTTTCGTGGCAAATTGGCAACGTCGCATTTCTCTGTGCTCAGTGGTGGCGGTGTGGCAATGTTGACCTCGATCATGTGGTGGGGCGGCGAGTGGTGTTTGTTGTTTTTCTCCAGCTTGGGCGACGATCCACACACAATTTGCCGAGGTGAAGGTTTTCGTGTTCTGACCGCATTCCCTGTCACTGCTGGCAGCATGAAGTCAATTATTGACATAGTGTGTCTCAATTTTTTGGTTTATGTTACACTCTTATTGCTGTGCTAGGGTCTGTCTGCTCCTGATCTTCAGGTCGTTGTGCAAATTGAATTAGGCAATTTATGATTATGATCTATTTCGGACAACTTTATTAAAAATTGCCTGACACATTTTACCCCCTCATTTTGAAGTTTTTTGGTATCTGACTAGACCCTGGCCTCGTGCTACCTTGGTTACATCCTCATGTATTGTAGTACTTGTGTTTCTTATTCTACTCGGAAATATAATTATCACGTATGTTTCTACCTTGGTAGAACCCTCTTCGGAAACTAGATCTGCCCCTCTGATACCGATGTGGTCCCTGATTTTGGTGTGAGCCTGTGGCATATTCCTTAATAACAATTATTGCTGTTCCTCTGATATCCCTGCCGGTGTTGATTACCACGAAAATAGCCACGGTTGTGTGGTGCTTGCAATGTAAGTTGTGCAATTTCTTCCTTTAATTTTGTGATTTCTGGTTCGAAACTTTTGGATTTGGGGTTGTGGCAGGCTTGTGATAGTTATTGATTGTAACTATACATCCCGATTTCTATTTGCTTAAGCTTTTCAATCACCTTTACAAGTGTGTCATTAGATAATCCTATTAGTTTATCTGCTATTGATGGCATCAAGGACTTCCACAGAACATTCAAAAACTCCTGGATGGTAACATGGGGATTGTATTTGTGCCTATAGTATTTCATAGTTTCAATGTGCCGCATGGTGTTTTCTCCGACATTTTGGCATTTGGTGTACAGGAGGTATTTGTATGTGTCTGTGTCTTCCATTGTGATGAACGTGTTACGTAATGTGGTTTGGAATTCCTGCCATGTAACTTAAGCAGGGTGGTTTCTTAAGAGTTTGTCTAATGCACGTTTTCTGTGCCTAATTGATTGAAATTTAAGGCGACTGCCTTTTTCTGCTTCGTACCACTGGCTGATTTCCTTGACAGCCTCATATGATTATAGGAAATCCGCAATATTTTCTCCTACTATGCCTGAGAATGATGTTGGTTTTTCTGGCTGGTGTACAACAATTTGGAGGACTGGTTTTGGCTGTTGCATGTTGTGTAGTGTGGGTGGGGTTGCCTGTGTGTCTGTATTAATGTATTGGTGAATGTTGGGAGGTGGTGTAAGTGTATTTTTTCGGAGCGTTTCTATCCCACCTCATGGTGTTAATTAAAACCTCGAAAGTCTTCCTGGGTGCTTAAGTACCCTGACTGTGATTGGTCATTTTCTTGTGTGTGTGTTGTTGTTTTGCTTTGGTAGTGTTCTAGGCTTGTGTTGAATGAAAAATCTAGGCTGTGATTTTGTTCTGCTGCTGATGTGTTTTGTGCGGTTTCGCTAAGGAACTCGCTTTACTTATCACTGATGTCTAGATCATGTTCTAGTTCTGTTGTATCTAGCAGCACACATTTAAGACATTTGGTAACTGATTTGTATCTAGCGATGCATGTTTAAGAAATTTGGTAACTGATGATTGTGCTGATTTGCTGCATGTTTCCATAAAAGTACTGTGTAGTTATTGTATGTTGTAGTGGTATATGTGCACTTGTGTGTTGTAAAATGTGCACTTTGAGTAACTTAAATTTACTTCTAATTACGAAGAGAGGATTTTTTAAAGAACTCCGAAAAATTAACAAAATGAGTGGAGTCTTTCTAGCTCACACGAAAACAGATGTTCCAATGTCCAGGAATATGCAGTAAGCATGCATGGGTATAATAGAAGCATTATTAAGCTGTAGTGATGCACTGGTGGTAGGCGACATTGCGTCGAAAAGCGTTAGCTGGCAAGTCAGTAGTCGTGACATCGCGGATTGCTGACTGACAGATATTGCGTAACAAACCTTGTGTACTCTCGCAAACACAGTTGGCCTTGACTGCATGGAAGTGAACAGCTGTTAGTCGCATTGACGCTAATTGATTGACACTACTGTTAATATTAAAATGTATTACCGCAATAAAATATACACATCCACATATACTGACTGTTGTGACTGGTTTACATGATCATACACACATACAAGGAAAATAAAATATACTTTTCTAATACTGCCGATATTTTTTGCTAAGCACACAATAGTTACCTAAGTTGCAGCTACATGTGAAACTCTCACTATGCTAATCATAATCTGTTTCTTGCAGGGGGATGGTGTGAAGTGCAAAAATACTAAAATTGTTCATAAATAAGAAGTTTACTCTCACAAGCATGAGTTGGAACGAATGGCGCCTCCACCAATGTATCATCTCCCTCCTGCCTGCCTAATCACTTCCAGTATCTCAGCTAATTTAACTGTGTAATTAGAGATTATTATATCACTTAAGCCAATGCACCTCCAGGGGGAAACTTACACAGAGGTTCGTAGCTCGATGGTAAATAAGAAAAAGAAACCTGGGAATTCTCTAAAATACAATACACTTTTATTAACACAATTCTTTACTTTTATTGGAACAATGTATAATATTTACAATTACTCTTCATCCCTATTCGCGATCTGTAGTACTAAATTAAGTTACGTGGAATAAGTTGTGACCTGCCTATCATTGTCAGAAAGCTAAATAATTACAGTCTAACGAATTCTCGAGAGATGACCTTACAACCTACTGCCAAACCGAATATGCTCACCCCAGAAGTTGTAGATGTTGTCGGCTATGAGCTCCTCAAGGCCTGGACAGGTATGGTGCCTCTGTCGTCTCAGCCTCGCTAGGACCTTGGCGTCGTGGGCCCCGGCTAGTAACATACAGTATATCTTCTGGTCGTATGGACGCATCTAGGGAAGCGGGGGGGTTGCTGCGGCCTTGTATTTATATCCTGGGCCGAGTGGCCCAGTGCAGCCTATTTATTAAACATTGTGTATGGCCAAGCTCTGGCCACTACACTTTGCTGCATGATGCATCATGGTGACTTAACCATTCAGAGACAAAAATTTCTATGTGTAATAATTGCAAGTGTGTGTAAGTGCACACAATGTGGACTTAATCTGAATATCTTGCTGGAATAAAATAAAAATATTTATTTTGGTTTTTGGTGATAAAAAAATTAAGTGTGAAACAAAATTAATGTTGTTTATAAGATAATGTCAATCAGTTCACTATTTGGATGAGAAACATTCATAAAAAATTTATTTTGCTTTTGACTGCACAATCAAGTTAAATCACAATGTTGCTGAAAGTAGGGTGCACTCTTTTCTCATAGTTAATATTGAAATTCAAAGTGTTAAAATATAAAATATATATATAATAACAAAAAAAAAGATTTAATGATAAAAGTGAAAGTTAAGATGTCAAAGTAACAATAATACTCCATATATATTGTATTGGTTCACTTATAGTACTGGTTGTTGAGAATAATAATTTGTTTATTTATTTTGTTGTGTCCAATTTTTGGGCATTTTGACGGTGTGCTGTGGGATGAGACATGGTTAATTTGGTTTTCGATAGCGGTAAATTGAGTTACTGGGAAATCTGGATGAGGATTTGTATAACTATAACCAGTCGCCAGGCATTGCATGTGGAACAATGCCAAGTTGAAGTGAAGAGCCTACTCTGTTGACTCAGGGTTGTGTGCTGACGACCAAAGGTGGGATCCTTCCGATGTGATGTTCCTCAATTATATTTCAAGTTAAAATTACGCATTGAGCAGTGTATTCTTAAGGCGAACCACAAACCTTTAATTACTGGTAAACGACTAATATAAAACACTCGATGCATGACAAATACGCTTTGATAAACACTTGCTGATAAAATACATTTTAGCGGGAAGGTTGGGGCCCATGCCCCGAAGTGCATGAATGCTAACCGAATGAAGACGCAGACATATTCTTATGCAAATCGATGGGTTTTATTTAATGTCCTCTGAAGATAACTTACATTATTTCCATGCTTGACCTGCTGGTTAGGTTACACTGTTAAAAAAGGTGCTAGGTCACAAAGAAATTAAGATGAAACTTAAGCCTCCCTAGACGCTGCAAATCTAAGGGAGGTCGAGAGGTGGAGAGTCCCAGTCGGCAGAAGAAAATGGTTCCTGATTGATTTAAACGGTTGTAATTAACATGATTGATGCAAAACTTGAGGGCCGACCAGGTGCGTGGGAAACCTGGAGACATCGGACCGTGCATCCACACTCTCGAGACATGGAAAACGAACTAATGGCACCACATGGCGTGCCGTCCGAAGAAGGTGGGCAGGCAATCTGCGGGAACTACTTTCTTACACTGTTCAACAAAACATAAAACACTTGCCCTTCTAACATTGCTAACTTTAACACGTGAATAAATAAACCATGGCAAAACATCTTTAACGTACATGACAGACACTGCATGGAATGGAATGGTGATGAAGCACGTGAAAATGGGAAACTCGACAAGCCATAAATTACCCTTGTAAAACAGTGAGGGTGTGTAAACACTTTAGGGCATCCTTGCATTAAATTACATTGCTTGGCATTCATGAGTGTTGCATAATTATGCTATGTCACTGCAAGCCCTTTTACTCTGGGTCTACTTCGATGTTAGTGTGCACAAGCACGTGTGGTTCCCTGTTCACATCGCACTAGTTGGCACATACTCTTCTATGCTTTGCACTATTGCTGCATTTACCCATTCCGGGCACTCTAGTGGTTGGCGGTTCAAACAAATCCATAGTGACACACTTCTAACATGGTGCGCACAAGCACTCAGTAGAGTGCTGATGCCTGCTGTGGAGTGTTCATGGCAGGCAAATTTGCTAGGGACATAGATGGCATCAGTATGTTTGTTCACATACACAAAAAAAAAATCTAAGCAGGTTTTTGAAGTACCTTGGTTCCATTTTAATATCTATATGAATCCTGTTTGTTCACCTATAATATAGTACAGTATTATTTCTTTTTTTTAAGGCAATTTTTTTATTTCTTTAAATTTTTCTCCTTCTGGATTTTTTATGTTATGTTGTGCTAAGGCTAATGCCTACACTCGTGTGCTCGACTCAGAAAGAAGGAGGTAAGTTTTAAAGTTTGGGCTGGGCACTGTATGTTGAATTTTATTTATTATGACACTAAATGATCGCGGTTAGAGCAGAGAATTTTCGGTCCATGCACTACTCTGGGACACTTTGGTGTTGAGTTAGAGTCCTTCAGCTAGGGTATTTCCCTTCTAGAATCCTCCTTAGCTTTTTTCTTTGGAGCTCTGTACTTGGACACCAAGTGGGCAAAGCATAATTTCCTTCGTTCTGGTCCTTGTTCGTTGTGTGTGTTTGAATGGTGAGGCCAGTGTGCTTTTTCACTCTGGTGGAGATGGGTAAAGGAGAATATCCTTGGCATTGGGTCTCTGGGTGAGTTTGGTAAATGTGTCCCTCTTCAAGAGTACTGAGGTAGTCAGAGAAAAGAAAAAAAGGGGAAGAAAATTTTAAAAAGTCAAAATCATTGGAAGCGCATCTTGCATTGGAGACCAGGATTTGTTTTGCAGGTGAGGAGTTTTAGGGATCCTGGAAAATTAATATTTGTTGTACCAGGTTCCCCTTTTAAGGAGATTATTTGGAGTTTTAAGGATAATTGTCAGTATACTTATGTAATTGAAGATTTTGAATTGTACAAGGTTTTTGCATCTTGAAATGGTTTGTAATCGAAATATGGTCTTAAGAGGGATTTTTTAATAATGACGTAATGGGAAAATTTCGTATAAACTTTTAGGTTTTTTATACACAAGGTTTTGCAATAACTAGTATACTAGTAACAAGGAGGTATGCGAGTAAGAAATGTAAGCATATGGGCTGTGATACAGTTTTTTAAGTGAATGTCCCGACATTTTGATCACTCATTCCTGTAATTATATCCATTACGACACATGCCGATTTTAATATGTTAATTATAAGAGTGTACATGTAATCATCTATCGAGAATCAGGTGCCTGAGAAATCATTTCATTTAATATCACACTTCAAGTGTGGTGATACACTTGTGATGTCACATTCTTAGCCATATCTGGGGCTCCGATATTTACAGGCACGTCACCAATGTGTTTTGGTTTAGTAATCCTAATTATGTACAATGCCAGTTTCATTTATCATGTTAGTTATTAAGTTCCATTTTTTCATGTTTTCATTTTGGCGCTGGATTTACCAGACTTGCGGCGAAACCGTCGCCATGACGTTAGTCAGACTTCAGCACTCCAGACAACCGGCAGGGCAGACAGTAAGCTCCGTGTACCCCCCTCGGCAATTCAATCTAGGCTGCATTTTATTTCATCGCAAAAGTTAACGTAATGCAGGAACATTTATGTACTACTATTTAGACGAGGGAGGTCTCCCTGCATCCTAAAGTAGCATACCAGGACTTCATGTGTGAGACACATTTTTATGTAACTCTAACTTAAGGCCTACACCTTACTTTCTGCAGTAGTGACCACTGGTAGGTCCAGAGTGCCGGGTCCACTTAACCAAGGGTATGCATTTTCATGTGCAGCAACATTCCATTGTACCTTTGTGGTAATAAAACAGTCAGACCCTAATTAGACGTGTTTTATTTCATTAACTCTTCTGAGTTCATCGGGAGTTTGTAATTTAACAGCACATTTAATTACCATGTAGCTTAAAGCTTTTTATCAGCGTAGCCTTCGCCACAGGCTAAAGCGAGCAACCTATGTCACTTGTCCTCCTGGAGGGGACTGTAAAGTCACCTAATAAATAGCACGAACTGACCAGTGCATTTTATTTCGGACACCGAGAGGCATTTTAGCGCACGGGCCCCTTAAAACTTGCCTTTTTTGATGAAAGTGTTATGTGAATTTTCAAGGGTAGTTATTTATTTTCATTTGTGCTGCAACATATTTTAAAGTCTTCGTGTTTAGCATTTATGGTTGTGTGGTTGGCCCGAGCAATCCATAGGTATGGAGTCTGATTGCACCGATCAAGTATTTTCAATAATATGCAATACCATGCGGTGATTGGGCCGCCCGAAGAGCCCCGTACAAGGTGAACTACAACAAGAGTATCGCGGGAAAGTTTGGCTGGGTGATCGGCCCACAGCACCCCGAGAGCACCAAGGAGATCTCAGCTCTACCGCATCATCATCATTGATGCCGCCACGGCGATGTCTGGTGCCACTTGGATAACAGCTTCAAAACCAATCTCCTTCGAAATGGTTCACCGACCTTGTAACCATAATCAACCCCTTTCCAAGCCATGGCAGCAGTCAAATTGGCTTGCCAACGTGTGGCCAAGTCATTACAGCTTCCTTTTTGACAATCGACCCCGTGCCATCCCACTCCACAGAGTCAGGGTATATTTTTAATTAGTTTTATCAATTAATGTTTGTATGTGTCTGGCACAACATTATATACTAATGATTTTGAGAATTATTGAACTTGAGCAAAGCCCCTTATAATATTCTTGAGTTTACCAAACTAGCCTTGATGAGGCATTCTTAATATTAATAAAAATAACTAGTGAGAATTTTATGTAACAGAGGCAGAGACCAGAAATCCTAGTAATATTAAAATTTCATAATCTAATTCATTTCTGCCTGGATAATAGTTATTAGTTAAAGAAATAATATTACATATTATTATTTTAAGTGTAAAAACTTAAGCCCAGGATGCATCCTTACATACTATAATGGGATTAGTATTACTACATATGATTCCTTCAAACAGAATAATAAATATACTTTATGTAACACAAAGTAGCATTTGTAAATAAAATGGCACGGTGTCTTAAAATACATGCAAATTATACTGGTGCTAATGTAGATAAATATTGGTTCGTGGTTACAAACAAAATAAAATCAATAAAGCCACCAACTGATAGAATAAAATATTATGCAACATATTCATATAGATTTTTATAATTTTATAAAGTTCATCATTGTTTCCTTCATATTAAAAAAAATGTTATTTAGTCACACACATACATATTTTTAAGGAACAGTGAAATTACGTTCTTATTATTTCTAGATAAAATAAATATGCCTGCAAACATAGGTTACAATAGATTAAAATTGAATGTCTCTTGAGAATATTTTTGTAGAAAGAAAGTTATATCAAAACGTCCTAGTGGAAATTAAAAAAAAAAAAATTATACTAACTTATTGACTCATAGAAAATGAAGTGTGTCCACAAGTATCGATGGAACGAGAGAAAATTGCCACATGCATTTTGACTGGTGGCCAGTAGAATTCATTCCTCAGGAAGGAATGGGAAGATCAAAAACATCCTGTAACCACTTGTGGAATGGAAGGGAAAGCCAGGAAACGAACAGAACTTGACCGATTGTGAGCACGAGCAGATGTGAAACCCACACTACAACAAAATTAATGAAACGAAATAGGGAGTGAATAAAATAAATGGAAGCATGAGACAGGGCAAAAATCAATTAAAACGGTACTCATCAGACGAGGGTAGATAAATTCAGATCACATGTTGGAACAGAATGAAGACACAGCTAAAATGAGGAAATCCAGAAATTAAATAAGCAGGAACTAAACACACCACACTACATTTTAGTTGCCTAAACTACGTGACGAAAACTATGTTTTTTTTTAAACACATAAATTAAAAACTTAAATCCGAAATGGGTTCCTCATGGCCACCGCACTACATTGACACGACATGCTGGCACCGGACCAAAACAAAAAGTGATTAGAATAATGCTGGGGTGAAAGACAGAGCGGTGAAGACAGGTAGTACCAGGGTTGCCGCTAGATGACATCAGGAGTCCTAAAGTGGGAAAAAGCTGAGCAGAAGACAGTGTTCTCGTGATAATAAAGGGTTTTTTTTATAGTCCATTCGCCATTGGAAGCAACTTTCTCGGAGCCCTGCTAAATATCTACTTTCAGGCCCGTTTCGTATCCTTCCGCCAAATGTAAACAAACATTGCCATGTGAATGTCATGTAGCATCTGTCAAAATCAACGTTTACATTCAATTGTGTGTGTACATATGTTCGTATTCTTTCGCTACACCTAAAAATAAACATTGAAATGTGACTTCTACTTTTATACCTATCTAATGTGTTGTTTACTGTTTACAGTTTATCAAAGAATTCTGCTATATTCCAAAAACCATTCCGTACGAATATTCACAGTTTAGGCCTTTAACATTATTTAGATCAGCTTTATTGCGTTTTAAAAATGCCTGAATTGATGACAGTTCTTACGGTTATTTTACATTAACATATTTGTTTTCCACGACGTAGCTCAATATATGTAATGCACGCAGTATTTTGCCGCGACTGTGTTTAACACTGTTACAACTACGAGTTAAAGGGTTGTACTAATTATCTTTTCGTTATTGATATGTGTTGGGTCATTTCTTTAAAAGGCCGGCCTCAGTTGGAATAAATATTAAAACGAAGGAACAACCAAACGAAAAAGTCACATTGAATTCAAGAACGCAACTCGTGATTCTCATTTTTGTCACACAAACTTTAAAAGATAGCGGCGAACATGCACACAAATAAGCCTATGATAACTTTTATTCTGTTCATATTTCTATGTTCTGCTATTTACTGTTTATTAGGTTTATTGAAATTTATCGGGCTGAACTTAGTATTTTTCTTCTGGGATTGTGGCAAATTACGTTACACGAGTGTGTTTAAAACCCCTTAGGGCAAAGTTACAACGTTGTGATAAATATACAGTTGTGGATGTAAATAATTAACTTCGTCATAAAAACAGTTCACAATTAAAACGTATAAATAGTGCTAATCAAATATTTGAAATCACGCACACACAGGACCAGCGTATCGACCACGATGCACAAAGGCACGCCATTTCACAGATGCAATAATCAACTAAATGCATGTCACAGAATATTTATAACTGCCGTCGAAACACAGATTTATCATACCATCATAACTTGCCTAGGTAGTTTTAAAAAACACAATGTCTACAAACGTGATGTGGTAATATGAAGTATTTTTTGGAGTAAGAATAATTTACGTTTCGTTTGGCAAAAAGCAACATGCCATGTCATCCCTCGTTACGTCTGCCAACTTCACTTGGTAACCACCCCACCATTATATCTAAATATATTAAATTAAGTATTCAAACATTAAAATCTCTTTTCAGTTGTCAATTAAAAATTCAAAACTCATTATTCTGCTGAAATAAGTATGAAATATGCTACAATTGAAAACATGTATAATTCGTTGCTTACTAGAGAAGTGAAATTTCCCGAGTTTGAAAGCGACGAAGGAAGAGAGAGAAAACGACAATCCTCGCCCATTAAACAGTTTTTCAGATGCTTTCTGGCTCGATAAAACAACACTGTACCATTACGGCCTACTCACGATATCTTGTTCTGTTATTTTAAACTGTAAAAATGATATATGTTGACATCGGAGCTACCTAAATATTTAAATATTTCAATAGGCACTGGTTAATTTACAAATAGTATTATAAAAGCTAGGTTAAATTGATATTTTCACTGTGAACGTCGCTGCTCTTGCTGTTGTTAATCCATATTTAAAAATAAATAAATATTGCAAGTTATAGAATATATTAAGGTAAAGTTTCATTTTTTCAATAATACAGTACTGGGCATAAAGAGTGCTTTTGGCAAATTCCAGACAAACCGCAAGTCCGCGAGAAAACTGCTTTCACTGCACCAGACGAAACACAATGTCAGTTTCGTGCAATGCCATTTGGCTCAAAGTGTGCCCCGGCAACATCTCAATCAATGAGGATGTGAGTACTGGACAATCTAGTAGGCGAATTCACCCTCACATACTTAGACGTCGTATTAACATGGTCAGAGAGCTGGGAAGACCACATCCACGATTTATCTGTTGTATTGGAAAGGCTTGCCATGAACGGCTTAACATGCACAGTGAAAAAGTATCACCTAGGTAATACGGAACTGGATTTCTTAGGACATGTTGTTAGCGAGCAAGGAAACACTCAGAACACGGAACAGTTGAAATTGATCGACCAGCAACATCTGCCACGTATGCGCAAGCAGTTACACAAGATTTTCGGACTAATCTACTGGATCACCGGTTAAACATCAATGAGTTTACAGCAATAACAGCACAATTGACGGACCTACTTTCACCGCAAAAGCGATTTGTGTACGGGAGAAGCCGAACGGGTTTTCCTAGAAATTAAAGATAGTTTCAGAACGTGCCCAACACTAGTTCGGTATGATCCCACACAGCCATTGTTTTTCCGAACCGACCCCAGCCTGGAAGGGCTGGATGTGGTTCTGTACCAATGCGCAAAAGGTGGTGAAAAACATGTAATTGATTTTGCAAGTGCTAAGTTATGTCCTTCGGAAAGAAGGTATGATGTGAACGAGAGAGAATGTTTAGCAGTGGTCTGGGCAGTAAAGATATATCGTGCATATTTATAGTACCAAAGATTTACCCTGCCAACAGATAACCGCTGTTTAGTCTGGTTAAGCAATATGAAGGAGACACATAGTAAAATTACCAGGTGGGCATTGCTTTTACAAGCATACGACTTTGTTGTAGAGCACGCCCCTGGGAAAGAGAATGAACTTGCAGATGCACTTTCATGAGCGCCGAACCCAGGCGTCATTGTATACAGTGATGCGGAGTGGGATGAAATCCTTCTGCCAGAATCGCACGAACAGCTACGCGAGCACAGTTGCATCAGATATATGTTGTGAGGGCAGAGATAGTTGAGAGCGAACTGTGTAAAGAAGTTGAGGCAGCTTAAAGTGTTGCGCATTTGCACAAGTGCAAATGCAGAAGTGAGTGCATGGAAATGTAGAGCAATGGAGTGTATTGGATGACCAAATGGAGTCTTGTTCCCCATGGGATAACAGTAAATTGGTATTGTTTGTGCCAACAGAAGTGCAAGAGAAAATTTTGGCGCATGCACATGCTAGCCACACAGCAGGACATCCAGGCAAGGACCAAACAATCTGGAATGTAAGAGAGAAGTTTTCTGGCCCGGTTTATTATATGATGAACGACAATACGTGCAGAATTGTCAGAAGTGCCAACAGTCCAAATCATGCTGCACAGATGGCGTGCAGCAACAGCAGCCGAGAATGATAAAAATACAGTTTGAGACTATCAGCCTCGATCTCATGGGCCCTTACCCCAGGTCTGCAGGGGTGTAGAGATTTATTTTGGTAGTCACTGACAACTTCTCCACATGGATAGAGGCGTACGCGATTAGCAGTGCATGTGTCACAAGTGTAGTGAAACCACTTCAAAATTAATTCTTCGCATGTTGGGGTTATCTGAAGCAAGTTCTTACTTATAAGGGCAATGTAATTAATGGGCAGGAAGAGGCAGGAGGTGTGCACCTGGTGGGGAGGGGGGTGCCTCATTAAAAGATAGCAGTCTATCATGCACATGTCAATATCATGGAGCATCGCAATCGAGACTTGAAAATACAGTTACGACTCCGTGTGGGTAGTCAGCATAAAAGCTGGGCCGAACATCCGAGTGCTGCGTTGTTTATCCTCTGCCTATGTGTGAAGTCCACCACTGGGAGAACTCCTGCAGACATATTAATAGGGAGAAACCTAGCACTGCCTGGTGAGCGACATTGCCCGAGAAACATGGCAACGAGCAGGGAAGAAGGAAGTGAGCAGCAGAGGGAGAATCGCTGACAGAGACATTGTGAGCAACGGGAAAATCAAAAATGGTATGTGGCAAGCTGGGTCCCACAGAGCACGAGACCACCACCTGCATTGCAAGAGGGGCAACAGGTGTATCTGCGAACACACCTGCAGTCAGCCACCCGGCAGAACTTCTGTGCAGGCCTGGCCACTAAGGGGATTGGTCCGCACGAGGTTGTATGGAGCATTGGGCCGACCACATACCTGGTCCGAGTGGGCCGCAATCAAGTGAGAATGCACTGGGGTGACAGACGCCAATATCCCGGAGACGTCGTCAAAGCAGACGCGCCCGGTATCTCACAGCCCCATGATGGCGAACAGCCTGCCGAGCTCCACGAGCAAGTGAGGAGGAATATGGGTCGTCATTCCCCACAGGAAGCCTACCACCGGTGACCCAAGTCTCGCCGACGCCGGACATCGCAGTGTCCAAGAGCACCGGAACGATGTGAGTCACAGGAATGGGGACGACAGAACGACAGCAGAGGTCTTTAACCCTTATAGAGCGGCACATGAGAGCTCGCCGGAACATGCCGAAACACAACCTGCTGTGGAAATGGAAGAGGAGGAAATATCGGCCCCAAGAAGCGTGATGGCGACGTCACTGTTGATCAGCACATGAGCAGGAGAGTAGTGAAAGGCATTTCGGCACCCCCACCACGACAAGCAGCAATGGTTGCAATTCTGCCAGGAAGGGCACTAATGGACGGCACAACACCCTATGTCGTAATGCAACCGGAAAGTGAAGGAATGCCAACCAAACAGCAAGTGAGCAAGTATGAGCTGGGGTGATTCAACCGCCCCAGTGAGCATGGGAGCGGTTTGCGCCCGCGAGAAGCAACGAAAGGAGCAACACAATGAACAGGAGCAAGTGGATATAGAATGCAAGATCATAGAAAGTAACGGCATTAGCGATGACGAGGGTGATGAGTAGGCAGGCTTGTATCTCTTGCGTCAGTCTTGGAGGCGGAGACGTCTGCCAGAAATGTACACAATGCAGGCCGCTGATAAATGTGGTGCAGGTCGACATGGATCAACTGCAGCAGCCGTCAACAGCACATCACGAGAAGGCACCTAGGTGTCCCTACCAGCTGCGTCCATGACAGCAGGTCAAAGGCAGTGTGCCTGGTGCCAGTGACAGCGCAACGGCTGCAAACAGTCTCAAAAAAGGGGGGGGGGGACATTTGATGTGTGCCGTACTGCCTCACCCCTTAGACAGTTTGCCCGTCATGTACAGCAATAGCGTAGCAGAGAGCCACTCTCTATCATGCGTGGTAGCACATCGGTGACCACGCTACGCATATGCTGGTGCAAGTGCAGGTGCAAAAGGCATGTAGTGCAAAGTGTAGCAGTGAGCAAGGTAGGCAGTGCGACGAGGTGACATTGGCCAAGCAGCCACATGCACTCAGGCGCATGTATACAGGAAAGAGTACCAAAGTACTATTTATTCCCAAAAGGGATTAAAATGGCAAGAGTTGTGATGCAAGGTAACGTGTGTGCAAGGGAACAGCTGTAAGCATAATAAAGTGCCCTATAGTCAATTGCAAAGTTTTTTTTTCATAGTGTCTGTAAATGTACTCATTCCCACATGTGTTCATCCTCGCCTCATTGGCCATCTTTTTGAAGTGTATCACATAATTAAGACTGCATAGTGTTTTGTTAGCAAGTAAGAGCAGAATTGGTAATTGAGTATTATGCTTTTGCAAGTGTGGCGTGACAAATGTTGGAACTGCAGTATGCGCGAAGTACTTCGAGAGGCAGGTCGTGTGTACCATCGGTCTGTGCGCCTGGGCGGCCACCATCATTTGCATTACCGGAACCATTTAGTTTCTGCCGCCTGTGACACCGCCCCTCTCCTCCCCCAGTGTTTGCATTGCCTGGGGAAGTTTTAAGCACAGGAATTCATGCAAGGGCCTTCGCTCTATTTCTCAGTTTTAATGCCGCCGATCGGTGTAAGTACAGCTTGTTTGCATCAAGTGTTTCCCTAGGGGAAAATTTAACATGTGCCAAATAAAAGTCACAACGGAGAAACGTGTGGTTTTATTCAGGTAAGTCGCAAGGCACTTCAGGGTACGGGCCCTTACAATTCCCGCCAAAATGCAAGTGTGTACGAACTTTCAGTCTTATTATTCTTTCAAGTGTTTTCAGTACCTTACTACGTAATATATGGGCATGTGAATAGCCCCGATAATTCACCGTGTAGGAGGCACATCATCTATTAATTTTTCTACAGTGACGAAGCACAGGTGAAAGGATTGCTGCCGATGGTCGTTGGCCACACGATCCTGAGGAAGAAAAGTCTGCTCTACCAACTCATCCCAGCATTATGTTTGGGATCATGCATGGCACCCCGGGTAACAACACCTATTTCCCAAAAAAAAAAAACACCTCATTCCAGACTTCACCGCTCCTCTAAATCCAATTTACACTAAGTCACACCCCGACAGGTGTCTGCCATTAGACTTTACCCTGGTCGGACTATTTGCATACCCTTTCTGACACTGATGTGCACCACCCTACACTAGGGTGCTCGAGCATTCTCTGCTCCAACTCATTGCACTCGTTGCACAAAGCACACGGGTGAATTACGTAGCACACGCATCCACACACACATAGAGTGACTTTCTTGCTGTGCTGGTCTCGGTGTATGACCGGGCAAACGGTCTCAGGAGGCGAGGTGCGCGACCACACATCAATGTGCTGCAAATAACTGCGGCGGCCGAAGTGGTCACACGGGCTCGTGAACATGTGGTTCACGTCTCTTTATTAAGGTTACAACCAAAAGGCAACCAAAAGAAACCCCGGCAAAGATCAATGATAATGAAACTGGAGAGATAAATATCGAAAAAAAAGCTCTGATACTAATATGAAAGCAGCAATTGAAAAAGGGAAACGAACTTTGGTAAAAACGACTTGACCAGATTATGGTAATTGAGACATAAGGTGATGACACCGAGTGGATGAAACGAGAGTAGGGGAGGGGATTGAGTAAGGCAGGGCATTAATATATTAGTAGTAGTGGTTATTGACACTGTAGAAGGCATAGTATATAGAATTATAACCTCCTTGATGTGTGGGGAAGGTTGGTGAATGGCAGGTCAACCACACAGTTGATATACTCTGGGCACCAATGGCAACCACTAAAGGATAAAAATACATAGATTGAAATGACAATCCATTTATGTGGTGAGATGCATGAATAAAAAAATTATGTAAACTAATGTTGTCCGACAAGAGGGAGCCACAGGCCAAAATAAAACTATAAGGAAAAGCAGTAAAAAGAAAGGATAATTTATACCACTGCATTTCCCAGCAGTTTTAAGTGTCGAAATCACATAAATGAGTGGTCCAACCTATGGCTGGCCATTAAAAAATTACTCTTTAAAAATGACTTTTATTATTAGTTTTATTATGTAAGCTACTTTCTTGTATTCAGAATTTTGTTGAAACCATGTGGCATTTTGGTACCAACAATTCTTGGGTGTTTTTATGCCTTTTTAAGATAACATTACCCGATACATAATAAAATTAATAGCATAAAATACAGTAAGTGAAAACCATCAAACTTCTACGATTTGTTAGCTAACTCGTGTAAAATTAAATTTTTAACTTGATCACTGTGGTTCCGTCAAATATGTGACTATATGGGTCGCGCGACTTGTGACACCTGTGTGAGAAAGAAGGCATGTTAACACAATTACTGAATCGTTCTGTTGGCCTGCCCTGCTGCTTTGGCGCAGTGTTGTATAGATAGGGAAGGAGAGAATCTTGATGGAGATTAAAGGGTTATTGTAATATTTTGACACTAAATCACATTTTCCTCACCAGTAGATGGGGCTGCGATGGTAGTGTTCAGACTACTCGCCTCCTACCTAAGCGAACTAGTTTCTTTTCCTGGCTGGGTCACTCTCAGTTGTATAAGAAGGGAGAGAATAAACCATTTTTGTAATAATGTATTTAATTATAAATTTTAATAGCAAACAAAAAATTGAACTTACATAATTTTATTTTAAAAATTTAAATTATTTTTTTACTGGTCACTTTAACATTTATGTTAACAATACAAATTTCACCATAAAATAATCACATCTTCACACTTTTGATAAATCCATCGTAAAACTAGGGGAAAAATTAAAAATTTTTCAATTAAAAAAATTGTTATTAGCATAAGATTTTTTTAAATTTAACATTTGTAATTAAATAACTGTACTATAGCAACATGGCTTATTCATTACATTCCTCATATTACTAAATTATTTCAAGAAAAAAATTGTTAAGAGAGCTACAGTTAATTTGAAATATTTTCTAAGTCATTAACAATATCTTTCATTCAATTGACAATTTTATTATATGTATTACATTTTATTCGAAATTTATAAATATTGTTTTACCAGCTCTAATGAGTGGTTTAGATAATTAGTTATGTTCATAATATGTATCATTCATGAAAAAATATAACAAACCATTTGTATATCGAAAACCAGATTTTTAATCATCTAGCAATTGTGGAAATTCGTCATTTATAATTCCAAGTTCTTTTCTTTGAAAACTATTTGCGCATAATTGAACATAATAAATTTTATTAAAAATTAAACGTTGAACCATTATAACAATCGAAAACAATTTTTTTGTAATTGTCATTTGTTTCTATAGAAGATAATGTTATTGTAAAACTTTTAATAGGACTAAAGCTTTCATAATCGAACAAATATATTTTATGTTTTATTATCATAACTATTTGTTCATAACTATTTCTCTCGAAGGTATTTGATAAATAAGAAAACTCTGAAAATTTTCAGGTATATATGCTAAAAAATCTGTTGATATAATTGGTTTATTTTTGGTTAAATAATCATTTATTTTTTATGTAAACATGTTTATTATAAAGCATAGAAAATGCGTCATCGATTATAAGAAACTTGCTAATATTTTTATTAGAATATAAATCTTGTGATAATGAGATATCTGTGACTTTGCTTGCAGGCAGTGGAAAATTATTTATTGGTTTTCCATATATACTTTGTATACTTTCAATATCGATTTTACTTTGCTCAAAATTATCATAATTATATATATATATATATAGTAAGCCTAAATAATGACCAATTTCATAAACCAAAATAAACAAGAATCCGATTTTATCACCAGGTGCTTGATCATCTTTAATATACGATTGTTCTTTTCTAATGATATGAATTTAATTTAGTTTATTTTTGGTGTGTTGGATAATAATCATGACCTAATACTTTATTTGTTAATTTGTTTAAGCAAGTTATTGATAATTGTTTATTGATATCTATGAACACCTTGTTTACTTTATAAAACAATATCTGGATTATTGTTCTCATGAATTAATATTAATTAATATGTTTTACCCAAACTTTGAAAGATTTATCTGCTAATTTAATAATCGTATTATAAGCTTATTGCCAAATGGCATCTAAAATTAGTCTTATTTCCTTTTTCTGAATATAAATATATATCTGCCAGCTCTGGTTACTCGTATCTTGGCTTATTCATTATTAATTTTGAAGTTTTTTTGGTCTAATAAACCATTTATTGTTAGGGTATATTGTTCTTGGAACATTTTTAAAGTTTGTATATATTATATTTGATCAATTTATGATAATAAATTCTTACTCTCAATATTTAAGAACATATATGTATTTAAATAACTTTTAACACATTATGTTTGATTTTCATTTGAACACAAACATTTTTAAAGTCACTAGAGTAAATATTAAATAGGTATGTAATTTGTATAAAAATTATAAAAATTAAAATGTATGAAGATAAGGTTATTTATGAGAAAATCAGGCCCTCTCTGAAGGCAGATATGACTAATAATGAAAATACAATGAAATAGTTTAATATTACTAACTGTTTTTACAGGCATTCGAACAGTTATAGAATATTTAATCATATCTCTATAGTTTCCATCATTACTTTTTGCTCATATCGATAGTATCAAAGTCATTATCCGAATCCCAACATTTTGAAACAAATTTCTTTAAATTTATCATATGATATATTTCCACCAACAAAATCATTAAATATGTTTTAATTTTTTTTACTCTTTTCTGAATATCTATACATAAAAATATATATTATTTCTAACTGCTTTGGTATTTAATTATAAGTTTGACCTAAATACAAACAATCAATATTTTGGCCTTCATCTAGTAAAATATGTACTTATTATGTTCGGAATATCTAATACATCTTCGTTGAATATAACTAATGCATTATCTTCACATTCGTCTAAAAATCATCTCACTGAGATTATTAAAGCAATCCCATTTTTATTATATTTCCTTTGATAAAATTAGAAAATCATCTATTAGTTTTACATGTTTTTCTTGATTTGATCTCTTAGAACAAACATATAATTTACTGAATTTCTATCAACCATTTATATATATAATTAATCATCAAATTCGTTTTCCCACAAGCCCAACTATTGTAGCTCTATTAATATCTGGCAATAATGAACTATTTTCGGAATTTTTTAATTTTATTAATTTTTAAAACACCAACAACCCAATCAATTTTGCACTTCTTTAGATTTCATTTCATAAGTACATTTTCTATATAAATGAATGAAGTTTTCAAGTTGACAAGTAATAATTCTTTAGTAAAGAAAAAAGCTTCACTGTGATATTTTTATTATGAACATTTTATTGCTTTAATAATAGTATTATCACAATAGTTAATCAACAAAATAAAGAAATTATTATTCCGACAGGCCAATATGTAAACAAATTATCAGAAATAATTATAAATTTATATGAGCCATTTAAAACAGATAATATTGCTTTATAAATATATAATTTAACAAATATAATAAATATTCAGAGTATGTGTGATATATAAATTGATGATCGATTACCAGATATTTAAGGATTCGAAAGAAACATAATTTTATATAATACAATTTTAAGTACTACATATGTTCCTGCAATAAATACTTTCTCAAAGACAGCTAGTTTCAAATAATTATAAACAATAAATATTTATTGCAATTTAGCTTATGGCATGTTTATAAAATATTTTGAATTAAATAAATCAAAAACTGATATCCTAGCTAGTTTCGAACCAAAAACAATGTTAGGATTTTGTGATTCGATTCTATATTAGACATCTCTCCTTTATTTTATAACATTAAAAATGAATTATTTAATCACATTGTAATAGAAATAAGGGATGAAAATAAAATTTTAACAGATTTTGATAGTGCTAATATTTAACATATTTTAAAAATTTAATATATTTCGATTGTATAGTTTTTATTAAAAAATTGTTTGGTATGGTGAGCAAATCCCAACATCACATAAAATATATAACAAAATTAAGCTACTAGTGACATAAATATTCTTTAATTATTAAAATTGAGACTAAAATAATTATCAAGATATAAAAAATAGAATATTTTGGCACTTAAAATTATAAATTGATTGGATGCAATAAGATAACAAAAAAGTTCGAATATTATTGAAAGATAAAGATTTAGCGATCCCAATAAGAAATTTTTTTTTTTTTAGATTAGAAATGTATGCATTTACGAATGACATAAAAAACACATTTTGTAATGGAGTTTACAATATAGACAAAATTGTTATATATTGTTAACATAATAAGTTAATATGCTGTGGAAATTTTTTTATATTTAATGCTGATGTATAATAAATCGAATGGAGTATCTACATATTTCTAAACACTGACATTTTTTTAATTGTATAAATTTATATTTCTCAAATAAACTAAATATTATATTGCATTTATAATTATTCAAGTTTTTTTAAATTATAATGTCATGGATTATCAACATGATTATTCACTGTTTCCTAAAGAACATTCGATACATCTTAGGTTTTCTTGTTTTAAAGAATTACATTTATTTGTTCTTTTTATTCATAAAATTGATTCGTCTTTTATTTTTAATGAATATTGGCAAATGAATATATACACATACCTCTGTGAAGAGGGTATTTTTATCGGATTGAATATAATCACTCAATTAAATATGTATTAAATACAAAATATGTAAAACACATAGTATAAAATTATATAGATATAAAACCTATGTTAAATACAATTTTTTTGTATTCAATAATAAGTAACATTTTCGAATTTTCTTATTATTTCATTTTTTGGCATAGATTAGTATACTAGAAATTGTTTTTATATTTTATGTTAAAATTGTATTTAAAAAAATAAAATAATGTCTGTATAAACTAACAACTTCTCTCTTGAAACACATTTACTTACAATTTTTTTTATTTCACCTAATGCTTCTTGAATTTTGTGTATAAACGTTGTTAAAAGATGTCATGATTTAAAATGAAAACAATAATTAACAATTATATTATTCGAAATACCTTTCGATCTCAATATTTCAATAGCTTTATTTGCCAAGTATAAATTTGGTAATTCTTCAAAACTGATAGCTTTGTTCGGTGATAAATTAGATAATGGTTAGTTATTAATTATTTTTAACCATAATTTCTTAATCTAGATTATATCTTTGACACTAAAAAATTAGCCAGTGATATTAATTCAACAAATTAAAATTGATTTATATTTGTTTGCACCATTTGTATGAAAAATATATTTGAAGAAAATTGAGATATTCTATATTAATTTATTTTATTTCGAATTGTCAATGTCAAAAATGTTCATCTATTTTTATTTTTACAATAATATATTTCTCTTTCATATATGCAGAGATTACATACATGACAATGTGTATCTCTTATTTTAGGATGAAGAGAATATATATATATATATATATATATATATATATATATATATATATATCATAACATCGTTTATATTATTTAGTAAAATATTTCTTTTGTATTATACTGTGTGATCATATTCTGTATGATTTTCTAGACATGCTCTACAAATATATTTTCTATATTTATCACATATTTTGTTTAGTTATTTACTATGAACGTTTTCACTATTTTGATCAATTTCTTTGTTATATTTATTTATACAATTACTGTACATATCAATATATTATTTACCTGTTGTTATTTATGTGAGTCAAAACAATATGAAATATATAATATATATTTATAAAAGACGATCAATGCATTACATTACATTTTCTTTGTTATTTATTTAAAATTTATATAATCCAAATTCAATATTTATAATATTTAATGTAAGATTAAAATTTAACTTTAAATTAAAAGTTTCATATTCAGTCAAACAGATAAATTCACACTAAAATTCTAACCTATTTTAAATGCGTGTCATTCAATATATTTTTTATAAATATCGTCTATTCTATCTCCATCGAGATCATATAAAATTTCTACAGAATATTCGTGTAAATTGCCAACAAAGTTTCTAACATTATTATTCAGGATGTAAAATAGTTAAATATAATAAAAGCTCATATTGTATTTACATGTTTAATTTATATATAATAAATTATAAGAATGTATGAAAATAAAAATTATTTTTATAGCTAACATCATATGTCCAAAGTTTATATATGTTTAACTCATATAAAAGTTTTAATAGAAATATATAGTTAATAATTTATATAAATATTATGGAACAAATATTTCCTTACTTTAAAACTAATTTTTTTTTCTATATAAATGAATATGAACAAAAACAATCTTATATTCAATAAGAAGAATGTTTTATTTGTTTTAGATGAAAAATAATATATAGTTTAAAGCTAAATATATATGTAATATATAAGAACTCAAAAATTCAAGAAAAGCAATTATAGATAATGTGGGTAAGAGTAATAAAATAAAAAATAGAGATATAATAATCAATTCCCAATGTTAGATTAAAATATACATCTACATATACAGTTAATAAATAAAAGAGGTCTAGAAACTTTATTAGGTCAATCGGAATATGTTTGTAACAAAAATTATATAATAAATAATACTACAGAAAATATTCCAATTTCAATATCGTAACAAAATAAAAAAAAGTAGTTATAATTGGCTTAGATAATAATGTATTGAAACATTTAAATCCTATTAAATAATGTAAATAAGATAATTATAGAATCTATTTATATTGCAATAAAATAATTTAACTATTTGGTCAAAAAGATGGAGATATCAGTAAAGAATTGAAATACAAAAATATATTGGGAATAAACTAGGTTTTAAATTGATTCGATTTAATCTCGAGGATAAAAATTTTAATATAGTAGATGTAATTATTGAAATTACTCATATATATTTACTAGTAGTGAAATAAAAATAATTATTTAAGATTGAACATGATATTAAGCATTAACAAGAACGAGTTAAATCAAAGACAGAAAACAAACTCAAACTTCAACAAGAAAAAGAACTAAGAAAGAATAGGAAATTAAATTTCCATTAGAAAGATATGGATTAAAACTAACATGAATTGGCTATACATATAAACTAATTTTGTTTTATTGTTTAATTAAATAAATTAATGTTATGAATAAAATAATGCTCAATATTTGTAAAATAATATAGCTTACAAATTTAATTAAAATGTTTTTGATTTTATGAATAAATTTAATGTTTTTTATTTTATTCATAAAATATTTTTATTGTTAAATTTGTTTCTATGTCAATGGACACAATTCTGGATATGAAAAACAACACTCTGGTATTCAATAACAAGAATTTTTAGTTTGTTTTAGATGAAAATAGTAATCCATGGTGTAACACTAAAAATATTTGTAATGTATTGGGATATAAAAATTAAATTTACATAATAGCAAACCAAATAACTTCCACAATTTTCAGAAGTATTGATGTTAACTATTGTATATTCATTGTTATTTATTTTATATGGCAATTCATCTAACATATAAACATTTCTAAAAAAAAAAAAATTAATTTCTTTTTCATACTTGACGATGTCAATATTAGATAAAAGAGGTATTTCAAAATCTTTTTGTTCTTCCTCTCCCTTCTTTTTACAGCAACTCTTTCGCCAATTTTTTCCCCATAGATAAATTACGTCTTTTTTATTCTAATCCTTTATTTTGTCTTGTTTGTTCGACCCAATTATAAATCGAGCTTACAGCAAGTGCTAATTTGCCTGAAGTGCCTAGAACACCTAGTAATTTTGTAAGAAATCCAACATGATCAATTAATCCACTGTCAGTTTTATATTTTTATATTTTTTAAATGGTGTTATTGAGAATCCTTTACCTTATTCATTATTTTTATTTTTATCTCTAGTTGTTCTTTAGCCAAATATTTATCGATATAAAATTTGTTTGATTATCTGGAATTTCAAGCATTGTATATTTAATTTACATTAATATAAACTAATTTATATATATTGTTAACAATCATCAATTTATATATATATTTTTAATTACGTATTTTAATTCCCCAGTGTAATTTTATTCTAGTAAACATACTTCCAGAAACAAATCCAGGAGCCATTTTTTTTAGCTAATGGATGTGTCTTTATTTAATATTATTTTTTTAAATTTTATTAGTCACATCTTGATTATAAATAATTATGATATCTATAAGCAACATCGTGATATTTACAGGTTTTGTCTTATTTATTTATTACTTTACTACCTATTTATACACGTTCAATTAATATTCTGAATCATCCACAAAAATTATAGCAAAGAAGATGTATCTCTGGCAAATTTCAATTATGTAATGCCCAATTGATAATTCCTCTTCCAATGTGTTCGGAATGCCAAAATGAATGTGGAATATTATTTAAAACTCTTATTAGATATGTAATTCCTTTTGGATTATGAATAACAAGATTTAAAATTTATTATTTAAAATATTTATAATACTAACTTTCTCATTATGATAATTATTATTTCCTGCATTTTCTTCATTGCGTATAACTAATAATCGATCATTTAATTTTCTCACATCACTCATCCACACATCATTTTGGTATATTATTATATTGTAAATATATTATATATGGTGTGTGTTGGTCGTGAGCGAGATAATGGTCATTTGCATACTTTCATAGAATGGTTTTATAATACTACTATGTTTCCGACCCCTATTTCTATTTATTTGAAATAACAAATTTTTTGATAAAGCTATTTGTGTATAATTATCATAGTCTTCATCTGTATATCTATTTTCAGAATAATTTTTTTCAATTTTTGTTAACAAATAACTAAGCCAATCTGTTAATTAATATTAGGTAATTTTAATAAATATTTTATTAATATTTATATTTAATTTTGTTTCACCAATAACAAAATCTTGACTAGTACCTCTTAAAACACATGTGACATTAATAACAATACTTTTTTGAGAAACATCTTTACCAAAATTGATTGTTAATAGTGCGGTCCAGATATAGATAAAACATTTTGATTTGTCCTAATTGTCTAACTTCATAAAATAATTTTTTTATAAAGATTATTCTTCTGGCATTGAAGTATATTCTAAATTTTCAACACCCCCTCTGACTAACATTGTTATTAATTTTATATATTTTTTCGGCTGATTCTTAGACTGTTTGCCAATATTTCGTAATGTGTGAATTACATGTATTTCTTTCGTACACTGCCTCAGATGTGTTTTTATTATTGCTAAATTTTTCAATAAATAGTCCAACTATTTGTTTTTATGGATCTCTAATTTTATTTATGTACATACATTTTTTACTACATAAATGATATATGAATCTATCGAAACTTTTGAGAGACATTCATTCGCTCTTACTGAACTAACTAGGATGAATTAAAATTTTTATAATAGTAGAATCGTATTCCATATACCTATAGGCGATCGACTTTCTTTCCCAAATGATGCCTACATATATGGACAATTTAGATTATCAAAGTGACATAGTGTAGGTTGTTTTGGTAGAGGTAATAATTATGTTTTTGTCGAATGTTGTATAAATTCAATTTTCTCATATAGAAATATTTAAACATGGCCAAATAATTGAAGCAGTTGATAACCATGGTACTACTTCTACTATGAAGCACACATTGGTTAGTTCACCATAAGAAAAATATTATTTAGAAATGTCTGGTGTCGATAGCAAATATCCAGTAAAATATATGCATTCAGTTAGAACAAACAAAATTATGTATCCATTGAAATATCGCTTTGGATTTCTTATAGATAATAAAATTTGTTTTAAAGGTGGATATAAGATGATTTTTTTTTTAAATTCATCTAGTAATAATTTTTAGTGTAAAAAAATCTGATGGAATGTTTGAAGAAAATTGTGCCGAACCAGGAAGAATTGTCATCCAATAATTAAATATGTGAACAATTGTTGAATATGAAGCAAACACATCTAATGACATAAAATTAAAAACAAATTAGAATTCAATAATATGTATTAGTTTTAATTATTGGCCATTTTTAGTAAAAGCTGTTTTTCAAGGCATAATAACAATTAATTTTGATATACAATGCCAATTTAATAATCTACATTATCTACCTTAATATGCAATAGTTGGTTCTCAAACTAATAGAAAAGGTAATGATAATCAATATATCCATACATCTATGTTCGATCATTGGGAGGTGAGAAATATTTCTGTTATAAATAAAAGAATGAGATTTTTCCTAAAGAAAATTGGTTTTTACATTTCGATTCTGGATTCTTTCATAAGAAGTACATATATAGCATATCCCGATTTTCCAAATAATGAAATAAAAACAACTACAAATTATAGAAACAATGAACTATACTACAAAACAACTATAAATCCAGATGGTGAGTATGATAGTTTTTTTTGCAAGAAAACCATTATATAATTGAATGTACACATAGAAAAATCACGTTTGTTGAATTAAAAAAATATCAACATTAGTTTTGATTTCAATAAACATGTTTCAGGGCATACTATATATAATGTGCTAACTATTAGTCAAAGAAATCTCACGTGATCAATTAAACGAAAAAATTGCTGAAGATGTATAGGAGTTTTATTATTATCAAAAGAATGAAGAATTTGCAAACAATATATTTTAAATAGTTCTTCTACTTTTATGAACATCTTTTATTTTTAATATCAGATCAATAATTTTGGCCCTTAGAAAATATAAAATAATTTATATGCTTGAAGTTGTATAATAGTTTTATATAAAATGTAAAAAGTTAATGAATAAATAAAATGTGTTGATTTTTATATGTATTCTTAGATCATATAATAAATATTTCATTCAAATAAAAATATATTGTCCAGAATATGGTTTTGTATAAAATTAATTAAACACAGATACTAAAGAATATTAACAACATTAATAAGATTTTTTTTTGTAAACAACTAAGCGAGTTAAAAGCAGGAAGTTATTTCATTGCGAATATTGATTTTATGTGTAATTTAGACTGTTGTAAATCTTTTATTGAATTAAATGATAACTTTAAAGTACATTTACCATAAAGATATTATAAAATTAATTCTGAAGAATTTTAATTCCTTAATGTAATATATATGAAATACAATGGCAAAAATAAAATTGGCACACTATAATTTTCAACATGATACAATTTTTTCGGATGGAAATATTAATATATTTAAATTCGTGTCAGAAAAATATTTTTATTTTTTTACATGAAAGTTTTTTAGTAGTGTAAGGGTGAGAAATGAACTGTTTTTGTGCTGTAAATTATTTAATTATAAATGCTTAATTTAAACAATACATTTAACAATAATTTTATTTTTGAACTTAAAATTTAAATAAAGATTGGTTTTCACAGGAGAATTTAAAATTTATGTTTACAATCTAAATTTTTAACATAAAAATATGGCATTCTCCCACTTTTAATAATTTCAGTGTAAAACTAAGTAAAACAAATTTATTTAAAATGTTACTTTAAAAAAATATTAAATCATTTTTTTAAAATTAAAATTGTATGATTAAATAATTTACTATACAAAAACAGTTTATTTCTTACCTTTCTTAAACTACTACTTCCGAATTTTCGCACACGGGAATCGAGTCAGACGATGCCGCTGGTCGGATGGTATTCTCGGTGATCTCCCATTTTCCCAACTCTTGCATTCTGGTGCTGTTCCACACTCACCTCGCTTCATCTTCATCGGCTCTCCAAGACCTCGATGTTAAAAGCAGCTTGAATCTCTCCACTCTACTCCTCACCAGTGCCATTACTTAATAGTCACACTTAGTAAATTAAATTATCTCAAACAAACTGACTGCAGTGGTGTAGTGGTCAGACTACTCGCCATCCTGTCGGGGTCGGTCTCGGATTTTCGCATTTAGGAATCGTGCCAGATGATGCCATTGGTCAGCCGGTTTTCTCAGTTATCTCCTTTTTCCCCTGCCCTTAAAGTGCTGCTCCATTCTCACCTCACTTCACCCTCATAGCCTCTCAAGACCTCGATGTTAGGAGCCGCCCAAATCTCTCCAGTCTCAAACATACGGGATGCAGTTTTCATGGTAAAAATTATTGGTTTATGATACTTATGGCCAGAAATAATTTGTCTGAACAACAGTGAACTGCAGCAACCTTTTTGCAAAATTTTATTCCTGCAGCACCATGACATTTCACAAAGGCAGTTCTGACAGGGGAGATGGATTTCTATTGTTTCTGAAAACTTACTGACAGTGTTGATGCTGGACTGCTCTGTACATTGTCAGAGAAGTTATTTCAGGTGGTAGCTGGAAAATTAGTTACATAGTGTGTACCTCCTTATGATTTTTTTACAGTACTCTATGGGCGATACCTTTAAGTTCGTTCGACATCTGTTGCGACTATTCTTCCTAAAAAAAAGGTTCTTTACCTTTCCCAGGAGATATGATCATGAGCCATGGTCGCTGGTCAGCTGCTAAGTACACAGTGCTCGATGCAAAGTGCCTCTGGCCAGACGTAAATGAAAATCTGTATGTCATCCCTACCTTCTGGTAGACTCAATAAAATAAATATTTGGAGGCTGAAATTCTAGAAGTCATTTCCGTTCTCGACTTCGTGGAATTCAAGGCCTCAGTTGATAAATGTTTTCCACTGGTTCAAAGTCTTTAAATGTGTTTTATAATTGTGTTCCAACCACAAAAGTTGGAGAAAACATGCAACTGTTTGAAATCTAGGATTTCATAAAAATAATAACAATAAGGAGCCTTAGACTTTAATTAAATTAGTTTTACTTCTGATCTTCGAAAATAACACAATTTTACTTTTATGTTCGAGCACCAGGCCAAAAGAGAACCAATTATGAGACGAAACATTATTTTATGTTCCCAATTTAACTTCAAACATGTATCTCGGTTAAAGAAATGGCCATTGTAAGTTGAAGAGACATATTAATTAAACGGGATTAACTGATTCATGCAGTCTATCCCGTGGGGAGATATTCGGTTCCAAATTCGGGGACACCTTCACAATACCTGATCTCAGGAGAGTATAGCCTGGATTAAAGACCCGATGGCAAAGGATTGTGCTACATTCATTCAGCACAGGCACCTCCCACTAACACAACAGCTGACCCAAAGCTGCTACAGTCGAGAATTCTTTAGTTCCTTTCCTTTCACTTAGACCCTCGCACTTAGATCTACTTCTGATCTGGCCGAGGTTCTATCCTCATCTTTACTGACTGTCCAGGACAATGCCTATCTGTGTCACCACTCACTGCATCGTCTCACCAATTTATGGGGTCTCTCGAGTTCTCCTGCAGCATGTGAGTTTCAACCAATGTCAGCACAAGTCCAACCTCTATGTATCAGTCACCAGAGAGAACTTGTGATGGGGCATAACAACCATCTAATACTCCTATTTAGATTTCCAAATTGGCAATTGGATTTACCGTGGGGTGTCAATTGCCATAGCCTGAAAAGAATCCCTTCACATTAAATATGATCAAAATTAGTTTGTTATGTCGAGGATAGAGTTAGGGTTGCAACTACCATCGGTGGCTGGAGTGACTTTTGTCTGATACAGTGGCAGGTGGTGAGCTGTTGCACAGTAAGAGGCGTGGCTATTAAGCAATAGGATTGTGCACCCCTGAGGCTGTGCACGTGGTGGAGAATGAAGTTAATGTAAGGAAGTGTCATTGATGCTTTTGGAGTAAACAACCTGTGTCTGTGTGGTTCAGTTTGTCTCTGGGTATTGGTAAATGAGAATGCTGTTCTCTCATCTTGCTAGAATCATGGTTATAAAAAAAATTGAGCAGCATGTGAATAATAAATTTCTCGTGAAATAGAGTTCTTGACAAATCTGAAAGAAAAAGTGAGGGTGAAAATGCATGATGTTTGGAAGAACATCTAACAGATGTTGCACCTCGACAATACGCCCCCTTACAACACCCTCTCTGCAATGTAGTTTCTAGTGAACCAACCAATTCCTGTGTTCGACCATCCCCATATTCGCCACATCTACAACCGTGAGTTCTACCAGTGTACTAAAAATAAGACATTCACCACCACAGTGTCTCGGAAAAACTGAATGTATTGCTAACCTCTCATCAACGAGCAGCATTGCACACATTGGGTATATAATTTCAGCTACCAAATATGTTAGCAACAAATGCATAGAATTGTATGACAGCATGGAATCTGAGAAAATTTTTCTGCGTGCTTTTGTAGATAGCCTGCTGGCGAGGTACAAGGTACAAGGCACCATCGTGCTGGGAGCCATCGCTACTATTTTATCTCTTTATGTCTCATTTAATTGCACATATATTTAACCATCTTAGAAAGAGAGAAGATATGTGTTACATTAAGAGGATTCATCATTACCAACCCAGAATTTATGCTGCTGATGTCACTATTAAGAACACCACCACTACAACAGCTAATGACTTCTTTCTCTCCTACTATTTCTCTCTCTCACATAATGTTGTTCCTGCATTTTATACACTCTTCATTACTCTCTTAGGGCCTGCTGTGGCTGAGCGGTTAGCGTACTCGCCTCCCACTAAGGCAAACTGGGTTCAATCCCCGGCCAGGCACGAGCCACTCAAATCTCTCAACTCAACTCAACATTACTCTCGTGTATTCAAAGTAGCTTTGTTTTTGACAAAAATGGGAGATAATGCAAGAAAGATTTTTATCGAGGTTGAATAATGCTCCTAATGCATCAAAGTAAAAAAATATCGAACCGGTATTCGTAGAGAAAATGCCCATTATTCCCAAAAAAAAAAACAGTTAATTCAATTACGAATTCAAATAATCTGAACAAAAAATCACATGGTTATTTTCATTATAATATTTGATCGTGGTATTTTCAAATGACTGTCCACCAGGAGATTTTCCTCCATGAAAGGATATGCACGTAGTCGGGCTGGTTTCAAGAGTCCATAGTGTATTATTCCAGCAGCTGTGGTGAAGCCTCCTGAGTTATTTATCTCGCCGCACGATGGTGACACAAATGGGCGGCGACTCTTGCTGTTTGGCTTCTTGAGTAGCATATTTAATGTTTAAATGTGATTGTATTGTAGGCGTTATATGTTTAAGTATTTAAATTGACTTAATACCTTGCGAAGGAACAAAACAAAGAAACAAAAATCTAAACCTCGTGAAATGAATTACAAAAAACTAGGAACCAAAGAATACTTGTTTTCATTGTAGCAGTATCCCATCGTTTCTCTTGTTCAGTTTGTTGCCTTTCGCTCGTGGTTTCATCTATAGTTTCTATTTTTTGTCGAACTTTTGGTTTTGTTGTTTGTCGTCTTCATTTTGTTTTTCGGCTTGGTTATGGCAGTGGATACAGTCCGTTTAAATTCTTACAAAAATCCTTGTAGAGCATTCTTTGTAGTCAATGTTTTTAATGGGAAACGACTACATACAATAAAAAAACAAATTTCATCAGTACACCTAGCAACTATTCACCATCCAATTAGAGTCAATTGGAGTCGACTGAACTGTGCGAGGGACAGACCGAAAATGAAATGATCGTACACGAAATATGGGTGGAACAGCGACGGAATGGAGACAAGGGGACGAAACAGGACTACCCCGAGAAGATCCCCATGTGATAATATCCGTCATAAAAGTTCCTGCTGGACGGGGTCTGGGACTGGAAAGCTGTGACTCCAGAAGTTGTCTTCTGGGATCGCCTTCAACTCACGCGTTACTTTCATCTGGATCATTGGGCTCATCAAAAAAGCCGTCCTTTTAAACTAATTTTTATTTCAGTGAATATTAAATGTTTGCCTGTGCCAAGTCACGTCAACAAGAGGGGTCATGGATCACTGTAACTTATAGTTTTGCCAAAAAAAAAAACACTACAAGAAGATTTTCACTGCATGGGCAGGGACATTTTCTGAAGAGCCACCAATTCCCAGAGCTCGAAAAATTTTTCTGACACACATCCATTCGTTCGCCGTTTCCATCTTTTTTGCGTTCCCGTTGCACATTATTAGCACCAAATGTGATTTTGAATTCACACTGTAAAAAAGCTTTCTTTGATGCAACACATGAGTTGTTACCGCAAAGAAAAAGTTGTTTAAATACGAACCACTGCAAAGTAGGCTTGCCTCAAACATAGATTTTATTTTATCTGTAGTAATAACTATGATAACTTTGCATTGTCGTTACAATACTTCAGCAACGTATTTGTAGTATTATCAGTTAGACTTTAAAGAAACTTTGATCTCTATAGTAATAACTGTGATAACTTTGCAATTTCGTAACAATAATTCAGCAACATCTTTGTGGTATTATCAGTTACACTTTAAAGAAACTTTGTGCTCTGTAAAACAAGAGTGATTAGTAATTAAGTGAGCAGAAAAAATATGTCAATATTATATAAATTAAACAACCAACGAGACCACAACACTTATCTTAGGAGCATAACACCCTTCACCAAATGGCTACCTTACCTTACTGTTTTCAGTGTTTTTTAGAGATTTGTTATGTTAGGTGGTATGGACCCGAATATAATGTCACCTTTGGGAGGAATTGAAGTTACTGATTTTGAGAATCGCTGCACTTCAGAATGGCATTAAACGTCTGCAAGAGGACTGTATACTTTCTATATATTGGTCTATGAACATTCGCGTCTGGACAACAATAACGTACTGAAAACTACGAACAAAAGTGGCTCAAATAATGTGTATTTCTTTGCTACGAAGGAAGGCAATGTTGACATAAAACAAAAACGAACAAAGAAAACTATTTTTTAACAGCAAACGAATCTTTCTGTAACTTCTTTTTTAATTAAATCAATACTGTGTTACTCTGGACGAAACAGCAACAGAGAAATCATTTTATTTGCTTCGAAGAGAACTTTGTTAGGATTTTTTTTACAGTGCACGTAATCCCGTCCGTAACTGTGTATGTTTTCTCTTATTTTCATCCAATATAAAGTCGACCAACAAAACAATGTTCCTGTGTTGTGAGCTTCCAGTCACTTATTCGTAGAGGTCCAGAAACTTGGCGAGTTCATCTGAATGCTAGGCTGAACTTCACAGATCAGTATGAACTCCAGACGCTACCATTGGTTCATTGGGTCTGTGCGTTCAGACAAGCACTCTGTCCTCTTGACTAGGATGTACGGGATTCCATCTATCTCATTCTGCATGTATATTACTGGTCGAATGTCCTGCGATGTGCAGCAGGGAGCTAGTTGTTGTTCAATCAAGGTAAGTTAAAATTAGGCGACAGTGTAACAATTCTACTCAAGCACTACATGAAGTCGCCATATTCCAAAATCTCGATTACTTGTCAATGGCGGCAAGAGTGCAGCTGTAATTATGAAAAGAAAATCTGCACGTATCAATTTGTGGACATAGATATACTTGAAATACGTGTACATTTCAATTGATTCTACAAACACATTACATTTTATACGTCAATCAACTCAAATCAGGAAGAAAACCAGGATGGAATCCCATGCTTAGAGACATTGGAAAAATGGAAATATTTTTGGGCCACATTATCTTTTATATCCCTCTAGCTAATTTTATATTTTATGATAGGATAATTTTTGACCCAGCTAAGTTCTTTTGCAGTTAAATCACAAAAGTTCTGCTTTATAGTATCAGAATCCTCGTTGGTCTAATGACATGGGATAGTAGCTTCATACATGCATGGTCGTCAATAATGGAAAGAAATTGTCAGACATGTGTACAGTATGTTAAATCCTAGGAAACAGTCAAATTTTCCGCAATAGGCCATCGTCTCTACCCATGCTTCCTGGCTTGGTGTAATACTGGCTACTTACAGGGCCAGTAGCCAATGAAACACGATTACAGCTTACAAGTCACTGCACCCGATAGTTCTTCCCATCCCCTTGGGGTCGCGGTGGTTTAGTGGTCAGACAACTCGCCTCCCACCTAGACGAACAGGGTTCAATTCCCGGAGGAGTTCGTCCCGGATTTTCGCACGTTGGAATCGTGCCGAACGATAGTAGAGTGTACGTAGCTCTTTCAGCCCACTAAGCGAGGAAAACGATGGTCTGAACAATCTTGCAACGATAACCACAAGAATTCAATCGCATTAAATAAAGAAGGCGGGAAGAGATCTTGCCGCCTTCTGTCGTTAATACGATTGAATGATTGGGGTTATCGTTGCATGATTGTTCAGGACATCGTTTTCCTCGCTTAGTGGGCTGAAAGCCCTACGTACACTCTACTAACGATGCCACTGGTCGGCGGGTTTTCTCCGGGATCTCTCATTTCCCCCGCCCTTGCATTCCGGCGCTGCTCCATTAATCACTTCACCCTCATCGGCTGTCAAGACCTCGACGTTAAGAGCCAATCGAATCTCTCCAATCCATTCCCACTCCCCTGTCTTCGAGTGTGTGCGTAGTGCGCAGTTTGTGTGTGTGCTGTGTTCTACAGCGTCGATGTGTATAGGCTGGTCGCGGTAAAATGAGCAATTTTGAAAGCCTTATTAAGCTCTGCTTGTATACACGTGGTGCGTTCTTCCGCCTTATGTAAAATTAACATTGTCATGGGCTTCATAACTTTATCCATGCGTCAATCAAGTGAAACTGAAATGATTAGAAAAGTAAATATTTTCGAATCTGCTAATTTTTACACTTCGATGGATTAAAAAACGGAAAGAGAGAGAGAGAGAGAGAGAGAGAGAGAGAGAGAGAGAGAGAGAGAGAGAAATAATTTAAATTATCACATATGGTTACATAACACTTTTTATTCGGCGTGATATATGGAACTACTTTCCCCTCCATCATTACCAACTTTACTACGCATATGTCACTCACTGCGCCCGTTAAAATATACGCAGGCAGGGGCCATGGATTTTTTCTAAGGTTTATTAAAAAAGAGCTCACTTGTTCGTGAACAGCCTTTAACGTTAATTGTGACATGCGGATTAATAGTTCATCACTTGCATTCCATGTATGCTACAGCGTCATTAAGATTAAGTCGAAATGAGGGTAACCAAACCATAATTACAGCCATGAACTAATGTGATGACAGGGAAAGTTGTTGTGGTGCTGGCATATCTATGTTCCGTTTCACGTTATCGAGACGCTCAATGCTACATCTTAAATACTTTTTCAAAAATTTCTTATAAACTAATGCTTAAGGTCCAACTTTGACGATATTCGCTGTCCTAAGGATTTGCGGATTTGCTTGAGGCCACAGGTCGCGCGCACGTGTGTGCGTGTGTGTATATATACATATAATAGTTACTCCATTCTTTGCGATTAACTAGCAGCCGAAGTTTGTCGGTAGAATTTAGAAACATCCTGCATTTTGGCAACTAGTTTTCAAATAACTGTTTGTATAATGTCCAAATGGTTTTTAATCTGCAGAAACCGGAATAATTCCACGAGATCAAGGAATTGTAATACTGGACTCCACAACACTTTTTTTAATACTCGAGCATGAGCTATTTGTTGATTGGCCGGTGAATAGCTTCTTTTCCTTCACATCAGGCAGCACGGGGTTCAGTACTTGTATTTCCCCCAGGTTTATTATGTTTTGCATGCCGTTTTACAAGTAGAGTAATGTTTTGTTATCTGCGAGCCGTTAGTAACAAATGTTGCTCTTAATGGGATGTAATGCTATGTTATTCATGTAAAGGTAACGCGAAGTACTTCTGTGACAATGTTACCGCCTTACTATACTGTCAACATTACGGCGATGTTTATGTTGCGGCAAAACAAATTTTGTGTTGAACTGATTTCAACACTTGCATTAAAATTTTTCTTGTATTTACTTTGCTTTAAAATTACATTTCTATGTAAATTAAATTAAGTACAATTATTATGCCACAATAATAAATAAATGTAAAGAAAAACAACAAAACATGGAGGAAAATCTAACCCATGCCTTGTGCGCATGACGACTTCCAATTGCGAAATCCAGCATACTACCGACTGCTCTGGCTTAACATGTCTGACTGCGTTTCATATTGTGGGTATTATTATACAATTTAACGACAATCTGCATTACTCTTCCGTCATGTGGAAATCCGTAATGCCCTAGAAATACAGTATATGCATATTTCGGATCGCGTGAGCTGCTTTGCAAGGTTTTACAAGGCTCTCGCTATTCTCTAGTTACCGTCGTTCTACAATGTGAAATCAGCGCGATCCGGTGTTGGATGGACATTTCTTAAACGTCGCAGTAAAGCTCATATTTTGTCCTTCCTGTTATTTGTTAGCGTAACACAACATTTGGTTGCTGCAAACACCAATTAGAGACTTTGTTTTATATCACCATTTCATTAATATATTTGCATTACAGTAATATAAGACATTGTAAATGGATTAACATTATTAATTTTGTCACAACAATGTTAATTTTATGACAACATAAACGTTTAAAGAAATTGCTCACTTGCGCTTTTTTTTTTGCAAAAAAACATTCGACTTTTTCTGTGTGTCATTCTGGGTCTCTCTCTAAGACGTCTACGTATTGTCCTTGTATAATAAAATATTATACAGCTGACATTTGTAATTTAAATAAATTGTTCGACATGCAGGCATAACACCTAATGTCATTCACAAAAGAAAAGAATCTTTCCCTGGGTAGTTTTGGAATAATTTCTAGCCATTTTTCATAGTGCGAAATGGAAGGCCCAGTACGAATAAGGTTACCTCTTTAACAGGATGTTAATGTTGAAAGTTTGGCAAAGGAAAATTTTTGCCACTAGGAAAGCACTAGTGTCGGTAAGGTACCAGATTTCTTCTATTTTTTACGTTAAAAAACAGGATAATTGCAATAATCATAATCAAAATATTAAATAACTTCTTAACTAAGTTAAATATTTTTCTTATATTATTCGCGTAACTTAAAAAATTTAACATAAATTACCTTTTGGAAGACTGCGCACCTAGCGGTGGAAATGTTCTCTATTCCAAACTCTCCCATAAGAAATCTCATTTTGTTCCTAACCTGAGTAGAGTAAACCTTAGTAAAAGCTGTTCGTGTTAATGCGAGCACTTAAGAAATGAACCTTAAAAAAACACCACTGTCCATGCATGCATATATTTTAATGGGCGCACAGAGTGACGTTCACCCAGTAAAGTTGGTAACGATGGATGGAAAGTAGTTCCATATCTTAACGTTGAATACAATGTGTTAGATAACAATTTGTGATAACTTCGAATTATTTCTTTCGCTTTCTGTTCTTTTAATGCAACGAAGTGTAAAAATGAGCAGATTTGTGAAGAATTTACCTTCTTAACAATTTCCTAGTTTCGTTTGACCGACGCATGTATAAAGTGACGAGGCCCGTGGTAATGTTGATTTTACATAAGGCGGAATACTACACAACGTGCACATAAGTAGATCTTAAGCAGGGCTTTCAAAAGTGGCCACTTTACCGTGAGCATCCCATGTGAATGATATCGCGTAAGTCAGTCTACAGTGCAGTGAGTTTGGCTCTCTGCGCCACTGAAAACAGCCAGTCAGTTGAAATCACCCCGAAAAAGAATATACGAACTCTGCATGTAAAAATATATATACATATTGGCTTCTGGACACTGAAGGTAACAGGAAAACAATTATTGATGCGGTGTACACAGACATGTCGCGGAACAATTATTGATGCGGTGTACACAGACATGTCGCGGAACAATTATTGATGCGGTGTACACAGACATGTCGCTAAACAATTATTGATGCGGTGTACACAGACATGTCGCTAAACAATTATTGATGCGGTGTACACAGACATGTCGCTAAACAATTATTGATGCGGTGTACACAGACATGTCGCTAAACAATTATTGATGCGGTGTACACAGACATGTCGCTAAACAATTATTGATGCGGTGTACACAGACATGTCGCTAAACAATTATTGATGCTGTGTACACAGACATGTCGCTAAACAATTATTGATGCGGTGTACACAGACATGTCGCTAAACAATTATTGATGCGGTGTACACAGACATGTCGCTAAACAATTATTGACGCGGCTTACACAGACATGTCGCTAAACGTATTTCGTAGAGCCCAATAATTATTTTGCTGGCGTTTCTGGCTGTAGATTATTCTAGGATAAGACTGAGCTCCCGAGAAGTTTTGAATAAGTCTTCGTGAAGCCAAAATCTGTTGGAGGTAGCGAAATGCTGCAGGAAATATTGACTTCTTGTTAGGTTCCAAACGCTGGATAAGTACAAAGATTTAATTTCGTTATTATTTTTTTTCCTGCGTGAAAATGTTTCTTCGCACATGTAAGCCATGTCAAAAATAAACCACCCGAAACTTTAGAACAGCAAGGCGCTTCAGAATTTTAAAACGCATTTTAATACAATATGTTTGTGTAATATCCACCATTTCTAGTAATAATTGCACACAACATCTGCGCACTTGCAACTTGTGTTGGGTGTGGGGACGAAATTACATGACCCAAAACTCCCTATGTATTGAATCAAGGGCAGAAATCGTATGTTACCATGTTTTACCATGAAAATAATTCTAAACGCAGGCAAATATATATTGGTAGACGCCATGATTTGTTGCAGATACAAATAAAGTCGCTGCCCAACAGACTATAGGTTTTTATTGCAGAGCAAATAATTCCATCAACAGTTAAAACCATATTTCGCCTGTTAATACAACAACTGAGACTGTAATCAATTACAGAATGTTTTGATGTTTGTATTGAAGCGTGACTTCTCTAATCTCAAACGGGGGCTGCGGTGGCTGAGCGGTTAGCCTGCTCGCCTCCCACCAAGGCGAACCGGGTTCAATCCCCTGCCGGGCCAATCCCGGATTTTCGCATGTGGGAATAGTGTCGGACGATGCCGCTGGTCGGCGGGTTTTCTCGGGGATATCCCGTTCCCCCCGCCCTTTCATTCCGGCGCTGCTCCTTACTCACCTCAATCGCCCTCATTTGCTCTCAAGACCTTGGTGTTAAGAGCCGCCCAAATCTCTTCACTAACTCAATCTAACCTGAAAAATTTCAGAACTATTGTGTAAGCATTCCTCTGCCGACCTTCCAAAGTAGGTATCAAGTTTTTACGTGATTGAGATTACCATACAATAAATGAAACATAACACAAGTCATGAAATGCTTGATAACTACCAAAAAGAATTAAATGTTTGGTGAAATCTGCATACTCTGTAATTGAAATGACTTCGTGCAGTTTTGAGGGCTAATCACATTTACATCACTTTACATAAATAATAAGTGCAATTTTGAGGTGTAACTATTATTTACTCAGAAATAAGACAGGTCACAGTTACATTTGAGGAGTGACGCTTGAAAAATAGTAATTCTAAACTGTCAACCTGGAAAGCATTGAGAGTGGACGCGGTGTGTTCCAACAGTAACGACCACATCAAAGAGTTAAAAAACAGAGGTGATCTGTGGGAGTATTTTAATATTGTCGAACACAGTATTTGATATATCATTTTTTTTTTTTTACATTTATTGAAAACTTATCACTTTTTAATATTAACCAGTTTATTATTTTAGATGGTTCTTTCTTATTCATTGTGCTAATGTAGGGCCCACTTATTAGATATACGAGTGAATGAAAACAAGGTTGGCGCTAAGAGGCACAGGACACAGGGTCAGAAACATAACTGTTAACATGAAAAACAAGTATAGTATATCACTTTTCCACCTTACTTAAAAAAAGCATTATTTGTCTGGTACAATTTGTGATTGCAGCATTATCACAATAAATGCCTTAGCGGTATTGTTTCTGTGGTTTTATTACTATTATTATTTCATTTAGAGAAAACAGGTTCTTTCTACAACACAGTCCATACTTGAATCTATTTTCTTACTGACACTTTAATGCTCCACTAAAATGAAAATTCTCACTGGATGATTAAATGCACTTAATGCAATATGCATTTTGCCAGGTGCAAAGTGTTAAGATATCTTCAGCTTCTCTATATGCAGCAATATCAGTATATTTTTATCATTTCTCGTGGTACATAAAATCAAATTTCTTTTGTTTTTTTTTTTTTTTTGGACCTGATTATCAGAGAAATACTGAGGCATCTTATTGAAGTTGAAACACACATGAAATCCACAATGATATGTTATGAAGATACAACGCACACCAAAACTCAATAGGTATTGCACAGCACAGACTTAAGCACATGGCAAGAATCGAAAGTCTCTGCCTCGCTTTGGTATCGCGAAACTAATGGCGCGTGTAGGCTGCGTGGACGCACGCATGTCTCAAAGGATCGAAACTTAAAGTGAGATCACCGGTGGAGATTTCGGATTCTTGCCACTGTAGGAACAGTTTGTGCAAGTTGCGCACATCTCATCTATTTTATTCGACTAAAATAATCAACACCACAATACAATAAAAGCTAAACATAGTGGAGTTAGCTTCTTGGTCCTCCAAACGATGCCAGTGCCTAGGCCTACTGGTATAACTTAATAGCTGATTGCTGGATGCAACAGATATAACTGAAAGCATGAATCTGTGTACACTGGTCTTATTAGTTATGGTGAGTAGAAAATAATAATATAGTCATTTTTCTACAAATTAAGTATGCTATAAAAATGTAAAAATCTGTGCACATCTATGAGTCACATCACTATATTAGAACCAGCAACAACCTTTAAAGTCACTTGAAACTTTGCAAAAGCTAGAATAATTTTCTCATTTTTTTTTTTAAATTTGGCATTATCAGGTGTTGCAATGGTAACTACTAATGAGAACTGATTAATTGGTAGCTGTAGAGACAGTGTTCAACACAGTGTGTGTGTGTGTGTGTGTAGCTAAATATTATCTACAAAAAAGTGTTTGCTTGCGCTGAAAACACAAGGTATAAGTAACCATATTTCATTTTCAAGTGAGACAGTTGTGGAAAGCTTAGTTTGTTATAACATAGCGTAGCACTCTCTGTCATTACCTACGTGCATGGAGACACATATTTTCACCAAACCTTGCATCTTGTGAAACACTAACATAATCATGAAATTGTCAACAGATACAAATCAATGTATGTTTCTTACAGTCCTAACATTGAAACCAATTGAAGTACGAATACATAGGCAAAAGTTAACTAAACTATATTTTTAAATGCTGCAGGTCACTTAGAATCATTGGAATGCTTCTTTTACAAGAGATCAAGTAATCAGTTTGCTTGGGAGAACATTACATTATCACAAAATCACAAATTGTCAGTTTTAAGGTCACTAAACACCAAAGACAACAGTTACACACAAAAGGCTATTGCTCAGTTACTTTCAGTTATCCAAATTATTTGTTTTGCATTGCTTTCTGTCATTACCTAATTGTTCTTGACTACAAGCAAGCAAAATATTTAACAATTTTAATTGTAATTAAATCAGCTGTTCACTTTTATGTACACATTTGTAATTTATCATACAATGTACTGCAAGGTGCAAAATATCGTGTTACAGTTCCTTTCACAAGTGTTATTAATCGCAAGTGTAGTCATAACATTTTTTTTCCTAGGAGATTACAGAAAAAATATACATCACACAAATAAAAAATTTAAATGTGATATAAACTTGACAATGACTAGAACAGTAGACTACTCAATATTTCTAAAACAACATATAAAAATTAAATTAAAGTGATCATAGCGTAAAAGTCTATGCCAATTATTACATATACAATATTCTAAAATAAATACAACTTAAAATGACTAGCTTTAGCACATTCGAAGAATTTCTGACTAGACAGAATAAGGTACCAGAGTGGAACAAATCTGCATCGGAATAGATCAGGAAATATACCACTCTGAAATCACATGGCAAATCTCCTCCAGGATTTTTAAGAAAACTTCATAAAAATTTTGTTTCGTGGAAAACACGCTTCAAGCGAAAAATATCTGCTTACTTCCTGTCCGCTCAATTAAACGAGAGTATAAGATTTGTTTCTGAATGTACGGAATTGTCTTTGAATAAAAATAAAAATTAAAAATTGTGAAAATTATTATTCTGTGCGTCTCTAAAAACGCACAGGTTAATTTTTCTTTTTAAAATCCCAACAGCCTCCAAAGTTTGAGATAGTTTAGCTCCAAGAAACAAAATTTTCAAATGAAGAATCAAAAAACCTTACCTGGAATCTACCAGTTAGATACGAGGTGCTACCAAGAATATAACGTAATTGTACACAATTTCCTCACTCAGCCTTTAGTTCCCAAGAAAGAGACTTAAAATGTCACTGTTGCTTTCTCATTTTCATTGCAAGGGGGCGATGATTGGGCGACAGGTCATTCGACACTTTAGTTTCTAAATGAACTGGTAGCAGCGAGTGACGTGACGACATTTCGAACGCAGATCAGACAGCGTGATCGCGTCCGACCTGGTCCCTGCGTTGAAACAAGAAGGAACTGCGCAGCGAACCGCAACAGCAGGGCGATTGCACTTTTCACTATCGAGCACGTAGTGTGTATAAAACCTCGGTGGATGTCCCGTAAAGCACGAACGTGTTTGTGTGTGTGTAAGTGTGTGTGTAGGCTGGGTCGACGTCGGGTCGTCCTTGGCGCCTAGAGGAACACGAGATGGTGGTGCTGCGGGTCACGCACTGGGTAGCTCGCATGGTGTCACAACACGTCCGACTGCGGCTGCTGCTGGTGTTGCTGCTGTTGCTGCTGCTGCTGTTGCTGTTGCTGCGACAGCGCCTGGCCCAGGCCGGACACTACCGTCGTCGTCCCGGGCGAGTGCTGCTGCTCGTGAGGAACTACTGAACTCTTGCTCGGGTCTTCGTCCTTCCACTTGTCCATGGACCGGCGGCGGGCGTTCATGAAGAAGTTGCCCACCGTCGTCGGCTCCAGCCCCAGCTGGCGGGCGATCGTCACCTGCATCTCCTTCGAGGGCCTCTTCGTCTCCTGAAACAACGCACACTACCACTATTACCAACTGCTCTCCTCGCCTCTCTCCTCAGACTACTCGCCACATATTACATCCACTACGTTTCCCCAACAACAGACCTGCCGCAACTTCCGTGAGTGTACGGTACTTCTTCGTTAACTTGCTAAAGGCTGTTCACGGTAAACTGAGCACTTTTGAAAGCCCTGATTAGGATATACAGTAAAACTCTGTTAAGAAGTTTTTGAACTGACTGTAAAAAAATAATGCTTACTAATTACGAAAACTTCTTTAAAAGGGTCAAATCACGCATGTGCGTATAGACAAGGTGCAAAATAAGCCAACTTATTAAGCAGGAAAACTTATTAAGTGGGAACTTCTTAACCGGGTTTCACTGTACTTTTATGCGCATTGTGTATTCTTCCACCTTATATACATCTGAAATTGTTATGGTCCTCACCACTTTATTCGTGCGTCGGCCATGTGAAATTGTAAAATGATTAGGCAATTAATTACAGTACAAATTTCCTATTTCTTATACTTATATGCATTAAAGAAACAGAACGCAAAGTAAATAAGTTCAGTGTTCTCAAACGTCTACCTAACACTATTAATCAAATGTTAAAAACTTAACTTGTTTCTCTTCGTCGTTGCCAACTTTGCTGGGTGCATTCCACTCAAGACTGTCCGTTCAAATATTTGCAAGTAAGAGCAGTGACTTTCTTCAAAGGATGATTTCTAAAGTGCTCAGTTTATCGCAAACATCCTATACTAAGACCTTGTGTCAGCGCGACTTATACCGGGTGTTATGAAACCCCTAACGTAATATCGCTAGGGTACTGGTTCAGGTTTGGCATGTTGCAGAATAGTTGAAACCGTAATCGGTGCTCCGCAAGTCGAGAAGCTAGCACCAACAGTTTCAGCGATTTTCTCTGGGCAATGCTATTGGTTGCTGCTGACACACACACAAACACACACACAATTATATAATTTGTCACTTATTTTACCGTGGATATAATGAAACCTTTTCTACAGGTTCCCAAACGTCAGTTACAAGAAATTCGCGAGTACTGTCCACATAATTGCAACACCTGAAACGATAAATGAATGTGTTCCTTAAGGGGTTAAACAACAGCGACATACTCCAGGAGATTAAAATATTATATGTACTACTATTCCCTTAAAGTGATTATTAAGAGACCTATGCGCCCCCAAAAATCGAATTTGAAAAGCTCTTCTTTCAAAATACCTCAACGTACTCGTAAATAAGCAAACAAATTGGTGAATGGTGTTTTGTAGAACGGAGAACTTACACCTGTGAAAACGAGGGTTGGCAATATCATCCCCTTTCTAGGTGAGCATGGGAATTGGCATGTTATTTTTGGATGGAACTTTGTCCCCCTAAGATGTACACAATTGTTTTAAGACTTCTTATACATCGGAGTTTCTAAATGAGCGGGAAATGACGTCTTGTCGGCACACTCTCAGGTGAAGAGTTCTCGAGAAATCCATGGCACGAGACAAATAGTATGTTTGTTACCTCACAAGCTGGCAACACACAATGCACACGGAGGCAATTTACATTAGGATATTGTGGGCGTGCACAGCTCTCTTAAAAATCATTTAGTTTTAAAATGTACACATATATTTGTATCTTTCGTGAGGAATAACCTACCGAGGTTTGCCGGCGCTGTTCAAAACATCCGGTATAATATTTTTTAAATGTTTAAATTATATTTTTAAGCGGATGTTCAATAGCGTGTAAGAAATACGTTTGAAAACATTTCGTCTCGGAATGGCGTCTGAGTACGAACCGAAAAATTCTTACGCTCTACCTGTTGCTGCTCGCCTACCACTTCCTTACAAAAAAAATGCGACTTAACAAGTTATTACGCGGAAAAAAAAAAACAGTTTCTAGTAATGCCAGTATTTGAAACGTTGCTTACTTTAGCTCGCACGTATCTTGAGCTGCTCCCTGATGTTTGGAAGTCGAGAATTACGTGGCGTGAATGCCTTAACTGCCGCAAAATAAAGAAAAATAATAATAATTTCCTCGTCGCAGCGGCGAAGTAGGCTTTGTTTAACACACCGATATTGTTCATTCCCGAAACCCGAAGGTGTTTGAAATACGGAATGTTTGCACATTCCGCTACGTAAGGAGCACGTAAGGAGTTTATAGTCTATTTGCAGTTTCTTAACACTTTTTTTTAACCAAACCTTTAAAAAATCACCCCATGTATGACGTGTTTGGTTGTTCCCTACACATGTCGGGTATCACAAGCGTTTTATATCTGTGTTAACAAAATGTGCCTTTTCTTTGTTGTTAAATTGAACTTATTATAATTTATCCGTTAATTATATAATTTAATTCAATATTAATATGAATAAAAACAGGAAGAATATAAGTATGTCAGTAATGCCTAGTAAGAAATAGTTGTTATGGAAAATTTCATTACACAGAGTGTGCACGAATGAGGCTCGCTGTCCTCTTGGTGTAATTTTTGAGACTCGGTTAACCTGGCGGAGAAATACCATGTCACGCTGTCAAATTTTTCCGTCAAACTGCTTCCAATAAGTTTGGTTAAACAAAGTTGGACCGTTATGACGTCTTTGAACGTCATGATAACGGTCATATTTGTCTGAAAAAGTTGGATGGCTTCAATTTCCATCAAACATTTGAAAATTGAATAGGTTCTAAAATAAATTTGATGTCTGACGGACTCAGCCAATTAGAATCGTGCACGATAAAAATAGACGTCAAGAAACCTTAAAACAACGAAAAGTTGCTGGAAGCTAAGAACGTAATGGAGTTAATTAATTTATGTAGAATCTGACTGGTCATGAAAGCTATGTTTAATCGAATATAGCACATACTATTACGAACTCAAAGGCATTTATTTCATTGCGCAGGAAACATATCTTATAAATAAAACTTTATTTTGTAAAAAAATAAAATAAAATAACATTATTATTTACACTTCTTCCTGTAATGGACCGTACGGAAAAACAAAAGTAATATCTCACTGTGAAAATAATTTTTAAATAATATTTCAAATTAGATTCTTCCAATAAAAAAATTTGACAGTGTGGCACATTTTCAATCACATTCAAGATTATTTGATAAAATTTGTTGTAAGGAAAACTTTGATGGCCGTATTTTGTCCTCAAATTTTGTCAAATATAGTTGAAGGCAAAAATTTGATAGTGTGACAGGGGGCTTAGTTCTAAGAGATAGTGAATGAATCATAACCTCGTGCCGGGGAGCGTTTCCGAACATTTCTGTGAAAACGCTCGTGAACATAGGGAAAGTGTTGACAGTGGACGGTATTCACTTTGACACCCTCACTGACATCTTCGCTCATCTCCACGACACACACGACTTCCTCGAGGTTACAGTCGCGTGGGATGGCCGCCACCTTAAGAGAACACCAGTTCTGTAAGCCGCTGTTTCCCCGCTTACCAAGGACACTGCTCGACTTTTTCCCTTTGCTTTGTTTCTACGTGCCGATAGAAAACTAAACGTGTGACTGTCGAGATGCCTCCAGTCAAAAACAGCACGACCTAAATTTTTTTTTATGTCAGGAAAGAGTAATTTTATCCGATGCCTTCAAGTGGCTGCAAATACAAGAAATATGTTTCTTGATGGCTAGCAGATTGTGCTTGATCTGCTTCGCAAAGTTTTGGAAATATACATTTCCCCACGAAACTGTGAAACGTGCGTGCGACCAATGTACTGGCTTAGCTAAAGAACAATCTTTTCAGGCGAGGGCTGCTGGGTACTCTCAAGACATTGCGCACATTCGAAACAACATACCAGGGTACTCCAAAATGGCATTTGCAAAAATCTATGTATATGGAAATAAATGTCTCCGATACGTACAAAAGTACTCATGGGCCTGCATTTAAACTTCCCAACAGATTTTCCACCGATAAAAAATTGCGTTTGGCTGTGTTGGGGACACGGCCTTTTGTTTTGCGTGAATACGTCTACGTTGACACTCTCGGACACCTTGATGTTTATTTTACGTTCCCGGCACCGCTTCACTCGATCATATGGGGTTTTATGGGTACTATCACTGAATTGCTTTTGAGATGCTCTTTCCAACCGTATACGATTTCTGTATTTCGACTTGGCTTTTCGACGAATATCGGCCGTCATTGTGTTAAGTTTTCTTAATTTGTTACATTAAACGCATACAATTTCACCGTAACCACGCCATACAAATGTTTTTATACGCGCAATCGATTGATCTTACGAGAGCTGTCGATTGAAACTTAAAAGAGCGTCGTAGCTTCTCCTAGTCAAAAGTTATACTACTCGGAAGTTATGAGACGCGGCGAAACGAACTCAAAATTGCCCTCCACCCCTTCCCCTTCCAGGCAAGATGCTTCGCAGTCATCACTCAACGTAACATAGTCTTTGATCCTTTGGCAATCGAGTGGTCTAATTGAATTTTTAATGTAGATGATAGAATCGGAGGTGCAATGCCAAACTGTATACCCCGATTTTGTAATTATCGGATTTTATGGATTGCCTCCCACTATGGTTGAAAATTTAAAGACGTGTTCTCGGCAAAAATTTCGTGAAGAACAGATGAGGTTTGAAACTCCTATCTTTAAAACTAACGCACTGAAACGAAATTTATTTAACGTGGGATTTACTACTTAAATTTTTCAGCGGCCATAGTCGATAGGCATTGCCCTTGAGTGCAAAGCTCTGAACAGGCGTGCAGTGTTCTCGTCCTACCTCGTGTACATATGAGACTTATGCCGGAATCACATAGCCCCGACCAACACAGCACGACACGACCAAAACCGCAACCACGACACATTTCAATATGACTACTTGAATTTACAGCATGTTCGACACCTCTCTCTCTCTAGGCATTTAACCTAACTATTTAGAAGGCGCTGATAGGCTACGTTAGTTTCAAAGACGGTGAACAAGAGGGAAATTTGTAATACATAATGGTGACAAATTGGTATCGCTAATGCATACAAAGATAAAATTATTATTTTTAATAGTTAGATACAGTAATTTTCAATTAATTATTCTTGTAAGCTGCGTATTTACCACTGTAAGGAATGTTTGCAATACAATCTAATTTTGCAAGGTTGTACATGCTGTGCGTCGTGCCCTCACGACACGACGAAGATTAGAAATAATTTCTAATCCAAAACTGCTGGTCGGACGATAGAATCGGTCGGGCTTAGACGATATGTCTTGTATTTCATTGGCTGTTGGCCGTCGTGTCGTGCGCGTCGGGACTATGTGACTCCGGCTTTACAGCGGAAACCCTATTGTTTCATTGGCGGGAAGTCTGTGGCAGCACTAAATGCAGGACCCTTGAGACTGCAGCTATGTTGGAGAGATCTGGTAGCCGGTCGGAAGGTGACGGGGGTCTACAGGGCGCGTGGTCTTCTCGCTGATCAGCGCATTTGTCGCACGTTTGAATTGTTTCGCAGTTCTAGCGCCCTGCCTGCCGGCTCCTTCAGAACGCCCAAGAGTCGCGCATTGTTTCCTACATTTTTATTACATTACATTACAGTTTTTTCGTTGTGATACCGAGTAATAACCTGAATAACAGAAAGTCAGTGGCCGAAAAATCTCACAATTTATCATAATTTGTACGTCGTACTACATCTTAAAATAACTGTCGATATCCTCCGAACATTACGAAAAATATTCTTCATAAAATTTCTTTGTAGTAGTAGGCCCGTATTTAAATTTCAACTTTTGCGGTAGTCGTATTTTGGGTCATAATAACCGGAAGTTGAAACCCTTCTGCAGGCGAAGCAAGTGACAAATTTCAAAGACATTGCTGAGTGACAATGTTGTGACTTCAAGAAACACTTTCATCTGAACCCAAACTTCGTGCTGAAATAACTTTTTTGAACTTGAACGAATCAAAATACAAAGTTAAAATTCTCACGCTAAAAAAAAAAAGGCGATGATTAATAGGTTTACTTAATTTTTTTCGTATTTTTGCCTAATTGCCATTGACGCAATTTCACGAAACCACAACAATGTCCCCAATATCTAGGGAAAAAAATATCTTTGTGGGTTATAACGACCTTGAAGTTGAAACGAAGATATTTTTCCCCGGGAAGCAAACCCAGATCTCTGGAGCGAGATTCGAACATTATACCAACTACGAAGGCAGTCGTCCCATAATGAAAGAAGGAAAAATTTTGCGAATTTATCTAGGGACAAAATAGAGTTCATATACACGTAGTTTTGTGTTCTCGTGCTATCTAGTGTAAGATAAAACAGGGTACTCGAATAGGCCCTATATGATTATCGAAAATACAGACAACTGTAGGCTGTTTACGGTAAAGTGAGTACTTTTGAGTCCATAGTTACTTTTTTATTTCAGCCATTTTTTTATTCTTTTACCATCTTTTAAAATAAGTGTTTCCGTGTATGTAACAAACACAGTGTGTATATTCCTCTGCACTCGGAAGTTAACGTCTAAGAATAAAAAAAAATATATTTATTGACTATTCTTCGAAATGAGAGGGCTTTCAAAAGTGCTCACTTTACCGTGAACAACCTTTATATGACATTAAGTAAGCAAATTAGAAAATTTTTCCCACCCCTTCTCACGATACCTACGTTATACATCAGTCGACTGAGACATTATTGTATTCGTTATAAAATAACCAAATGTTACAGCACATTATATAAGACAAGCATGCATACTGAAACGTACAAATTATTATTCTTATTATTATATTCGCAAAAAATTTAACTCATACAAAGACAATTGCTTGGTGATATAATCTCTTTTTTTTTTGTAGTTTGATTTAAAGGTTTTACTGTGCATTGCATTTTATTAATGTAGACATACTGCAAAGCTTTACAAAATAAGAAAAAAAAACTGTAAGTACTTGCGTTTAATGTTGAATTTCTCAGGAAATAAACATATGTCACGTATTTATGTTTTGTTAAATACTAAAACTCGAAAGAGAAAATCCTCATGCACTTAAATGAGCAATGTAATTTTTAAGCTTAACATAAGGGAGTAATTGGAAAGGAAGATCTAACAGTTAAGTTTGAATACGTATGGTGTACCACTAAGGAAAAAATAATTGTAAAACAAGAGGCAACTTAGCAATATGAACAACAAAAAACATTATAACTACCTTCCATTTGTATGCACTTTAACGAAAATGTTTATTATATACATATATTTATAATGAACCCTATCGTGTGATTCCAAGAAATAATAAGCAGTTGTCAACATTGTTAAATAGTGGGACATACATATTAACCAAAGTATAGCATTATTTAAAATTTTTACTTTCTGTCGAAAAGAAAAAAACAAATTCAAAATATGCAATAACGAGGCCCTATTATAAAATCATTTTTTTTTTATTGTTTGAAATACTGAAGTAGCCTTTTACGATTCGATAAAAAAAAAACAACGCAAATGAGAAATATCAGATAAACTTGGCCGTGCAAGCAATGACTGAAGCACAACAAGTTACACATTTTCAGTTTTATATTTTGTTGTGATTTGTTTCCGGAGAATATATTTGCAACCTATTACATAACAACTTGTACTTACTGCGTTTGGTTCCAATTGAGTGCATGTCAATTGAGAAAATGATATTGGCTGGGATGAGCGGCGTACGCAAAGAAAGACATTTTCAGACCTGAACCCCCTCATCAATGGAAATCGAAAATAGATTTTTAAAAAATTATTTAAGTAATTTCAGAAAACAATTCATATTACCGCGTGAACTATTATTTTTGACACAGGGAACATTCATAGTTTTGTTCTGAAGTCGCAGCAAACCCAGAAGACGAAATAAAAAAATTAAAAAAATGCAGTCAAATAAATAAATAAGCCAGACTCAGCTGTTGTGATTAGACGTGTAAATATCTCAAAACAGAAGTCCGGAAAAGAAATGCATTCAGTATTCACGAGGGAAACGAGATAAATCCAACCATAGCAATCGTGCTAGTTAAGGAAAACAGACACCTTTCAAAGTTAGAAATTTAAATTAGTGATCTGCAAAATGTCAGAAATTACGCGACATGAAAGAACAAATACGCGAACATCATTAGCCTGATTTTATATCTGCCACCTGTGAACATCATTACGGAAATACAAAGAACTATGATAGTGTCCAGCAAGGGTGTGTTACCCGTACATGCTTGTCGAAGTAATAATCACGTTTAGATTAAAGGAACACCAAATTCTCAGTGGCCATGGTGGTGTAGTGGTTAGGCTACTCGCCTCTCACCTCGGCGAACACAGGTTTGATTCCCGGCGGGGCTGCTCGCGGATTTTCGCACGTGGGAATCGTGCCGGACGATGCCGCTGGTCAGCGAGTTTTCTCGGGTATCTTCCGTTTCTCCCGCCCTTGCACTCCGGCGCTGCTCACCTCGCTTCACCCTCATCGGCTCTCAAGACCTCGATGTTAAGAACCGCCCAGATCACTCCGCATACATCTCAGTTCTCAAGTAAACACACCGCGTTTAGGAAGCTGCTGCTGTAGCTTGCCTGCCCTGTATTCAATCTAATTATGCCCTTTATTCCGACGTAGTTTGTAACTAATTGAATTCCCTAATTTTAAAGGACGTGTATCTCGTTTTATAATCACGTTTGGTCATAGGTCGCATTACGTTCTCTAAGTCGTTTTCAATACCGAATCATCTCACGATGTTTGTAACTGGAGTTCACAATAACCCATTCAGTCCGACCGTACAAAATTCTGTACATAACGTATATGAATGTTATTTTTGGCTGATACTGTACACTGCGATACTCGGTGACCAATGAGCTTCCTTGTGAGGAACTGATTCGTAAACCATGTTATTGGTCCAGGTTATCATTGGTTCTTATTACTATATCACGACACAAAGCGTACAGCTCATTGTATGTAACACTGAAACAAGATGTGTGTAAACAGTACAACATAAATCGTGAAATTTATAGTTTGAAAAACCTGACACCATAAATTAAAGTGGCACTGGAAGGGATAACCTTGAACATGGACGACACAATAACTATAATAAAGTCATTCCTTAAAAAAGAGTTGCGACGTTTAGAAAAAAAAAACGCAACATATTCCCATCTTTAAACACACATACACAGTCTAGTACACCTGCGCGCCTATTCTATGGCACAGAACATTGTTTCGCTTTTGCGTATGTGCAGAATAATTTATTCAGTCGCTAGTCCTTCCTGCAAACATTATTCATTAGATGTGTTATTGCTGAAGAAACTTTCTTTCTACGATTATTAAAAACTATTTCTTCACGGGCGGTGGATGGCAACAATATAAAACTTAATATTTCTTATCAATTACTCCTCATCTTGTAGACATTACATATCAAAACATCTCCCTCGGGTAAAAGAACAGATTCCATAAGTTTTGTTGTCAAAAACACGATTTAAGTGCCTTGGAACACACAAGTAATTAAAAACTGCTCATCAGCAGAAATTGGAAAACCCTAATTCACACGGAAAAAGTTATGTAGTGAATTACTTCACGAAACTTATTAAATTACACAGAGGTGCATTTCTACATGTAACAAAAGTTTGTTTAAATTATGTCCGTGAATTGTTTAAAATTTGCTTTTAGTAAGTATTTATTGAAACAAAGCACGGTATACCACCAATCTTATATTTTTGTAAATTTCATTTTTCCCTCTGGTTGGTCCAAGGTGTGATTGTGCAAAAGTGAATGTAAAATAATTTTTACTCGAAGGAAATATCATCACATGTAGCATTTCAAGCTGAACTGGGTTTGGTCAAAACATAAAATATTAATTTATTCCCCTCCCATCACTCCCAAGGTTTATTTGGCACAATATAAGGTGAATTTTTGTATGGTAGGCCTAATTCTTTCTTTATTTTTATGTTTGGTTTTACCAACTTACTTACATCAGCGATGCAAACCTTCCCTGAAATATATGTCTGAACACGCCACTGGCCGAGCCTACATTAATAGCGAAAATGGAGCATGTGTAATTAATAAAAGTTTCGAACGTCATTCATATAAATATTATGTATAAACTGTGGTATGCGTTAAATGCAGGACTGGTTTTCCTCGCTTACTAACAGTATCCGCATAAATTATGCTGTTACCCAAAAATCTTTCGTGTTTTCCGTTGACATGGGCTTAATCTGTTTCCTTCCCAAAAATTTCTTTGTAACCGTCACATTCACTGATCTCTAGGAATCCAAATTTCGTAGCTGAAAGAGATAGAAGATACCATCCCAAAAAACAAATGCAATGAGTTTAAGTCTCTAAAAGGCTCGGGCCATGTGAAATTTTCCATTTATGTACTATAACTCTATTTATAACGAAATAACTAAATATCTCTTATTACAGCACATATAAATTTTCCATATATCTTCTAATTATGTTGCCAAATGTAATCTACGCGTTATCTGGTAGTTGTGAAGTGGCAAGATTCCACTGATAATATAAAAATGATGCTGCACTACTGACGTCGTAATTATTTGAAGAAAGTTCAGAACTTATGTTTGCTCTAAAGCGTAATTTATGTTGCCATAGAGGTGTAGTAGTAATTTGAAAATAAGTGTATTCAAACACTATAATAAGCTAGAAAACCAGTAATTCAAAACAGCCTGTACTGCCGAGCCTTAAGAGCCACGCTCTCAGAGTACAGAGTTTCGGTTTATAGTTGGCACTGAAAGATCGATCGATATTTTTGACTGCTACCTGCTTACGAAAATTTTCGCTTCGGAATTATGGTTTTCGTTTTCTATTTCGATGGGGCCGAGGTTGTGTAGTAGTCAGACTACTCACCTTCCATCAAGGCGTCCGGGTTCGAGTCCCGGCGGGGTCGCCCCCCCCCCCGGGATCTTTACATGCCGCTTGTAGGCGGGTTTTCTCAAGGATCTTCCTTTCCCCCCGCCCTTGTATTCCAGCGCTGGTCCATACTGACCTCACTTCACGCTAATCGGCTCTCAAGACCTTGGTGCTAAGAGCCGCCCAAATTTTCCTCTCCTCTCCACCCTCCAATCCACTCCATTCCATTTCGGTCTCCAATGGTTTTTTTTTTAAAGTGAAAAAGTGCCAATACAATTGTTTTACAGTCGTTTTTAGGTAAGAAACTTCCTGCGCACGCTACATACACAGCATAGTTACAGACCTGAAGAATTCGCGGATTCATTTTGGGACAATCTACAATTCAAAACACGTGCGTTTATATAACTTAAGACATTGGTCCATACGGTGTTTGACACCTCCTGGAGAACGGTGTCCAATAGTCGCCTTCCACTGTGACAGCAGACAACCAATGTGCTGTTTTTATCGGCATACTTCTACATAAGACTATACAGTCTAGCCTGCACTTCATTGAACTCGAGAATTTTCCCTGTCTCTAATCATAGGGCATACAGCAGACCTTTGTCTTTAATATTCGACCATAAACTGGTAGGGCCGCCACTGAAAAATCTAAAGAGGCACATTGACAGGAAGACTGCACGCACGCCAGTTCAGTGCTTTGGGCGTAGAGGCGATCAGATATTCGAAGCGAGGTCTTGGTCACCCTTAGCGCTCCCACGCTTCTATGCCTCGGGCATAATAAGTACCTCCAGACAGATGACTCTCTAATACCGTAATTAAACCCGTGCATGTTTCACTTCTGTCGTGTGAACGGTAATTAATATGCTAGCAGTGATATTTCGTATCCAATTCACCTAACAGAATCAGTTCTTATATTTTCTGTGCATACGAGATCGCTAAAATCCTCCACTATTGCTTAGAAAATAATAATAATTCTTATTTGTCACTCTCTCTTCTTGACGGGCAACATAAATCTGCAACGAAACCGAGTAACATAATAAACTTTTTATGATAGCGCGGTTATTAGTAATTCCATCATTTTTTGCAGGTTTGTTTTTTGGTTAATACTCTTCCAAGGTGTGTCTAACAAACCTTGGCAGAATTTTTGACGTAATAAAATAAACATTTCCAAATTGGGCCTGGAGCTGGTGTTACAGGTTGAATCGCGAGTCAAACAACAGATCACAATTTTAAAAGGCTGATGGAAAGTGGTGATAAAGGAAAATTGTATTATATAATAATATTCTATTAATGGTGCACCCAATCTTCATTTTATTTAGTTTAGTTCTATTTGGATAAACGTGAAAGTAAGTATTGTACTCAAACACACTTTCGCCATGGTTGGTAGATGTTGTCACACTGTTTTTAGAGCTAGTGATTTTTCACGAAAAAATTGGAGTACACGGTAGACTTCAATACTATAAGCACCCAACAGCAGTTTGTCTGTTTCCATTGGTTGTCGTCTGCTTGAGAAGGCGTTTTCATATTTGACCGGGCCACTCAGAATTCGCTAACATCAGCACAGCTCCTACGTGATTCATGAGCAGACAGTTAACACGTGTCGAAAAGTAATTCAGCCAATCAAGATTCGTAAACGACCCTGCAGTGTTTTGAAACATATCATGTCTTGAAATCATTACGCTAAATTTCCCTACCCCTGACTGTGTTGTGAGTACATGACTTTGTTTGCGGAATGAAGATAAACTACATAAATAACTATCCTGAAATTATTCCAAATAAGTTGATTGTTATTTCGTTGCCTTTCGTGGCAAATTGTTGCAAAAGAATTTTTATTTATTTTTTCCAAAATTATTTTGGTTTTAAAAATTAAGAGAATTCTAGTTTAGAAAATGTTGTGGAGGATTGGGGGGGGGGGGGGGGGGGAGCGTCTTGTACACGAGCGAGTAGAATTCTCGTATTTTAAGAAAACATCACAGGTTGTAAAAATTTCTTCTGCAGCCGGACGTGAAATTTTCGTGAAATTAAGATTGTCGATGACGCCCAATTTATTGACGTATTAAAGGGCATACTGTTCATTTATTTACTTTATTAATTGTATTTGCGTGTGTTGGGTAAGGGGGGGGGGGGAGCAAACACTAAGTTGAATCACACCCACAGAATTTGTGGAGGGGGTGCAATGTTCCTTAGTTCTTGCACCCCTGCCCAAGTTTACTTGGGCTTCAAATAGTATTCGTAGTATTTTCCCGTCCCTAATTAATAGAGACCTGCAAAATTCGCGTTACAATTCCGAGACGTGTTATAATTCACCGACCTTTAACTGACTGAGAATAATTAGTGTATCATTGGCTACTGGCACATGTACGGCGTCATTACGCTGTGTGATCGCTTCACTGTAGATTGGCGGTTCATCTGTTCAGCTTTACCTATTGGCTGAAAGTGTCATCGCAACGTGCCACTCAAGTTGTCGACCAATGGCAGAAGTCTACCCAACATACAACGTCTTGCAGTTTAGCCTGCATCTAGTCTGCATCCAGAAAATAACGCGAATTTTGTAGGTCGCTACTAATTAAATCTAGACATTAGTTGGCCTCTCCAGTGCCGAAGATGTAAACGAGGATAACAATAACAGGACGTAAGGTTTTTAGATCTCCCACCTCTCGAAACACAAGGTGCATATTAATAAAAGTAACATGGTCAGCTTTCAGTATAATGAGAAACTATGTAGACAAAATGGTATCATTAGGGCCACCTGTATTTCGCGAAAAGGTTTACGCACAGACTATTTTTTTTATATCCTATGTACACGCTTGCTTTTTTCCTTTGGCTATTGGCAGCCTGTCTGTGTGATGACAGTCTGTTACATGAGTGGGCCAACCAGAATTAAGTTTCTTCGATACTGATCGTACGTGATTGGCGGGTTGAAATGTAAGATGTGTAAAAATTCGAATGAGCCAATCACAAACGTGGTTGTGAACTAAAGTGCTTTGAAGCACAAAATGTGCTAAAATTTTTCGTGACAGGTACCCCTAGGTATAATAAAACCGTTGAAAAAAAAAGAAGCAAAATAAAAAATACAGTTGTCCGCACCTATTGTTGTTATTCAGCTGAAAAAAAATTACAGGTATGTCTACGCCACTGATTGAACCCTTGATTGTAATATAACGTAATTAGCTTTGGTAATGAAAAGAGGAAGACCATACTCCTGAGTTTAATTCAGCTACACCATTGTCACAAAATATATATAAAAAAAAAAACATTTATACTTATACAAAACCGTTTCAAGGAATTGTTCCCGCAAGAAAAATTGTTGTGTGGGACGAAGGCGATCTTCTATATTTAATTTGTGCGTATGATAAAGCTATGCAGCGGTATTCGTCTGTAAGGAACGTTTGAAAACACACTCAGTTGAGCTGCACAAGGCCAAACCGGCGGCCTCTAGTCAAGCATGCAAACCACACCATCAGACACATTTGGTCGGGGATTTAACTCTTCAAACGATTTCTTCGCTGTTAAAAAGAAAAATAAGCCTTCAAATTACAAGGGAAAAAAATATCTGGTAAATACAAGATCAAAAAATCTCCGTAAAATTACGGACACTTAGACTTCTCAGTAAGGAAGAGCGAGTTAATTTTACGGTACTACTGTGAATTAACAAAACTTCCAGTGTTGGTAATGAGGTGCTTCGTTCCTTTGATTGTAGACTTAGATAATCTTCGCCTGCATGTGGTGGAAGACTATATGAACTTAGAACTATGGTAGGGCTTCAGAAAAAAATGGAAGTAGCTACAAATGGACTAAATTTAAATAATTATGAAAAAAAAAAAAAAAAAAACCAGTAAACATGATTGTTAGAGCTAGTAATTTTTCGCGAAAAAATATGAGTACACAGTAGACTTCAATACTGTAAGCACCCAACAGCAGTTGGTCAGTTGCCATTGGTTACTGTCTGCTTGAGAAGACGTTTTCATATTTGACCGCATCACTTAGAATTCGGCAACATTGGCACAGCTCCTACGTGATTCATGAGCAGACAGTTAACACGTGTCAAAAAGTAATTCAGCCAATCGAGATTGGTAAACGACCCTGCAGTGTTTTGAAATGTAACATGACTTGAACTTTTTTTTCGCGAAACGTCACTACCCCTAAAGATTGTTAATGTAGTATTCTTGAATACACATGTAACAATCAGCAAAACAATGAAACTAAATCCGCGAAGTTCTTTTTTTCCAGGAGCGGAGAAAGTTTTCATTCTAGCGTTGGAAGAACTAGCACAGTGTATTATCCTCAGCATGTTAACACAGAGAGAGAGGCTATCCGGAGGAGTTGTTGGCTTGGCGGAAAAGGACTAGACAGACAACTGGGGTAAGCTCCCTACAATTCACACCAAGATTTACTGCCGGGATTGTCTGAAACGCCGGCTGAAAAGGTTATTACTAAGAGTGAGGAAAACATACCGGTTACACTTCACTGACTTTTGAGTTATCTATCACTAGCGACCGGTGTTTTTCGCGTAAAGGTTTACGCTCGTGGTATACTTCAATATCCGACATCCACAATCACATCTTGATTTGTATATTGGCCGTGCGTCTACGTGAGAGGACATGTTCTCATTCGACTAGGTCAATCAGAATCAAGTACCTCGCGGCTGAACGTCCATGATTCGCGGGCAGACACTCAGGGCACGTGACATTTGAAATCATCCACCCACAAAAGTTCATATGAAATGAAGTGTTTTGGAGTACAATTGGTATCGAAATCTCTATTACTCACTGGCCGCCTGCTATCAGTGTGGGAGGTCGTCATTGGGCTCGCATTTCGTTGCTCTCTTATCGCTGTCTCAAGAGTCTTCAAGAATGTGTCGTAACAGTCGTGGATGAATCACGGAAGAAATGGGGACGTACAAATGTTTGAAGTCTAGCTTGTCCCGAAAGAATTCGCTATTGTTTTTTTTTTTTTTTTTTATCCTCTGTTAATCTCATTCTAAACTCCTCAAAAATAAGAAAATAAGCCCAAGGTTAGACGTGGTGTGTGGAAAGGAAAAATATTTTTATAGTCTATTCGCGATGAAAGACTGTTTACAGTAAAAACGAGCACTTTTGAAATCAACATTTGAAAAAGGCCACTGCTCCTACCAGTTAAGTTGGCAACGATGCGGGGAACGTAGTTCCACTTCTTGACGTTCAATTAAAATTAAACAATTGGGAAAACCGAAATTAATACTTTCACTCGTTTCGGTTTTTTAATGCATATAAGTGGAATAATTAAAAAATTACTAACATTTTAACTTTTTAAAAATTTCATAGTTTCAATTCACCAACGCATCAATACAGCGACCAGATAAATGCCAATGCTAATTTAATATGTGGTGAAATCGTGAATAATTTGCATACAAGTAGATCTTAATCAGGCATTTCAAAAGTGATCAGTTTACCATGAACAGCATATAATTGAGCACATTTCAAAAACCTATTTTCTGCTCATACTGTATCATTCCGCCATAAAGCCTATGAAAATTAACATTTCCATCGGCCAGATCACTTTATCCATGCGCAGATAAATTTCAACTGAGAAAATTTAAGGATAAGAATATTTTACTAATATGGAAATCTTTAATTGCCTGTGCATAAAACAAACGTAAATTCAATAAAATAAACCATTTTAATAAGACGGAAGGCATCAAGCTAATTTCGTACGTTGCTTCCAGGGCCCGATCCAAAAGCTAGTGAAGGGGGTGATCATTTTAAAGAAAACACGCGGTTTTATGGCAGTATAAAACTATATATTTCAGGAAAACAAGAAGTAATTTTCTTTATTATTGTAGCGTGTTTCACAGATTTGCTAACTCCTTGCTGCACAGTTTGCATGGATTCACAACATACAGTTTAAAATATCTTAAATAAGAACAGTTTAAAACTTAATATTTCATAAAATACACGTTCATTATCAACGACGCCAAACGACGTGAAGTTACGAAAATATAATGGGGCCTATAGCTACACATGCCTAGTAATTATGATACATATAACGTGTCAGTGGTTAAACAACAAACTGCATAAATTATTTCCCGAAAAAAAACTTCAGGTTGTGTGCAGAAAGGTAATTGAAAAAATAGGGGAAAAAAGGGGGGGGAGGGGAGTCTTTAGCCTCTCAAGCCCCCGTTTTATCTGGCCCTGATCGATGCGAACCTAACTGAGAATTCGCGAGTCGGTATGTCCAATCAATATCTGCAGTCAGATACAGGGATTGCTTCTCAAAGTTGAGGGCTCAGTCAATTTGGAACGAACTATAGTTAGGGATAAGAAATATTCGCGACTTCAATGACTTGTAGGTACACATTCCTGTGTACACTCGAGCGTCAGATGTTTACTTTTTGGCTGCTGCCCCAGAGAGTAGCCAGTTAGTTACAGGGATTGTTTCTCAAAGTTGAGGGCTCAGTTAATTTGGAACAAACTGTAGTTAGGGATAAGAAAATTTCGTGACTTCAATGACTTGTAGGTACACATTCCTGTGTACACTCGAGCGTCAGATGTTTGTTTATTGGCTGCTGCCCCAGAGAGTAGCCAGTTAGTTACAGGGATTGTTTCTCAAAGTTGAGGGCTCAGTTAATTTGGAACGAACTATAGTTAGGGATAAGAAAATTTCGTGACTTCAATGACATTTAGGTACACATTCCTGTGTACACTCTAGCGTCAGATGTTTGTTTATTGGTTGCTGCCCCAGAGAGTAACCAGTGTTACTTTATACCTAGCAGTATTGCACTCGCTACTTGTTTCCTTGCAAGTCTGCTATTGGTTCATAGTCGTCCAGGGCGTGTCTAATAAACTGCGATCCAATTGCAAACGTGACTTCAATTTACACGTGTTGGACAACTATCTTGCCCTGAAATGAACTCGCAAAGCTTTTCTGTTTCAAACTATAGTTAATAAAATTTAATCGTATAAAATTTTCTATTTCCACTCACCTACCTCCTTTGGAAAGTTGTAATTTTGTCTCATGTATACGTTTTAATTACAGGATGCTGGCAAGTGATAGCGACATACTTAATGAGTAGGGCCAGCTGTTTTTTAAGAAAATATTTATGCACAGGCTATATTTTAAATTCTTAGTTGCAGGTTTGCAAACGTTCTTTGGCTATTGGCTGCGTGTCTGAGTGAGAAAACATTTTCTGCTCGACTGGGCCAATCAGAATCAAGTTATCCGGCACTGGAAGTCCGTGATTCGCTGGCAGACATCTAAGACGCACGGAAGTTAAAAATCATCAAACCGCGATATTGGTGCTGAACTAACGAGTTTTGGAGAACAATTTGTCCTGAAATCTTTTCGCGAAAATCAGGTGCTCCTACGAATGAATTATTATGAGTATAGAACATTATCTATCAAAAGCAATTTGCATCGGTTGTTGCACTGACTTGGTGACGTTGGGAGGCGAAAAGTATTTCATGAGCAAAACGAACATGACACATACTTATAGTCAACTGGATGCAGTCGTTTACAACTGCAATCGACGCCTCGCGTCAGCATCCAAACTGCGACAGCAGAGATACGTCTAGTTTCTCATGGAAATACGCTATCTATGTCATTGCAGCTGGCATTGGTTCTATGCTCTCATCATCTTGTATTTTTTTCTAAACATGTTTGCGTGTCTTAAGGGTACGAACGTGCCATTTTTAAGTCGCAGCACTAAGACATTAGAGAAAATATTCACGACGAATTAGAGGGAATAAGTGGTGCACTCTAAACCCGAATCAGTGATTCCAGTCAGTGGAATGATACATATGGAAAGTAAGTTAAGTAGCTGTTGTATACTGGCCAATCCGTCGAATGAACTTGGAAGCAATGTCACAGTGTAGCGTTCACTGTCAAGTCTGGAGACACGATATGAGATATCCTTTTATTCTTCTTCGCCCGGGCTTTAGTTGGAGGCTTCGATATAACTTTGCACACGATAAATTACATTAAAAGTATTGGCGTTGATGTTAACCAAATGCCGTGTAAAAAATGTTCTGTATTCGCAACAAGGAATTCGTAAGAAACCAGTTGCCAAACATATTTTTGTAATGTCACCAATTAAACAGAGTAAATTTCACAAAACCTTCGTGAGGAATGTGTAAAACTTGTTGTTGACTTCGAGTTTATATTAAATATCGAGATTCATGAGCAATTTTTCTATGTTTTCTAAAATATTACGTTGTAAATGTACAATATTTGAGCTGCAGAGATACAAGAACATATTTGGCGACGAGTTAGCAAAGAATTGTTTGTAACAAGTACAGAAACTTTTTACTGTGCTCTTAAACCATTACTCTGTCCTCCCTCTTGAAACTAAGCAATAATACACAGTGGCAAAATAACTGCAAACGTTTCGCCACGTAAAAATATTACATGCTCCGCTTTGCAAGGTTTAAAATATAACCTGCCCACAGGTATCTGCCATCTAACAACGCCACGAGGCGAATTTAAAAACAGAGCAGTTCAGCCACCGTAACAATCAATAAGCTGCAACTTATTTCAATTGGAACCATTTACACTGGTTTGTCACAGATTTGGCTCAATTTCCACTGTTTCAGGTTTAGAGCTCAGGACGTGTCAAATAACAAAATGCTCACTTTTTTTTTGGAGAAATATTTATTGAATTTATTAGTACAAGTATTTGTGGTAATTAAAAATCTTAACAAGAAGTTTCGCGGGTAACTTAAACATTTGCAATATAACCAGCGTAAATTCTTCGCCGAATTACCTGCGAGTCTCAGGAAGAATGTTGGCATTTAGAGTCATATTCCTGTGCACTTGCAAGGACTGGTAAGTCGCCTGTACGAAAATAACGGTTCCGGTCGGTGTTTCCACTGCAGTACCTTTCTGTCATATTGTAGGCGAATGTTACTGGATCAGCTCTTGTCGGTCAATAACTGCTTCTCTTAGGTCCTCTTGCGATATTTTCGCCTGACACTTCTCACACGCTGTTGTAGGTTTGCTTCGCCTTGGTAGACAAGTGTTCGAGTATCTTCAGAGCTCAGCACACGTACAGCAAAGCCGACAAGCAAATATTTAAAACTTTCTCTCAACTGCATGTCGCACGCTCTCACTATGCAAGTGCTATATTCGCAAAACAAAACACCAACGTTGACGATCCGCATCCCTACCCGAAGCCCCACAAGTACAAAACTCACTTTCTCAGGGGGGGAAAAAAAATAACTCGTGGTGACATGTTTTTGACTGGGTCTGACACGGCAAAGAAAAAATTCATTTAATGATCACGAAGAAATTATTTGTAAAAATCTTATTTCAGTCGTCTCAGGGGATAAAACAGATGCCATGTGTTCTTCTTCCAGACGAGTAGCTGCTGTATTATTCGCGTTACTTTGCCACAGAGTAAAGATGATATTTTACAGGTTCCTACACATTATTTCCCTTACTACAGTAGACTTTATTTTAGCAAGGTCATTTCTCGGCGGTAAAACTTATCTACTTGTATTTCCTTTGCCGTTGTATTATTTTTGCACTTCTGCCGCATTGTTGATACAAAACAATGTTGGCTATCATACTTATTTCATTTTTACTCCGCTCAGATATATTAATTTTGAGCTTCGCCGAAGCCGTATACCTGACATGAATTTTCAATTTAAAATATTGAACTATTTGGTTTGCAAAGTGAAATACGACATGTGGCTTTTCCTTTCTTGTCACATTTAAAAGCTGTTCTAGTTTTAAAAGTTTGCAAATTTTTGCGATTCGTTTTCCATTTTTTTTTGTTTAATAAACATTTATTCACTTTGCGTTAAACAGTTTCTTTTTGTAAAATGCAGTTCGCGCTACTGTGTAACGATCAGAGCATTTCTTGCATAACACATTTTATAACCATTGCGCCAAAATATAGTAGTGTATTTCCCTTGTATGTTAAGCTTACGCATATTTTACTGACACTTATCTTCTTTTTACGCCACTCTTGGATACATATGACAAACGCTTATCAAAGTAGTTCCCAGTGATTTCGATAACGAGCTCAAATGTAAATGATTATCTGTAATCTGATATGAACAATGAAATCATGGATATTTTGTAGCGTTTATTAAATGTCAATATTCGTTTAATTTTTACTTTATTTTTAATGTTGTGTATATGAAAATAAACTCAATAAAACTAAAATAGTGAAGTAAAGAGTATAAAATATACATTTACTGAAGAAAAAAAAGTTTTCCAGGATGACTTCAGTTTAGCGAATGGCAGAATGTTCTTTAAGAAGATCCTTGCCAACACGAATTCATTGTGTGTATGTATTAAACGTAGCTGATATATTAAGTTGTAAGAAATGTTCAGTTTTTATAGCCACATTTTTATCACCAAACAACAGCAATACAGAAATAATTGCAAAAAAAATATTACATTTTAAACATACAAATTTAAGGTTGCAGTTTTCTATCCCACATGGATTATTTTTTATGATAAATGTATTCATAGTCTAACGAGGAAGCACCTAGATACATATTAATGTAAGAAAATAATTACTAAGCATAAAATTAATTAAATTAGTTGTTGCGGCCCTAAATATAAGATACTTTGAACTGTCTGCGAAAAATAAATAACAAGGTAGCATACACTATTAAAGTACCGAGAAAAAATATTTCATTGAATACAAATACAATTAAATTTTTCCTGCCTCAATAGCAAAAAAAAAAAAAAAAAAATCTTTGTAACAAATCTCCTTCCAACGAAGCGTTGTCCAAATTTTGCAATTTTAGCTACATTATTGTTTTCTTATTTGTAGAAGCTTGTGGTAATACAGCCGAGTTCTACTGCATGATTCTTCACTGCTTCGTTGCTGATAATGGTTTCTGAACATTTCATTCTTAGGAAAACTTCAACCGTGCATTTAAAAACCAAGTTAGAATATTTGACGAGGGATTGTTTTGTTAGAAGTTCGAAGACGATGGCTTAGAAGTAAGTATGCTGAAATATACTTACATTTCTCTCCGGAGTGTTAGTCAGTTGTATACTACCATAGATCTTCTTTTTACACAGCGTTTCTCAAACAAATATATATTAATGGTACTTACAACAGCTCGCACTGGTTTTTCCATGTGAAATATAGTAAAATCAATGGTTGCCGGGTAGATAGCTGTACAAATGACTACTACACAACAGTGAACTAATATTCCCCAACCACGTAAAAATTATCAACATCTGTGTATTTTTATTATTTTTTAGTTAAGCGAATTTGGTTATCTCGTGCTTGAATTTTGACATCACCTTCGTAACGGGCTTTATATTGAGTCAAGGCGAAAGTATTCTGTTTTTCTCTTGCATTAAAAATGCTTGCCTAAACATTTACAGCGTGGAAAGTGTGCTTAATATAGCGAAGTGTGATGTTATTTAAAAACTTCAGTTCTTGAGCAACGTAAATTCCGGTTGGCTGGAAAATTGTTATATAATTGCGAATGAATTAAAAAAATATACTATACAAAAATAAGAAACATCTAACACACTTGATAATTTTAGAATTATATCTTTATTGCGACAGCTGGAAAATGCGAGGCATGTAGTTTGACAATGGTTGATAGAGTAATTTGAATGCCAATTTTCAATAAATGTTACTTTGCAACTAAAAATGATAAATGGACACCTTTCAACTCCTAGTGACGCCGTGGAGAAATTTTTTCTAACTTTATAATAACTTATCACTGACAGTGGTCCACGAAACAAATCGTACTTTTTGTGGCACACGTGTAACTATAAACATTAAATATGTGGTTATTTATGCAAAACACATTTTTAAGTGTGATTAATAAACCTGCGCCTTATTTCTGTCCTTCACCGTGAAACTGCCTTTTATTTTCCCTTTTATGTGAACATGAAATAAAAAGAAGCTGTAAAATTAATTTAACTTATCCACGCTTACTCTTTATCGCGTCCTGTTCTGTTTCCTCAGTAATATTTCATGAAGACTGACGGGGCAAAAGAACATGGCAGTTTTTTTATAAATGCTTATATAGTTCTTAATAATTCCTTTCATAATCGTCTATTATAATTGATAAACAAATGTAATACATTTACTTTAGGTATAAGAGTGTTTTAGAAGTTGGTAACAAATATTGAGTTAATAACAATCCCAAGCTACGTGTTCAAGTTTCAGCCATGTTACATTCTTGCAGAACTCATAATCTTCTGTTTGCAACGAAATCATTTCATTTGACGTGTTAGATTTGAAGATGCAGCCTGTTTGTAGAGGTACACTAACGCTCAGCGTACATCTGTCTGTATTATTAAGGCTTTAAATGACCGGGTAAACTCTGGAAGTCTGGCAAAGGCGAGTCCCGTAAGGAAAAAAACTGCGCCGTCAGTTAACTGTGTTGCGCGTAAAGGCTATGATCCGTGTTGCGCTCGTGCCTGGCTCGCCCTTAGCGTTGCCCCTGCTTATAATGACTTCGGGCTTGCAAAAACACTTGTTGGTAGACGGCACACTTAAAGGTGCGGGAAGGTTAAACGAATAATAGCTATCCGAGCACTTCAAAGCGTTGTCACCAGCATGAGAGACTTGTCTGACTTCTGTTATCCTAACCTCATCTCAAGAGTTGTTTTACAGACCGTGTTATTGCGTGACTTCTTCAGTCTTCTCGCGTCCTCGTGCGTAGTTTTGCAGGAACTGCACCGGAATGGTGAAACATGTTCTTCAGTCTTCAAGGCAGGATGTAGCGTACATCCAACAATGAGATGACTTTTAAGCTTCAGGTATTTCTGGGAAACTTACCCTGCAACTTTCACAAACGGCCCTTTTAAGCCTTTACGCAGCACAATTTATTTTATAGGATTTGAAGATATTTATGTTTTCGTGAAATGATATTGAACTTGTTAAAATATCTAATAATAAATAAGATAAATCTGTTTTTTAAGCGAAAATATAATTTTTAATTTAAAAACACTTATTCCTAGATATGTCGTCAAATTATATTTAATAGAATGTCGGGTCTCGGCTGGAGTGTCCGTTGACGTCACGAGACTGGCATGTAGCTCTTTCTTCGAAATACGACACTTGCTTAACTTGAGGAAAGGGTTTCAATGTCAGTATTTAGAATTTTAAAATTTATCTCAAGACTTAAAATTGAAATATGGGTGAACCGTACAACAATTTTCCAAGAAATATTCTTCCCGTTATTTTATCAACCTGACAACTATTTTAAGCTGTAGTCCAACGATCAGTTTTATTCTTTACATATTCGTGTGCAAAAAAAAAAAAATTTAAATTCATGTAACTCGTAACTTTCACTTATAGAAATGGATTTATCCTTGTCATACTTATTTCCACACAATTATTTCGTATCGCAACGAGAAAGGATGTAATGTGTTAAAAACGCAGGAAATAATTTCGATCTCCAGAACGCCCTTAAGCAAATATTTACTTTTACCTGTGGTTTGAATCGCAGCTAAGAGTCACTGATGAATCAGGTATTTTCAAACTCCTGATTCCTCGAACTGATGAACTGCGTCAACATTTGGCGACTTGAGAGAACTTAAATGCATTATAATTCGTTGAATGATCTTTCAAAATGGCCACGTTTTCGAATTCACTTTCCAAGTGTCATCAACCCTAACTTCGTCACCTTAAGATAGTGCTCAAATACCTTCTACAGCCAACTGCTTAAGTTTAATTTCTTCACGTACCCTACACTGAGATTTTCGTTCTTCAACATTTCACAGCTCCATTGTTGCGTTCTCATAATCGCTTCCGCGCGCCATTCTCTGAGCGCTGTTCTTGCAAACAAATCGTTGGAGTACAACAAACATTTTCTTTGTTAACTTATTAATAATTACTCCGCGTGTACGATTGATGTTACAACAACAAAGGATCGAAGAAAGGTGTTCGAATTCAAGGCTGTACTCACTGTAAATTTTCCCAGTAAGCTTTCCAAAGTGAGATCGAAGGTTTTAACCCAGGTATTACGAAACATTTACCATGTGTTACATCAGGAAGCAAACATAGAACTGGTTTAATACAAAGCTGGGATGTTCACTACGCATTCTCACTCTTTCCTTAATACAAGTAGGTAAGCAGGGTCGGATCAAAACGTTTTTCTGCTAAATGCAACGATATTTGTCACCCCCCCCCCCCGGAAAACTTAGACACATATCACAAGTCGTCCTATTTCTATCTCTGACTCTGACTCTTACAATGATTTTGTAGTAGCAATTTCGAAAGAAGACTTTATACCATTTAGCTCAAGAGAAATTTATGTTCAGGTAATGTGCATATGCCGGACTCAAAAACAGTTCACCTGTATAAATATCCATATAACCAATTTAATACAAATACATTATACATATATCCAAACAATTTAAGTGCATGCATGCATGAAAAGTTGAAAATCGGCTTAAATATGATTTAAATGTTGCTACAAAGTATAAAGGTTACGACACAATCTCAGCTTCCTCGGAGAGATATTATATGAAGTATGAGCAACTTCAGAAGCGCTTAGCTAATGGTAGAGGCAATTCGCTGCAAGAGCAAGTGAACCTATTTGCGGGTCGTGGCAGCGAATTCGAACAAACGGCTTTGCAAATCGTGAATTGCTCATTCGCGCTGATTCTCTTCTGCTGTGCGTCACTGATGGATCCAGCGAAACTGTCGAAATCACATAGTCATACAGTAACACGGCTTCGTTATTTTTTTTATTTTGTTGGACATGTCCTTTCAACTTCACTTGATATGTAACTATCACAGACTAATAAGGAGGACCAATTTTCATCTGCTCCGGAGTAGTCTAAAGACTAACTACTTTCTTTCAAATTCCCAATAGGGTCGTGTAGCTTCAACCACTGTGACTCTATATGAAAACCAACCTTTCCGTTGTAAAAGTTTATTCGATGAAAACTGCGTTGGTTTTTTTCCACGTAACGAACACTCCGAGACCACACTTGACTGGCAAGTGGACAGACATTCTTTCGCAAAGCCTTCTTGTAAAACTACCCCAGAGGTAGACTACTCGTGGAGGTACTTTTCAAAGACAATTACGTCGTAATGTATATCGTCTGAATCTTGGAACCTTCCCGACATCGGGATGAAAACCTAGAGCTCTCTGCAATATTTGGGCACAACGAGTAGTTTTTTCGCACTCTAGACGGACTCCACGACTATAACTGCCATTTATAGTGAACATGACGTGTCGGAATTCGACCACTATGCCACGTTGCCACATCGTCAAACTAACGCGGCGTGTAAAGCGACGCTGCAACTTCTCAAAAAGCCTTCTTTCACGCACCTCGTATATTCGTAGTAGACATCGTGTATACATCTATTATACTACCTATTTTTTTAAAACTACAATTGAGTCGAGGTGTTGCAGGGGGAAAACTATCCCCCGCCAAATGCAAGCGTTCCAGAGTGACCCCGCCGGGGTTCGAGACCGTGCCACTGCAGCGTGATGCCGTCGTGTCGTGTTACCCACTGCCTGTGACTCTGAAACTCAGTCACAAGCAATAAACTGTAAACTTTCTATGTGCTCATTCACGTAAACGAAGCGTTTACCATTCGTCCCATGCCGGTGTCTTTGACAGTTGCATTGGCAGAAGGATATTCGTTCATTGGCGCAAAGCCTAGTTCACATGTACACCAATAACGCCTGGCAATAAGTATGTAAAATAATTTCGGGCACCTGAGGATGAGGCTTAACTTCACGTTTTACGTAGTATACTCATGCAGTACGAAATATAGGTTTTATGTTCTATTCGCAGTATCTTCAAGCCTTTGGAAAATTATCCCATGTATGATGTGTTTGGTTGTATCCCAAATATGCCACGCATCACAGGCGTTTTATGATTCTGTTCACATTAAAGCATCTAATATTTGGTTAAGTTGAACTATAACTTATATTTTGTCTATAAATGATATGTCGTTTATAGTAAATGCGAATAAAAACCGGAAGAAAATAGGCGTGTTAGTAATGCCTCTTAAGAAATAGTTCCCATGCAAAATGTTTTTAAACTGAGTGAGTATAAGTACTGAATGTTTTCCATTTTTGTGATTTTGTTTAGTTAAGATTTGTTTCCATGATACGGAAGAATATTCTGGAAGTAGAGCATTTTCAGGGCTTCAGAAAATATGGATGTAACTACGAATGGTCTATAGCTAGTTGTCATTGCAGCATTTTTTGTGTAGGTTGGTCATGGTAAACTGAGCCTTTTTGAAAGCCCTGCTGAAGATCTACTTGTCTGCACGTTGCATATTCTCCTGCCTTATGTAAAATTAACGTTGCCACGGGCCTCATCACTTTATGTATGAATCAGTAAAATAAAACTGTTCAAATTATTATAAAAGTAAATATTTTAGAATTTTGCTCATTTTTACTCTTCGGTGCATTAAAAAACTCAGGAAGCGAAAGAAATAATTTAAGTAATCACAAATGGTCGCCTAACAATTTTTATTTGACGTTAAGACATAGAACTACTTTCCCTCCATCGTTACTAGCTTTACTGGGCGTATGTTACTCAGTGCGCCCTGTTAAAATCTAAGCAGGTAGGAGCTGTGACTTTTTTCAAAGGTTGATTTCAAAAGTGCTCACTTTACGGCGAACAGCCTTTATCTTTCCAAAGCCACGTTTCGAGTAACTAGAGTACACACGTCGAGTGTGTGACACGACAAGCTACGTTAACGCGCCAATTCTCGTCATCGCGTGCACAGGCTTGAGTGAACTAATGCCCGTGGCCTGCAGTTTTCTTTCTGTGTAGCCCCTTGGTCTTCGTGCGAGGGCCGCGGTGGCCTAGTAGCAGCAACACTCGCCACTCCCGGATTTTCGCCGGACGTAGACGTCCGTCGTCGCGTTTTCTCGGGGTAGTTCACGCTCCCTCCCCACCCCCACCCCCCCTGGCATTCCAACCACTGCTCAATCTCCACACCATTTCATCCTCAACGCCCCTCGAGATGGCGGTGTTAAGCGAGACCAAAACATTTCTCAATTCAACTCCTCGATAAGTCATGGAATTATTGGTGGGGCGGAGATAATTTGGCTACTCTTGACATCGAGGTCTTGAGAAGACGATGCGTTCGAACCGTGGCGAGAAAGGAGCGGCGCCGGAATGCAAGGGCGGGAGAAACGGGAGATCCCCGAGAAAACCCCCCGAACAGCGGCACCGTCCGGCACGATTCCCAGTTGAGAAAATCCGGGAGTGACCCGGCCGGGTATTGAACCCGGTTTGCATTGGTGGGAGGCAAGCAGGCTAACCTCTCAGCCACGGAGGGCCCTGGAATTGTTGGTATAAAACACGCGAAACAGTGGACTTCTGGGAAATACCGGCGAAGCCAACTCTTTCCTCTAGCAGACATTTTGGCGCGAATTCATTTTTTTTTTTTTTACGTGACATAGGCCTGGAAACGAAAATGAGTTCCAATTGGCTGTTGCAGCTTTTTACTCTGTATTTTCAGCCGGATAGGTCTTAACGTGAACCAGCCATAACAAGGAAGCTGCGGTTACATTTCAGCTTGTATGTGCTTTCTGTCTGGTATCCACTCTTCCACTAAAATAATCCCCAGGCTTTCCATTAGGCCTGTAAATTTCTTTCACTGATCTGGTTTGATTATCATCGACTCGGATTTAGCGAATCGATTCACTTCTCGACTATGCATTACGTCGTAATTGAGCGTATTAAGTTACTTCGAAGTTTCCAGTACGCATACAGTAAGAAATTTTTCGCAAAATCTGCCGCACTAGTGCTTAGAAATGTGGATTGAAGGTACGAATGCCTTGGTTGTTCCCATTACAATCTTAACAGCTTCACTAGGCTTGTTTATGAAGAAGTTAGACGCTCAGTGAACTTAACAAACGCGCATAGTGACAACGCTCAACTATTCTCTTCTTGCATTCTGGTGTTTGGTAAACTCGTCACACTTAGTGGAGATTGAAAATTTCAATTTCAAGCCAAGGAAATTTACGAAAATATCATTACATTGCATTTGTTTGGCGAGACGCACCACGGAAAACATACAAAATATTAAGGACTATTTTAAAAATTACTTATATGTACATGATATTATCAGTTCAAGTTTTTAAATAAACAAATAAGCCCAGTTGCATGCCAAAGCATATCAAAGACTAGACATTGCTCTTCGGCTAAGTATAGAACACGTAACAAAATATGCTGACAAGATAACTCACTACTGTTCTTGTCACCGATATTGTGAGGAACACCTCCCAAGCCGATAAACTGCTCTTTATGTATATTTAAACGATCCTCACTAAACACTTTGTCTCGCAGATTTTAATTATTGCCGCACTCTGCTGGGCGTGTTCCCTACTGTATTTTGCACAAAATTTCTCTGGTATTAGAGCATTAATCTTTACGGTTGATAATTTGTTTTCTTTAACATATTTATATGTTATCTGTAACTATAATATTTATAAACATGATGCAAAAACACGTATACAAATTATTCAGCAGTAATGTTATCCAGTATTTGCTTTCATCCCAATCATATTTGCTTTGCTATATATCCGCAGCAAACAATGATGAAAACATAGAATTTTTCGAGCGTTGCTTTTTTTTCAGTTGGCACAGAAAAAATATTTCTCTCACTTTGGAGCTTATATCTTCTTAAACAAATAAAACAGGTTTAGATCAAACTCATTTATAACTGCGTTATTTTTGGTATAGCTCCACCAATTTTTTTACAGATTTGTTTTAGTATAAATATAGATCAAATGAAACACAAGATAAAGAAGCTATAGCTTATTCCGTTTTCATCACATATTTGAATCAAACCTTTGAAAAATCACCCCATGTATTACGATCTCGGTTGTTTCCTGAAATTGTCATCTATCAAAAGAGTTTTATACTCGTGTTAACATAAAATTACCTTATTTTTGGTTAAGTTTAACTTCTACTTTTATTTTATCTATAAATTATAATATTTCGTGTATAATTAATACGAGTGGTAACTGAGAGAACATACGTATTTTGGTAACGCCTAGTAAGTAAAAGTTCTTATGCGAAATATGAGTACACTGCGTGCGCACGAATGCAGTGCGTTGCATCTTTGGTGCAATTTTTCAGACTCGGTTAAGCTTCGTTTGCACGAGGCGGAGAAATATCCTGGAAGTAGAATTCCAGCAGGGCTTCAGAAAAGTTCGAAGTGACCGTGAATGGACTGTATGCGAAATGAAATGCGTCTGCCTATGATCGTCTGGATAACGAAACTTTGTGAACGTTCCGGGCTTGATCTCGACAAGGCTTCAACGTATTTCCTCCATAGAGCAGTAATGACGAGGGAGGTATTGCTGTCAGCGCCAATATGGTTCATAAGAGCGACGACGTTCGGCAAAATGTTCTTGTGGGCGAGCTCACTTTGCTGAAAACATCTGCAAACCGTTTATCATCAGCTTTTTTTCCGAACCTCGAAAGCTTTGCGCGCAATTTTGAAATTTCTGACTTCCATGTACATTTCCAGCGAGTTCATCGTTCTGCGGCAGGCCAATTTCCCCACGTAGTTTGAGGATGCAACGCTTCAACTCCTCTTACATTCAAATGTTGTACCTACGCTACTGCCGTCCAGTAAATTGGAGCTCCGTAAATACTCGTATAAGATTCAGTATGCGAATGGTACGTCACCCAATCTCCGTGAAGGACTGAATTCTGAGGGAGTGCTCGAGTAGTTTCTCTGTGATCCTCACGCATTCGCCACCAGTTAAAATGAGCTGGACGCAGCGAACTTATAAAATTTAAACTTTCTACAACCGGAGAAATTATGTTGCGAAATAGCAGCTTCCGACGAACTAGATGCAGAACGTTATTTGTTCTTGCGAAGAGCTGAGCATTTCATTTGGTGTTGCGCTTTGCTTTCGTCGTTTTCTTCATTTCACTTGCCCACGCGACAAACATGTGTGCAGAAAAATGTTGGTAGTAACGAAACGATGAGTTAGAAGACGTAATCATGTTCTCTCGCTCCTTTAACAGTAATCATACTGATGTCAGTTTGCCATTCTCGGACACGTATTCCATGGCAGGGCTATAATTTTTAAGAACATTTCCATCGAGTGCCTCTTGCCAACAGGGTAACAAATACTACAACTGAATTGAGATGTGTGCGAAATTTCAAAGTAAGGAAATATAAATAATAGACTTGCCCGTATGCCATCCAGACATCACGTTTACAGTGTTAACCATACACAAATAGTTATAAATTCGACTCTTTCACAATGCCAGAAGTTTATCGGGGCATTTGGTGTAACTGATTAGACATATTCGAACGTTGTAATATTTTTACACTTAGGTAAATTAGGAAAATGTTGTGTTATTTGATAAAATAAATACGTAAATATAGATTAAATCTGTAACATCCCCATATTTGACCCATTGTCCAGCTCAAAAATTAAACAATATCCAAGTAATTTATGGATATAGTATGAGGAAAAATTTCATGTACAGTGCTTTAAAAAATTATTATTGATAGCACAAAATACAGTTAAATATAAGTTTGATTTTTCGCAATTTATTATGTAATTCACTTTTATCACTTCAACACTTAAGTTATTTAAACAAGGTTATCGCCTTCATGGAGATAATTTTTGAGTGAAGAATTTAAAAATACTGATGAAGGAAATCAGTGAAATTATGTTAGGTCTTACTAATAAATTATTTTTTTGTTCATTTCCTTTTCAGATATTTCCTCACAGGAAAACTAAAATTAACATTATCTCAGAGATACAGTGTAGCTCAGGCAGAAGAATAAGTAACATATGACTACCACAGGGTATACGTTGTCCACGAGGTTTGAATTATATTTCTCACGCATACGTAATCACGTTATCTCAATGAAATGTGTTCAGCGATTGTATTATATTTTGGGCATAAATATGTTCTGAATCGAACTGGGTTTGTGAAGAGTTTTATTTTGTGAAATCACTGAAGCGAAACTCCTTAAAAGGAATATTATCTCAAACGACACGCATCGCAGACTAGTTATGAGAATGTACTTTGGTTGACGACATGGGTCATGTTCTAGATCGGCGATTAACAAAGCTGGGTTTAATGTACGGTTGTCTTACCAATGGGTAACTGATCCTTAAACTATATCCTGCTCAAGGTTATGAAATATGCCCATCTCAGTATTACCCAACACTAAAATCCTAGTTGCACGGCTGTGATAACGAAGCTAAGTAATGTCTGCAGTGAAATATCCGAATTTGCAAAGCCTGAAGCTATCAATTGAAGGTCTCTAATAGTTAGGGACTTATATAATAATTTATCATCATCATGGAAAGCACTAAAATAATGAAACCCAAATTCGTTGAAAATATCATTAAGGTACACGACATTAAGAAAGCTATCTTTTACAGGCGAGGAGAAATTATTCTACGGTTATCATGTAAACCTTCATTGTTACCGTCCTGTTAGGCCTCTGTTATCACCCACTTGTGTGCTATGATGCAGGGATTCCTTTGTAATTCTGCACTCGTATATTTCTATTACAGAAAAATTATCTTACGAATTTTATTACTAGCTCATTTCGATTCTTTCGTACGTAATCGTAAACATTTTGACAGGGGGAGAAATACTTATAACCACGACCCTACACAAGAAGCATTACAGCTCGACACAGACAAAATGTTCATCGAGGTCTATCTCATTTGACCACACTGTGGCTCATCTCGTTTACGAATGACTGTTCCAAAAGTTAAGCAGTAAGCAGCAGGATTCGATAGTGAGCAGTAACCTTAAAAACTTTAGTATACACAACAGTTATTTATTTACATTTGCTTGCTGCTGAAAACGACTGCAAAAACCAAAATCAAAATAAATAAACGCATTTACATTTTAATCTCAATCGACACACTTAAAAGATGCGTTTTAATTGTATACTTTTTCTTTCGTTTCCGCTCACTGCCAAATCCTTTAATCCTTTAATCACAAAAATTTGCGCCAGGTACGCAGTTCATTTGTTGAAAGAAAAAAGTAACTTCACGAAACAGTGCATGCAGTGTTCGGATCGAAATATTATTTCTTTGCAATACCAGGTGTCTCTAAAAGAAGGGGAGTTAAACAGTTGAGCTGCTGTAAACATTCAATACATTAACAGTATATAACCTATATAGGCTAAAATAATTGTTTTATCATCATTAGCTACCTGCGGATGAACACGCTAATCCTTTGCCAATAAACGTATTTTGAAATGCATATGAATCTTAGTGCCTTGAAGTTTTAGTTATTCAAAACAGTATGCTAACTGGCCGTTCTGGTCTACTTGACGCCACTATTTGCGTCCATGAAAATGCAATTCCATACAATCCGTTATGCTTACATTCCGAAAACTCTCCACAATTGTCGAAGCTTCTGAAGAAAAGCGAGCGCTAAAATGTTCTACGTAATTTTATATTTACGGCCACGTGTCCATTGAAGACGAATGAGTAATTGCGGATTTAATGAGATGCTGGCCAGACTGCACAGTCATCTACATACTCGAGCTCCATCTCTTTATTTTGTCCATTTGCTGCTGCTCCAGTAAGAACCTGTATTACGACCTTTAGTTACACATCAGGTTAACAGCTAACTTCCAGCTGGTGCAAAATAGTGTATTACGACATCTAGTTATTGCTAACTAGAACTGTTATCAAGGGATTTAATGACATGCTGGCCAGACTGCACAGTCATCTACATACTCGAGCTCCATCTCTTTATTTTGTCCATTTGCTGCTGCTCCAGTTAGAACCTGTATTACGACCTCTAGTTACACATCAGGTTAACAGCTAACTTCCAGCTGGTGCAAAATAGTGTATTACGACATCTAGTTATTGCTAACTAGAACTGTTATCAAGGGATTTAATGACATGTTGGCCAGACTGCACAGTCATCTACATACTCGAGCTCCATCTCTTTATTTTGTCCATTTGCTGCTGCTCCAGTAAGAACCTGTATTACGACCTTTAGTTACACATCAGGTTAACAGCTAACTTCCAGCTGGTGCAAAATAGTGTATTACGACATCTAGTTATTGCTAACTAGAACTGTTATCAAGGGGTTGAACTATCTATCACTTCAAGTGGTAGACAATCAGTTACACATTTAGATAAGATTCATAATGGTGTATCAAACATCAGGTGGTGGTGTTTTGCTCATATGCACGTTAGATTTGGAGGTTATAAAAATAAGAATTGAAGTTTTTTGCTTTTTTTAGTGGTATGTATAATATTTCTGCAAAATGCAAGTAAACCCGGCGAATGTCGATAACGACACAGAAGATTTGTTTCGGAAATTGTAGTTGATTAGTTTTGGGAATTGTATTTTTTAATGAAAGAATTTTGGAAATAAAATATTAGCAGTAGGCGTAATGTCATTGCGACAAATCGGATGCCTTGAAATTTGTGAAATAAAATATTTTCCCCTTCGATTCTCGAAATATTTAAACATATAATTAAGACATACAGGCACTAACCTCAATCTCGAATGGTAAGAAATGAGTCACACGCATTGTGATAACATGTCATGAAGTTAAGCAAGCTGTGCAAGGGTTGACAGAAATAACGACGGACAAATGTGTTATTCGCCCTTCGCTTATAAACCCAGTGTTTCATAATTGGAAATGTGGCTCGTAGTTTTTAATTAATTCACTTTTGCTCAAGAAGCATTAACATATATATATATATATATATATATTATTTAAAAAACATCTCGCTCTAATTACTGACAACTTAACATAAGCCATAACACCATAAATATAGTGACTGTTATTGCCAACATACACAGTAACGAACCAAAACCTTGGAATACTTATCTAAAGGATAACTTAACTAGTGGAATGTTCATAAAACAGGTTACCCTCAAATAGCTTATCTATGGAATAGTTATTCCACACATTTATCCAGAGGTCGTAATACAGGCCCTAAATGGCCTTGTTTCCTTGCTTATTTTAGCAGCCAGGCCTCCAATGGAAAATAAGCGCACGTGTCCTTCCGAACAATATTTTTCGAACCGTTCACGAGATTATAATTTCTACAAAAAATGATTCTAGCTTGGTTGCTCTATAATTCTTAAACAGAAGCCCATCTTTAACTGTGCCCTTTCTACTAACATACGTTTAACAGAAGCCCAGCTTTAATTGTGCCCTTTCTGCCAAGATAAGTTTATCATCTTCAGTGAACTTATAATACACGGGATTTATTCCTGTCTTCACACGACGTTATGTGTATGTTATTTCTAATGTAAAATAACGCTGAGAAACAAATCGATTGCAAGTTTTTCTTGCGTAAGGCGATATCGGAATTCGTCTTGAGTGACAAAATCGGCAGTCGATATCTCTCTGAAGATAGTCCGGAAAATTTCCAGGCAAGCCTATCGTGTTTCGATGGAATGTATTCGAAAAGTGTCCGAATCCTCTTACAAATTTTTTTTAAAGTCAATTTTACAGGATCTTGCGCTGGAGGCATTACAAGCAGTGTGACACTGAGTATACTTCATGGTACATTGATCATGATTTTTCTTCAAGCAATTAATCGAAACAGAATTTTTTATTCTCTCAGTTCATTAATTTAGCAAAAGTGATTGTTTTTTTTTATCACGAAATAAAATGTGAGTAATATAACTGCATTTTCTCATATCAACGCACAAGTCAGAGACAATAATGCATCAATCACTTCAAAAAACCTTCCCATATTTTATGCCAGATTTAAGTTCTTTCTGTCGAGGGCATTCCAGTGCGTTTATTGTTTTGAATATAATACGTTGTCATAATTTACATTTTTCTAATTTAAGAGTAAGACTTGAAAATATTCATAAATGTAGAATGTATCGCACTGTAGATAATCTCACATATGAATTAAAAAAAAATGAAATTCGTTTTATAGGCTACGAAAAATGAATGCTACATTAACCACCTGTAATCTTTTAACAATTCAAAAATATACATAAATTGAAAAGCGATATTGTAAAATTACTTAAGTTTAGGTAATATAATATGATTAATTTTACATTTGAAGTACGCATCGCTAAAAGCCTTTATTGCTTTAAATATGAGAAAAATCTTACATTAAAGTCAAAAGGTTCTTAAACATTGCCATATCATTCTGGTAAGTGCATTACTTTCACGCTATTATCAATAAAATATATGACGTTAAAGTTAAATATGCAGTTATTATCAACTGGCAAACCGCTCACTACTGGGTGGTAGAAGACATTTCCTTTGTAGAAATGGCCACTGACGAAGTGGCTTTGTTGCCTGCCTCTATTTCCCATACTACACTTCGTTTCAAACAAACATGAGAACATTACCGGTGCAGATCAGTAACATTCTTTCGAAGTACCAGTCAGAGGAGATTATTTATTCAGCGATGCGCATGAAAACTGACAAACACTTAGTTTAGTTATCTTTCTGATGTAGAATTATTTCATTTTAACTTTGTAGTCATTCCGTATACTGTTTTCTGCAGCTTCATAGCTAAAGAATATTTCTCATCTTAGCTCATAGGTGAGGGCCAGTACCATGCAAGACCATTTTTTGCTGTTTCATAAGTAACTAGTTCAGTGAACATATATTAAGCAAAGAAATGGTTTCGGTGTGAATTCCAATCAAACACATATTAAATACGTTCGGGATTTAACTCTACTGTATCCATTTGCCACCCGACTATTAAGTACGATTGTGTAAAAACATAAATAACGAACGGAGAAAATACATTTTCAACGACTATAACCATGCACAAAATATTCGTTTGCATAGGCACAAATATATATTTAGTCGCCCTAACAAAATATATTGTTTAGCAAACAAAATTTGAAACTTTTGTTCGTCTAACAAAATATATTTTTGAATAAACAAAATATCTGCATTGGGTCAAAAAAAATTATACGGTTAACTAAATATTTTGTTGAATCAACTGTATATATTTGTTTGGCCGCTCGTTTGACTTCCTTCGTTCCAAAATACAGGTCGAGAGTTTGTTAGTATATTTTGTGACATTTCCGGCGTCATCAGTTGTCATATTAGCTTCGGTTACTTACGCGTAGCGCGCGGACGCAGGTGATCTAGGTTCGAAACTTCGTCGATGTTGTAATACGTTTTTATATCGGCCCAAACTGTTTGGTGTACCTACGTGTAGCCAAACAAAGCCTTAGTTGCACCAACCAAATCTTACAGTTTGGAGCAACCAAATCTTACAGTTTGGAGCAACCAAATCTTACAGTTTGGAGCAACCAAATGAGAACAACAAAATAATTCATTGGCTCTATACAAACAAACACTTTGGTTTGCACCAAACAAATCTTGTTTGATTTAACAAAACCTTTTTCTCAGTGTGTGAAACAGCATTTCGTTATCACCTTAGTGCGGGAAAAGATAGGAGTTCGTGCATCATCACTTAAGCCTCCAGTACTTCGTTGTGCTCTCTTGTCTCGTTTCTCATTGCGCTGTCTTTGTTTTGTGTCTTTTTTTTGCCAGATTTTATTCTGGTGCTTGTATTATATAGCCGTCAGTTAATTTTTTTCTTTACATAATAGTGGTAGTTTTTCGTTTTTCCCTATTGTATCCTACATACATCGAGTCCAACAGCAATGATGTTGGAATTAATGTTCTTACTGTCTATTCTGATTTTATATACTCTTAATGTCCTTTTTATATTTTTGATTTTAAAAGATGGGATACTTTTGGACAGATAATATTGTTTTTTTTTTTTTGTATGCAAAGGATCCTGTTTTAACATTTTGTTGCAAGCTCGTGGCACAGATTTGCCTTCACATTCAGTATATTAGACTTTCGGTTTAACGTCCCACCAACTCTGCATTCATTCTCAGCTAAAGGCTGTCCACGATAACCTGAGCACTTCTGGAATCCCTGCTTAAGATTTACTTGTATGCACATCATGTATTCTTCCGCCATACGCAAAATTAACATTGCCACGGACCCGACCACTTTATTCATGCGTCGGTCAAGTGGAACTGTGAAATTATTGGGAAAGTGGATGTACTGGAAATTTTCTTATTCCTGCACTTACACGCATTCAAAACTAAGCATGAAGCAAATGAAATATTCTCATTATTCACAAGCGTTTAATTAATACTTTTAATTCAGCGTTAAAGCACGGGACTACTTTCGCTCCGTCGTTACCAACTTTACTGAGCGCATGTTGCCACTCAGTGCCTGTTAAATAACAACGAAGCGAAAGTAGTTCCATGCTCCAACGTTAAATTAAAAGTGTTCGGTAAACATTTGTCAATACTACAATGATTTATTTTTCTTTCTGATTTTTTTAAATGCATGTAAATGTATGGATTATTTATTTGTAAAGTTTTTACTTTTCTAATATTTTTACAGTTTCCCTTTACTGACGCATGCATGAGTTGTTCAGGCCCACGGCAATGTTTATTTCGCATATGGAGGAAGGATACACAATGTGCTTACCACTAGACCTTAAGCAGGGCATTCAAAAATTCTCATTTTACTATGAACACGCTATACCTAGATTTACATCGTTGTCTTTCGGTCGTGAAACACTACGACCGCAATCCCTATCACTTCGTGTTGCAATACGCTGGCGCAGTTATTTCACGTGTTGCATTGCATCTATATTGATTGTACACGCCCTGGACGATTCTGGACCATAAGTAATAATTTAGAAATCAAGTAGCTCTAACCCATTCACACCCAGTGTACACAATTACGTACATCGCGAACGTGTAGGTAATTTTTGGTCTGTCCTGCACATTGCGAAGCGCAGTGACCAATGATCTTACCTGGGGGCAAATGATTCGCAAACCATCCGACTGGTCTAATTGGTTCACATGACCGTAGCCGAACATATAGCCTGCAACTCATTGGCTGTGACAACGAAACAAGCGTTGGGTCGACTTAAGTACAGCACACATCATAAAATTTTGCGTTTGCAACGCCTGAAACCGTAAATTGAAGTGGTTCCGAAAGGGTTCATTCTGTGTAGCAAAGTTACACAGGGGACTGAATTCTGTCTGAGGCAGCAACCAATGAAAATATGAGAACGTAGACGACTGCGAAGTTTAAACGGGTACAGTTTTATAATGCGAAATGGACTCGTGACAGTTGTGCAATGTATTACGTTTAACAAACAATTAGAAAAATTGCCGTAAAATTACGGAAAAATATTTGTATAGATCATTCATAAATATCCATTCATTTACGGAAACTTAGTGTTTTTTTTTTTTTTTTAACAGGCTTACCGTAAATTTTAGAGAACTTTTCGTGGAGGCAGGGAACCTCTTTGTAACGTTGCTAGTTATTTTTTCTGTGATTCCGGCTTATATAGAAAAAATACGGAAAACAATAATTACATTTAGTTCCACCGACGTTTTAACTGTTAATGAAATACATTTAAATAATATTTGTTCTGAAGAGCGCGAATAAAATAATTTACGGTTTGCGACTCTTACCGAATAGGTCTCATTCTATTGCAGTGTGGGTATGTATAAACATGTTATTTTGAGTAGTTCTAAAGTTTTTTTCGTAACTATTCCAGTTCGTAGAAATATTTGAGATATTAAAGTGTTGCTAACCAAAGTTTGTTCACGGTAAGATAAGCACTTTTGAAAGCCCTGCTTAAGATCTAATTGTATGCCCGTTGTTTATTGTAAATATTTCACAAATCTGCTCTTTTTTACTCTTCAATACACTAAAAATAACATAAAGCGAAAGAAATATTTTAAGTAATTACAAATAGTTACCTAACACGTTTAATTCGACGTTAAGGTATGGAACTATTTTCAATTCATCGTTACCAACTTTACTCTGCGTTTGTCACTCAGTGCACCCGTTAAAATACATGCAAGCAAAGACAGTGACATTTTTGTAAGGTTGATTTCAAAAGTGCTCAATTTACAGAGAACAGTCTTTACCCAAATTGGCTTGCACTACTTTCTGATGTTTGAAGGACTATGTTTAAATGACGAGAACTTCCTAACTGCAAGAGGAACGATAGTTTTATGGTAAATGTGGCGAAGAAAGCTTCATGTTTCCTCGGGATTTTTTGTTCCTGAAACACACAGTTATGGGAAATACTCGTACAACACGTATTTTGCATATGTGGAGGTCAGTTCCGTTTTATTACGGAGTGCGTTCCTGTATATTAACTAAACATTCCCGTAAACATTTCCGTCAATATACGTAAGTATTTGAACAGTTTATTGAACCGTGGAGACGTACATGTCCTACATCAGAACAGTACGTATTTGCAAACATTTTGTCTTCGCCAGTTGCCACGTAAGGCGAAGTTTCGAAGGCAAAGCTTTCGGCTGCGGAAATTCCATGTTCGAAACTCGGCTTTGCTCTGGATTTTTGAAATGATAATCGAAACTGTTTATAATCTACGTAGTCATACATATCTCTAGTTGAACCAATGAAATTGTACGAGTTTGGGGCAACCAAATATGAACAACAAAATAGGGAGCTGTCCTGGGTTCAGTTCCGCGGTGTAGCCTATATCAAAACGTCTTATCTCAGGCCATAACATTTCCCCGGAGGATTCTGCTACGAGTAGTTGAAGTTCACTATCAGAGTCAGTAGTGCAGTTATCGGAGGGCATATGGGTGGCATGTCCCCTCCCAGAAACCAAACAAATATATACATTTTATAGTTGAATAAGAATTTCGAGATTTAATTTGATTATACACATTCGTGTTGTATTCATTTTTTAAACTTACTACATTGAAGTGAAGCAGACCGTGGGCCCATAACTAGAGACCTGAGAAATTCTCTAGTTCAAACGGCACATTGGTTGTCTGCTTTCACATTGGAAGGGGAACATTGGACACCGTTCTCCAGGAGGTGTCAAACACAGGGTGGACCAATGGCTTACGTTATATAAACACACGTGTTTTGAATTCTAGCTTCTCCCAAAATGAATTCGCGAATTCTTCAGGTCTCTTCCTATAATGCAAACAAATTTTATGACATATTGGAAGTTTCTATAATATGTTGTTCGTGCAAGCTCCCATATTTTAACAAGTAATTTTGGGTTACCAAAATCAAGTTCGTCACTGCTATGCCTGTAAAAATATCACGAGTGCAGCTTTTAGTATGAATTAAACATAAAACTTTTAGCACTGTATAAGTGCGTGAAAAAATTATAATCAACGCATGTGTCTTTTTCCCCTCTCCTAGAAGAAATATTTTCTACGCGACTGCTCAGAACACTGGCGCGTTCAAGTTAAGTAAATGTTTTCTTGCAAAGACACGCGACCAGCAACGACTGTTGAGGAAAGCTGAGCGTATACTTAGTGCGGAAATGCTTGCTCGGAAACCAAGTGCTCATAAGTTTGCATCGCACAATATTCACTGCCTGAATCTACTGGATATTCTATTTTTCGTGAAACATGTTTACATTGTCCCCTCTTTAGTCATGCGAAGATAATACGCTCCAAAACGTTTAGTATAAAATTTAATAAACGGACATCCTATATCGCAGCCCGAAATTTTGTTCAAGGAAAACATATCTAATAACGCTTGTGATCACCAAAATGGCACTAGATCTGGCCTATAATAGATGGTAGGAATATTTGAATATCCACATATTTAATATATATTCTGACAACATATTTGTCAAAGAGTAGCTTTCCAGAGCTCAAAATATAAGTAAAAATAATTTAATACCGTTTAGATAGAATGGGTGGGATTTTTAGCTTTGTATGTTGTGCCAAGAACTGGATAAACAGATACAATGTTTTAAACTTAAGTATTATATATATTTTGGTGCCAAAGCGATAATACAATAAAAGTTCACTGAAATTCATACTTTGGCTTTCCTACAAGGTTTGAATTGTTTTCATTGAAATTCTAAATTACAATAATTCCAGTAGGAACCTTATTTTCATTTTAAACGTAGAAAGCTCTGACGAAATTTGGTTAGGTCATATCCGTGTCAACGAAACGTTGATTTAGCAGGAACGGAATATCATAAGAACTAACACTTACCGTTGTGTTTCATCACCTAGGCAGACTTAATAATATTCCCGTTCACTCTCGAGAGCCTTAGTAGAGACTAGTGACAGACTTTATATTCACGTTCACTCTCGAGAACCTCAGTAGAGGCTAGTGGGAGACTTAAACATTCCCGTTTACTCTCGAGAACCCCAGTACAGACTAGTGGCATACTTCAAATTCCCGTTTACTCTCGAGAAACTCAGTACAGGCTAGTGGCAGACTTTACATTCCTGTTCACTCTCGAGAACCTCAGTAGAGGCTAGTGGGAGTCGTAAACATTCCCGTTTACTCTCGAGAACCTCACTACAGACTAGTGGCAGACTTTACATTCCCGTTCACTAACGAGAACCTCAGTACAGGCTAGTGTGGCTTATCTTTCAATAGAAGTAATTTCTTTGTTTTTACACGGAGTTCAAACACTCGATTGATGATGTCTACTATTGGCTCTGTACTAATGGATGTCAAGTTAACTATACAGAAAGTCTAATGTTACTACTATAGTATTTTTTTTTTCTGTGAACTATCAGTAGTAATTAATATTGCTGTTAATAAAATATACTATAAACGTATTATAGTAAATGTAACATTAAGTACCTTTGGTGTACCATTACCTGCTTACTATTCTGTCGACATTAAGGTGGTGTTTATATATTGCGGCAAAACAAATATTGTGGTGAATTGATGTTAAAGTCTGTGTTAAAAATTTTCTGGTATTTACTTTGCTTTAAAAAACATTTCGATGTAAAAATATTAAGTACAATTACGTTTTCACATAAAGAAATTTTACCCACAACAAATGACGGCAGGATGGGGAATCGACCATGGCCTTGCGTGCTTAGCGTCCTGGCATCTATTCTATCTTAACAGGTTTGACTTTGTTTAATATTATGGTATGCAGTGCAATATAACCCCAAAGGTAGTTCTGTTTCGTTATGTGTAAATACTTTTTGCTCTAGAAATATATGCACAGTTGGTTCACGTAAACTGCTTTTCAAGGCTTGAGATTTGGTCTAAGCTAAATTTAGTTCTCATACAGTGGTTTACATTTTACGACGTTATCGCTGTTCACTAATGTCCGCCATTTTACCAAGCCAATTCGTTGTAAACTAGCGTTGGTTGGACAATACTTTAATGACGCAGCAACACAAAATATTAGGTTCTTCCTCTTATTTTCAGCATAATACAACATGTGGATGCGGCTACATTTCTTAGAGGCATTATTAAAAATTAGCACATCAACAGTATAAATTTTTATTATAGTAAAATAAGACTTTGTAAATGTTTAACATTATTAACTTTTTCACAATATTACTAATTTTACTTCAGCATAAACGTTTAAATAAACACCAATACAAAGATTGAGAAAACCGAGTTATGGGCGTTGTTATGGACCCTGTTCTCGCCCTCTGTATAATGGTTAGAGCCGTCTGTTTATCACGAAAATATTTATGTCGAGACTAAGCTTCAATACCCTACATTCATCCTTGCAGTCGTACTTTTGCTATCGGCCGCTGTCTTTGTATAAAAACTAACTGTTAAATGAGCGAACCAATCAGAACTAAGTTTCTCCGATATTGACTGACCGTGATTCATCAGCACACAGTTCAGATGCACAGCAATTCTAATGATCCAATCACGAAAGTGGTTTTGAACTGAAGTGTTTTGGAACACAACTTGTCCTTAAATCTTTTCGCCCAAAACAGGTGCTCATAACAATGGTCAATAGTAATTTTCCGTTGTAATAACGCTAGAATTTTTTCTGTGTATATCGTTAAACACAAGTAGGAGAGACTCTAAAATGTTTGGAATCTTAAATTGTCACCAAAACATAATGCAAACTCACAGGGTCTCTAATCATCACACTTGAATAATAACTGGGAAAACCTGATTTTTGCAATATATATATATATATATATATATATATATATATATATATATATATATAGAGCCACGCAGGGTTGGCTTTAATATCCCAGGAACTTTACTTTGTATACTAGCCTCTCGTCGTTGTGAAAAGGAGTTTTCTCGACTGGATTGAACAGAATATTAATCTTATTTGACTGGAACGATCAGAATTAAGCTGCTCTGGTACTGAAAGCATGTGATATGCAGGCTGAAACCTGAGAGGCAAAACAGTGCAATTAATAAGCCATTGAGGAGATAAGATTTGATCTAACGTGTTATGAAATACTACTAGTTAATATTTTTTTCTGCCAAAATCAACGTCCCTAATAATACTTGATGCTAAAAAATCTAACAAACATTTTGAAAATAAGTTTTCGTGTTTTAATTTTACCAGATAATTTATATTTTATTTAATACAGAAGTAGAAATGTGTACACACTCTCACATGTATGTACATATTGTATAAATGTACATTAAATTTTTGCTACTTCAAAGACATGTGGGCAATTGTACTCGAGCCTAAGCCCATTCACTGCTGCTCCATGGATTAGCCTGAATTATCCCAGACCAGAAAGCTTTTGGTTTTGTCCTTTTAAATTGCAGCTGTGTTACTGAGTCGAAGCCCTCAAGAGTATGTCTAATAAAGTGTGATACTACTACAAACCTAACTGAAAGGTACACGTCTTTTTCTAAGTTTATCTTTCCCCAAAACTAATATACAATTGTTTCTTGTGTCTGCAAATGCAGAACATTTTTAGTGCTCTCGAAAGCTTTTAAGTATAAAGAGTACCCGAAGTTACGAAATTACACGATGTTTAAAAATATAAATGCGGGGATTTCGGAAGAAAAGTGAAATACATGCCGTCGAAAGAGTTTCTGAGAGAGAAGAAATTAACATCCAGGATACTGTCTGTGTCTCACCTTACTGAATTTCTCTCTCTTGCACACTTATTTTTTCTTAAAAATTGCTGATTATTATTTAACGTTTTAAAATCGCCTTTTTTTAATAAACGTCACTTGAAATAACAGTGTTTTTAATTAAATAAAAAGATTAAGAACTGTAATTGTTTGTATAGGACACTGTGGGACAATGGAAATAGGGCACGGCGAAGAAACTACGTGATAGCCACGGAAATACGTAAATAGTGAGAGTCATTGCTGGCATGCACATGATCCCATGTCAGTGCGTTTGCATTTGCCGCGCTGCAAGAAACGACAGTGGTCGTAGACTCTGGCGTGTAGTCGAACACACCAGACGATACCAAGCAAGCGTACAGAGTGAACGAGAATGTCGCGAAGACGCCAAGACGTCGTTTAAGTAACTGACAGGCTTCTACAGAGCACTCTTAATTGTATAGTGATAGTATCTCACTATGTGGATCGTTCGGACCATACTGTTGTTTCGTTATCGCTAGGTTGGACAATGGCACATGATGATAGTTTGCTGGTCCAAGCTGTCGTATGAACTTTATTTTGGCTCGATGAAGCGAATTGTCCTTCATTGCTGTTTGGGAGCTTTGTCATGGAGAACATGATTTCCCGTACATTTGGACTCTAGTTGTCGCTTTGCTGAACATCGCCCCGCCCCATTTGCTGGCGAGTGCTTGCCAGCTGTCGACGAGTTCTGCTGTCCAAGAGGCAGAACATTGATCGCTGTCATGTGACTACAGGAGTCTACACTTCAGGGGTAAAAATTTGGCTTTAACCATACGCGCCGAAGGAAACAAGGTACTGTACTACCTTATGAACTTTTGGTGTGGTGTGTTGAAGCCATCGTCTTTCGCTGCATGTTCAAGTAAATGAACCTGCCTTAGCTTGCTACGGGTTCGCAAGGTATATATTGCGGTCGGTTGACGATGTTGTTCGTAGTGATAAAAAGGCAGTTCTGGGACAATATTATAGAAATCTATTTTATTGCAAATAGGGTGCCCAGACTATCTATAGACAACATGTACATTGAGTGATACCCAGTTTTGCCATTTTTTTAAAAATAAAATTAGCTGTTGGTTGTTTTTCTTTAGTTGTGTAGTAGGGATGTATACATTTATTTAATACAAATATTAGTCTGAATAAATGTAGATGTAATCTTTTGGACGACAAAATAAGTTTCTAATGAAGTTTGTTGACAGTTGTATTTTAACTTCATGTTAAATATAGATAATTCATTGACTAGATGTGTTTTGGACGACTAGTACATAATAACTGATCTTAAAATGCTTTTGTTGGCACAGTTCTCAGGGTAAACTGAATGTCGGTGTTTAGGTGGAGCAACCCAGCTTGCGACCACAGCTAGCACAGCTCACCGTCCGATACGGTTAGAAAAAGTGGATATATGAAGACACTCCTGTCACGTGGAACAATGATGGCCTGGTGGTATGTGGATGAAATCTTACACCCCCCATCTGCTCCCATTTCTGGCCGGGATTTCAGGTACAATATTACACACAGAAAAATGTTTAATGTTGTGACAACAGTATTAATGTTACTGTAATAGTAATGTTTTGTTATCTGTTAACAGTAACTAATGTTGCTGTTAATGTAATATACAGCTAAGCTTTTGATGTAAATGCAACATTAAGTAATATTGCAACAATATTATATCCTTATTATCCTGTCAACATTAAGGTGGTGTTTATGTTGCAGAAAATCAAAATTTGGGTTGAATTGTTGTTAACATGTGTGTTAAAAATTTTGTTGTATTTTCTTTGCTTTAAAAGTGTATATTCCGATGTAAAAAAATTTATGTACATTTATTTTGTCACAAAAATAAAATATTACCAACAAAACAAATAACGGCTGGGAGAGGAATCGAACCCACGCCTTAAATGCTCGATGTTCTCTACTGTGGGAAACATGACACCCTACCAACACGTCTACCAGTACATATCTGCAGGTGTTTTATATTGGATGTATTCAGTGCAACCTAATGACCAACTGCAATTCTCTTTCATTATGTGAAAATACTTTATAATATATAAATATGTGTATAGTTGGCACATGTAAACTGATTTGCGTGACCTGAGAGCTGGTCTAAGCTATAATTAGTCCACATGTTATGATTTAAAATTTAAATGCAGTGATTTAATTTTACGAGTTTATCACTGTTCACTACTAACCACCATTTTCTACTGTCAAATAATTGTAAACTTGTGTTAGTTGGACATTACTTTAAAGTCGCAGTAACATAATATATTTTGTTCTTCCTGTTATTTTTAGTGTAATTCAAGTGTTGGTTACAGCAACATTATCACTTCAACAGTAATTTGCTTTATAGTAATATACAACTTTGTAAATGATTAACCTTATTAACTTTGTCTCAACATTATTAATTTTTCTACAACATAAACATATAAAGAAATGCCTCAATACTAGCTTTTTTCGTTGCACGAGCATTAGATTTTTTTCTGTGTAGCAGGGCAATGCTCGACCGCACACAGCATGGGTGGTCCAGGATTGCCTTCATCATGTCCAAACACTACCATGGCCTGCCCGCTCCCGTAACATGTCCACAATCGAGCCAGTGTGGGACCAGATAAAATGCCAGCTGCCACCGCACCAGTATATCTGCAATTTGGAACACATAAGATAACAATTGTAGGCCCATCTGCCTCAGAACAACATCTGGTGTCTGTTTGACTCCATTCCAGACCGTAATTTTCATTGTGTAATGCAGTACATGGAGGAACGGCACACTACTGAAGATGACCAGACACCATACCACATATCCCCATGTAATCATCCTGCTGCTCTGATTACGACCGCACTACCTCAATAAACTTGCAGTACTATCCGATGCATCCTTCTGTGTGTTGTATTTTCTATTGTCCCACACTGTATTCTTTTGCCGAAAGAAAATTATTTTGTTTTGTTCATACTTAATTGCCACAAATTTGTACGATTTTATCAGTTAAACTAAATATTTTTATGGCTCAGGCATCAATATCTGTACTGAAAAACACTGTAATAATTGTCACGAAAATTATATTTAAACTCTCGAACCACATTTTCGGACGAATGCAATCTTTTGATCCGATTACTCTACAACCAATCAAATGAATGTGCATTCTGGACCAAGATAATATTGTTACAACAACAAATTCTGTAATAATACACAAAATATTTTTCCAGGTAAACAATCACTTTATTCGCTTCAAAAGAGATACTTATTTGAATATACTATGATATTAATAATGTTTATGGTAAACAAACTGATTAAATTGACGTACGACGCGTACCTATCAATAGTATTCACACGACCTCGGCTCCATCCTGATGTTTAGTATTGTTGAAATAGGAATTTATTTTACCATCTTCCGCCACGTGAACTGAGATTGTACTGTCTACTACTTAGCTAATTTTATTCACCGGTCCACCATAACTATGCATGCAGGTCGAGTTAATTTATCCAATGCTAGATACATTAGTTTTATTATCGTTCGTCTTTGCTTCCCTTCCTCCAGCCGGCCGGTTACGTCACAGCTGCCAGTCATGCCATCGCTACACGCCATTCTGCGACTACCCCCTCGCCCTCATGACGCCGGCCAATCAGCGGTGGCCACCGCCCTTTTTGGAGGTCTCCTTCGCACCTCCAAGGGATTAGGCATTTGGTTTTTATCTCTTGTGCTCGCTGCTCAGAACAAGTCACACGCGAGTCTAGCACTAGCTGCTCAGATACACCCCGTATTCTTGCTTCCCTTCCATCAGCTGTTGCTTGGAATACGTTAGGCCCTTGTAGAATAGTGGTCAGACCACTCGGCGACGTTAGTTAGGCGACTCTCTCTACGAAGATCCCTGCTAACTCCCACCCCCTCCTCAACAAGGGTTCAAGGCAGGGAAACTCCTATCCTACAGTCCTTCTCAGGACGGGACCTACTTCTCCTTGCTTAGACTCCATACGTCGTTCCCAGGTCAGCGCACCGTCGTACACCTAGGGAACTACGGCAACAATGGGAGAAGCCATTCGCTTAGCCAGGCCATGCCACGCTTAGCACACCACTCACCCCAGCTCAACACCGGTTACCTCTACTGGCTACTGCGACGTACGAAGAGCTTCCTGGCCGTTTACTTGTTACGACATGCAGTAGCAAGTACGCCACCATGTTGTTTCCAATTGATGGAAATAAACGTGAACTGAACCGAAACATTCAGAATCACTTTCCTGTAGATGTTGTACCTAGCTACCAGTGAACTCAAAAGGAAGGGAAAGCAGGTAATCCTGGGGAAGTTGCTAAGTGAATCAACAGACTCTTCTGTTACACCCACGCACACTTAGCTCGTCCCCATCTTTCCATCTACTCCGTGGGTGTAACAGGGGTGCCTCACAGGTAGTACTTTCGATTTCGGTACAGCCGGTCAGCTTGGTGCTCATCAGCCTGTCCACTGTGGGCTCCCGCCAAGAGAGATGGTCATTCACTGGGTTGGGAAGACTTACACGAAGCATCACCCACACATCTGACCTTACCCAGTGCAGCCCGACTTCCAGCGCTTACTGCTGACCCTGTCAGGTGCTGGAATAGGGTGTCCACTGAGTTATGGTCTGCCCATGGCTCGACACTTAATTGGAAAAAACGAGGAGGCTGCCTTCCACTCCTTGACGAGGAGGGTGTACTGTGCATCCTACTGACCTACTCCAAGAGACGGGGTCTCAAGGATAAAGTGAGGTTGACATTAATTGCCTCTGGACACCTGCACGAGTATTTGCCGGCTTTGGTAGCCTCTATCACCAGACTTCAGCCCAGACTATAAGGCACCTACAGGACCCAGTGATGCCGGAGAATCCTACGCACCTCTTAAGCGATCCAGTATGCACAGGCCCTTCGAAGATTCCACAATGTATTGCTGAATTTATACGTCTATCCTTTACTCCACAGCCTCCCATCATTGCATACAGGATCCCCGACGTCCTTCGACCAGTACCCGCACCTCAGCCTAGCCTCAAACTGTACTACCCATTGTTGCACGCTCACTCCCCGTGATCCATCGCCGAAGTATTCAGAATTGAGTGTGGCTCCTAAGCGCCCAATTGTGTTGAAGACCACAGACTTAGTGCCCTGCCGACAGCCAATCAGGCCGGTCCTTTACAACGGGGAGGTTCCAGCAGCCCGGAAGGACCAGATCCCAGAGACCTTACAGAAGAACTCGTTCTAGCTCCTGGCCAAAAGCTGATGGAGCAGTAAGTACATAACTCGCACTCTCCGCCAGCGCCAAGAGTAGAAGTCCTGTAGAAGTCCTGCGTCAAGTTAAATGTAATTTTACAATAGTTGTGTGTACTAAATACAATACATTAACAACCAAAATAATAATTGTTTGAATCAACAAATTAATTTCTAATTATTTGTTTGGTTCGAATGAATGCAGATGTTTGTAGTAACACCATATTAGCTGAGTGAACAAAATATCTGTCTTTGTAAACAAGCCCATTTCAAGCAAATTTATATGGTTTCTGCTACTAAATCTTTCTCTTAGTGCCAAAACACTACACATAGTTTTAAACCCAAGCTACACTGGCATGCATAAAGTCGTGGAATATTAGTACATATATATTATTTGGTAGTGCCATTACATCTTGGAAGTGCTCAAACCTGTGTCAGTTGTGTTCTGATATCACATGCGTGAGTGTATGCTGGTCATGGCATTGCAATGCAACCTTCATGGACTATGGACTTCACGTAACCTTCCCCCCCCCCCCTAAATTATGGTATACTCCAGCAGGAAAAAGCAAGGCGCACTTGTTCTGCACGGATAGGCAAAAATAAAAATGCATGTTTTCATATGGCAGCTCCCTCGCTCTGCAACTCCTTGGCTCGGCATGTTTCAGCATTCTGCCATCAGCTCTAGTAACTGGCCACACCGGCAGACTCTTAAGAGCAAAACATTCTGAAAGTCAAATGCATCTGAAGGGAAAACCTGATGATGTTTTACTGAAAAGCAGAAATTACGAGCTGTATGTAAGCGGTTGTATATGTATAGGTGTCTATGAATGTGTTTATACAGATACATATATACAGGCTGAATCACCTAAAACTTGCACCATAAATATTTTGGAAATGAAAGGAGCCATTGATGTGCTAGTTCCACAGAGTTGAAGATTAAACAAGGGATCACAATTGCAGCCCAAGCACGGATTTTAATAAGTATTAAAAGGTGTATTTCTTAAACAAAGTTACATAATTTTCTAATGGAACAATGTCTATTTACATGAAGAAAATAAAACCAGAGGAAATTAGAATGTCAATGGTGATATTTGTAGTATTCTAGTGCAAGTACTATTTTGCGAGGTATAGTTACGAAAATCTTAAAAAGCTACCATTTTATGCTCCATTTAAACGCTTAGTTATTAAGCTATGATGTACGTATGTTTACTTTTCTGTTTTAGTGTGTGTAGTTTTCTTCTAGATGTGCAAGAAAACACATGTAACATTTTGTACATTTATGTTACATATATCAGCACATGGTAGAACAAAATATTTTTTTGAAAACAAACGAATTAAAAATGTTCAGAAATGTATATTTCTAACATGTATTCGCATATATTAAAAAATACCCGCAGCTGGTGTAAAATACAAAATAAAACCCAGTCGCAATCACTAAAGCAGAAACTCACGTCACATGGTTACTAAAAAATCTCAAATGTGATCTCAGAGTAAAAAAATTTGAAACAACCCGTGGCTGTGAACCTCACACTAACCAGTTTCTTGCATGTTCGGTGTGGACACAGATTACTTGTGAATACAGAGGTGAAACAGCAGCTTATTCCGCGCACTCCTGCAGCACACACCTCCAAAATGGCGTTACTAGCCAGCAACATGTCGGAATATTGTTCGCCAACCAGTACCTGATAACCCACTTGCCAACTGGCACTTCAGCCAATAGGGAAAAATATCGCAGTATGCCATAGCCAATCAGACGCAAGACCTGCTCCCAGATCCTCGCGCAGCCAATCAGAGAATGGGTACGCGCACATCAAACGAATTGCCAACCCTTTGTGTTCTTATCTACTCTGTGGTGTATACATGTAACACTGCACATTATTAGTTGACCTGTCAACACAGCAGCTCGCATATCATAACATCAGACCACTTCCGGCGAATTCCACAGCTACTGGGTGTTTCCTAACCTTGCGATCACACTCACGATCCTCCACTGTCACGTGCAGAAGATATACCTACAACCCGAGGAACATACCACTCGAATGAGCGTGGCGACATTTCTGTAGCAGATAGGCTACATCATGAAATACTAATTATCGCCAGGAAATAAAACACTTTGTGATTCACTCCTCTTCTCTGGGAGTCCTCATAACTTAAGAGCCCGAAGGATTTTGCATTTCAGTAACAGTTTCTGTTCAGAAAAAAAAAATTCTGATTTCTTCCGTACACGTGGGGTTAGACATAACAAGTTTTACAAGATACTAAGTCAAAGACAAACTTGCATTAATCGATCTGCACCATGAATTCCATGTGGTCGAGTCCAAGAGCCAAATTCCTTCTAACAGAAGCGGCGGAAAATGTGCACGTAACATGTTTTGAAGTACGTGTGTGCACGGGATACACTCTACCCTAGTAGTGAAATCTAAATTTTTACACTCTAAGAAATCGTTCGGAAATATACTACCAACATGACTGATACAGGTTCTTTCGCAGAAAACTATGGCGGTGTCCCTAAATTTGTTCAGTAGAGCCGAATACGTAATGATTTCTAAAGTTTGTGTAATACCGAAGCTTAATATTTCTATAGTTGTAGCCTTGTATGTGAAGCATTTTCCATAATATGTAAAGGAACGTCCATTAATATTTAGGAAGTTCACTGAGGATTTTTTAAAAGTCTATGATAGAATGTATAATCATTATAAGCGCATATATTTCGCGAGAATATTTCACGAGTTCGACTTCTGCTAAGGCATTGTAAAACTGTTTTTTTTCTTCTTAATAACTCCAGGCCAATGCTGGGCTGATATTTTAAACCCTCAGTGCTGGCATTCATTTACTTCATGTCAACTATTTCATCAGGAGTTTTTTTCTGAACAGTACTAATAAACAGATAATAGTAACATACACAGTGGAACCTATGGGAACAGTTTGTGTTGTACAAGCAGAAGACAGTTGTATTGCCTAATGTGTCAGCAACTGCCAGAAGGGTTATCCACGGAAGAAATGTCGTTATTTTATATTTATAGCACATATTGTGTAACTTGTAGACATCATCTGTGACGACTTTTAACTGAGATAAAATTTCTTGAGATAAAATAGTTTTTGCAAAATGAGTTATCAACGTCAAAATTATACTGTTTTTTTCTAATGTATAAATAAAATAAACTAAAACATTTGTAAAAAACTTAACAAGAGCAATTGGAAGATGTAGTCTTAGTTCATTTTAATGTATGCTTAGCATCGTAAATAAAAAACATGCAGTAATTGCTTTATTTTCAGCAGTTTTCTTGAAATTATAAAAACATTTTCTTGTACGATTTTATAAATGTCGTGATATAGCTCTTGATATATTTCAGTGTGAATTGTCTCATTTCTATATGAAATTAAGTTTCAATATTTGTACATTTCTAAAACATCAAAATAAATCGTGCTCATTTTTTTTTTGCGAGGGAAGAGTAATTACTGGCTATGTATGAGAGTAAAACAGTGTGTGGATACAAATATAAAATAACAAATTTGTTCTTGGTTACCAGCGCCATTATCGGTGCTGGTTTCTGACCGCGAGCAGCACCACGCATTAACTCACGAGTTCTGTAGCTCGCTGTACATATAGCAGTGTACTCGAGCTAAAGTATTTAGAGGCTAATACAGCTAATGGCTACTTCTTTCCTCTGTTTCCGTCGTCAGACCAACTGACTCCATATTCGATGATTCCGATATCTAAGAGATATAAGCCGTGACTATCCATACGTCGTCGAACGGAGGAAATGAACGGAACGAACTTCACTCAGACTGGAGACACGGCTAGGACAGCAAGAAGATATGCCAGTCTTTCTGAAGACAATCCCTCGAGGTAAGTGGCTGTGATCGAAAAGTTATCGCATCTATGAATGATTCTTGCAGCGGACGCATGTGATTAAATTAACTACTATTATGTGCATATGTAATTTCAGAGATATACTGTATGTCACGGAAAACCAAGAGTACGAAATAAAAAATATACATGGGCACAAAAATGAAATAAAAACGAAACAAGTTTTCCTGTTTTCAACAGACACACAATAAACCAATAGCGAATTCCTTAAGAGGAATCAAGTGAGTCCTCACAATGGCAACAAGACGGAGACACCATGGGAATACTAGATGATCTCGAGGATATTATACGAAGATATATGAAAATACATCTGGAATGCACAATGGAGGAAACACAGACGAACAATGCAAGGATTCTTCGACATCAGTTGCAACATCTTGGGAACCGGAATCTGTTCACGACTCCAGACTCACAAACAGATCGGGCTCATTAGCTGACTGATCGTGAACTCGTGTAAATCAAGCTAATATCTGCAATGGCTAGAGGACTGCAAAATTCGCGTTATTATTTGGTTATATGATAGGATTCAATACCCTGTACCTATCGGAGCCCATTTCGTGATTCCATTGGCTAGTGGCAACTTAACGCCAGCGTCGTTAACTTATGGTACTACTTAACTGTAGATTCGGTGTTCAACCGTTCAGCATGAAATATTGGCTAGAAGTAACCTTGGGGTGTGCCACACAATTTGTCTGACAATGGCCGAAGTCACACAAGCAAACTAAGTCTTAGAGTCTAATCTGTAGCCACAAAATAATTTGATTTTCCAGGTCCCTAGCAATTGTGTATGTAAAATAATAGTTCACTCGGGCAGCAAAATGTTATATTGTGAAAAACCAGGTACATAAATTCTTTAATTTCTGTGTCCAGTCCAAGAAAAAAAATTGGATATGGGAAACTAAATAAGTAAGCTACGTTCAGATAATTAAAATATATTTTACTTCTGAATCAGGATTAACCATAGATGTTACTGAACATTACCAGGGCGTACACGTTATTCGTTAGGGGGATTATTTAATTAAATTATGTATTCTACAGTTGTGAGGGGTGTTGACTGTCCGACTGCTAGAAATAAAAGCAAAAGTTAATGTCTGCACCGGTCACTTAGGGCACCTGTAAATGAAGTGTCGATAGCTATGTGTCTTTTAAATCGTGTTACCTTGCGATTAAACCCACGCACTGAGGTACGTAGATCTGCTTTCCACATTGTCAAATTAAGCATTACCCTTGCAAAAATGTTGTATGTTATTAAAAAGTTTTAAAAAAAAGTGCTGTTTAGATTTGTTAGCCCAAATTATTACATTCAGTTACGACAAAATCATCACAAAAAATAATGTGTGGAAAGGTGGTTAATCGTTCCATGCTCAGGAAAAATGAGATAAAGGCGAAAACATAAGAGGGGATATATTGTACTATGAGGCCCCGAAGTAAAGTAGTGCTAAGGGCAACACTAGCATGTGCACATGGTGTTTATGGCCAACTCTGACCATTCAGGCACAGACAATAAAGATTAATAGTTGATGCTATCAACTATTAGCAGGAAGTCCGTAGTGAAGTTTAGTATAGTCTGCTATTCATGTTTTGTATATATTGTCAGTGTGTTTTAGACATAGAAACAGAAAATATTTTTTATTTGTGTTATGCTGAAGGACATCAAGATGTCTTAAAATTTGCATTCCAAGTGAAGGGACACGCATGTTATTTTAACAATAAAATGGTTGCAATAACATCCTGCATTATTTTAATGAAATTTACATGTAACACCCAGAAACCTAGTTCATGCAAGTGAGCAAACGTCTTTAGAAGGCTACTTATTCAAGTCACATTTTCACCCACCTAGACTAATAGCAAAGTACCTTATGATTTTGTATTATATTTGGTAACAGCCTGGAGTCCAAACATATTGACTTTTCCTACTTGTGTGGTTGGGCGATGGTTAATCTGTACATCTAAGATCCCGAGACAGTGGCAAACGTGTATACAAATGGAAAATTTACCGAAATAACTTCAGGAAAAAATAAGTACGACAGAAATTCACAGATAGGATGCTGCTGCATCGTGTCACAGTAATTTATACACATCCTGCACGACTCTGAGTCAACGACTAACCTGCAGATAAAAACACGGACGGAATCCGTGTTCTGAGTAAAACTGGCTACTCACTGGGGTGGCAGCGATTGAACAACTATTTGAAGCTAGTGTGTACAGCAGAGGACTGAGGATTCCTTTAAAAGTTTCCTATCTGTATATGTTAGTAGAGTTTTCGAATTCTGTGTGATAGAGTGAAATGAGAAAATGACAACAGGAGCGGCAGACAATCGACAGCTGAATGTTGCTTGATTGAGCGAAGAACTGTGGAGTCTATCCTGGTGTTAAAATGTAATGAAAAATGGTACTATCTCTACTAATAATAACAGATTGTGTCCGAGGGGAATCGGCTGCCCCCAACCTACATTTAGTTGGTTGTGAGGAGAGTTCAGAAGGTATTTCAGAAATCTGAGATCAGCACCCAGCAAATAAAAAAAAAACACTTTCAACAAAGGATCACTTGGGTGATTTATTTGAAAGAAGACCCATATATAAGGGCAGGAAAATTCCATGAGATCATTCGGTCACACCTATCATAAATATGACAGGTAAAAATGTGTCACAAAAGTAACTGAACAACTTATTCGACATCCCTTGCAAGGCTATAATCGATGTACAAATCCATCGCATAGGAAGAGAGGAATCTATTTGCTGTCTGGTTTGAGACAAATGAAGACTCAGGCTTTTGGAGGAAAGGCTCTGCGACGAGGCAGTGTTTAAAAGGCTCCAATTGCTTTTTAATTCTGCAATTAGAAAACATTCAATGTTAGGTGCCTGAGATGTGTGAACCCGAATCACTGAGATCCAGTGTTAGATCAACTAATTCTAAGCAGCCGAATCGGATAACGAACTGAATTTAAACACAGAGAAACTGTCAGAAGCAAATAAGTTGTTGTTGGGTAAAAACAACAGTAAAACAGCCTGTGCATAGATCATTCTCCGAAATTTTGATATCTCCAGGGATAAAACATAAAGGAGAAGTTAGAGAGAAGTGACATCATCGGGAAGTCAAATTTCCCCAGTCCCTTGAGAAACATTTAAGATATTTCTTTTCTCCAGAGCTGCTATTGACAATCGAAGGGTTTTCAGCATCAGAATGTATTCTTGGGCAAAGTAATCGTCTACACACAATCTAGGATGAATTAACAGAAGTAATACTCCAGTGATGCCTACGGTCCTCAAGAATCCGATTGTACAGCACCGTGCATGTCATAAGTAGTTTTTATGGGTAAGACTCCTGTACACCGCAATCACCATGAAACCTGTCTTTAATTACAGAGTAATTAAACTGAAACACGAGTCTGGGAACAGAAAATTCACAAACATTCGTGTTCTTAGAAAATGAGGTCGCGAGTCATCACCGAAAACTTCCAGTTTTTATGAATTCGCAAATTCAGGACGTTTCTTAAACACTTGTAGGGACCTCCAAAATGGACATTCCAAAATGAAAATAACACAAGCTGTACAAGCACTGAATATAAAGAATATTATAGATGGAACAAAGCAATAAGACATTTTCTTCAAATTGTAGAGCATTTTCCTGGCTCGAAAAAAGGTAGCTATATAACATCATCTGTTTTCCTGTAGCATTGTCGTGAGGCGAGACAAGCAACTTAACAATAGTTAATGCATCTCGTTCTGAGGATAACGAGCATATGTACCACTGGGTGTATCAGGGAAGAGAGGGAACAATTCATTTCAGGTACGAAGTACTTTGTAACAGTCGAAATAGGCATATATAAAATATATACATATATATATATATTCTAGGGAAACAGACATGTTATTACAAAATGTTGTAGTACTGCCACTTACTTTATACTTAGTCTAAAACCATCAGTTCTGGAGGAGATGTGTAAGTACACCATGTAACAAAAAGACACACAAACGACACGTTATTGCTTCCAACGAACTAACTTGTACACTAAGTTGATATATAAGTAGAAACCCTATAATTTCGGATTATATTTCCATGAGATTAGGTTTCATAAAAGCATACATTAGTTTTACATATGTAATTCGACTTCTGCTCATCCGACATGCCCTGTAGGACTCTGAATCAGTATAGAGAACATTGAGAACTTGGATCAATAATTAACATGTATCCGAATGGAAAGGGAGAATAGGTTATGACTATAGCAACATCAACACCATACATGTGTTCGCTGTCGTAATGAGTTCATGGAAAAAATTGTGTTAATTCGAGTGTAGCATCTTTGTGAGAACTCGTAAATTCCGGCATTCCAATAGAAATTTCTCAGTAGTTAAAAATGCCTCGATACATTGATAACAATGCCAATGTCAAGTAGAAAAGTCTCGAAAGCACTACCCGAAAGCTTCGTTCTGATATGCCCAAAACAGTAACTATCTGGACCATCGAGCCTTGGAGTGTGTTGTTCAAATCAATCATGAAATTGTGTAAGCGACTAAGAACGACTTCCAATGCAGTTTAGGTACAGAGGTCAGTGGTATAGTTCTCTCAACCACGAGGTGACAGTAACTCGTTTCCATTCTCATGCTATTGGCAAGAAGTCACTGATTACACAGGCCAATGACTGGCATTTTTGGAGTGGAACAAACCACACTGCCATTGGAATTTGGAAAAATGGAAGGTGATATGGAGTGTTGAAATATGGCAGATTATCAGGTTGTCGGACGGATGTGTACTGTTCATGGATTATTAGTGAACGGTTTTTACCTGAGACTGTTGTATCGATAGTGAAATATGGCTGCAATAGTATGGTAGTCTGGGGCTGTTACTCCTTTTTCGGTCTTGGGCCTTGAGTTTTTATTGATTAATCAATTAACTGTGGCATGTTCTACGCATCCTGGACAATCACATGCTTCCAATACAGTGGCGGAAGTTAGAAGTAGGCTCCTTCCTGTATCAGCAAGATATATATTTCCTGACTATAATTCAAGGTCAATTTCGTCGTGGTTTAATGACAATAGTGCCAGACTGCTTAAATGGCCTACTCAGAGCCCCGAAGAGAACATAATGGAACATATTTCGGATTTGCTGGAGTATTAATTGCTTGTCAAACATATTCGACACAAAAAATGTAAGCTATGTATCGTGCTGCAAGACAAATGGAAGCAAATTGCCTTATTGGAGAGCCTCTCCCGAAAAGTTAATGTTGTAATAACATGAAAGGAGTTTCGAAATATTTTTCGTTACATAGCTGGCAGCAGCTTTAGAAACAACATCTGACAGCGACTTTTGACATAATGGTGTATTTCATAATCATTCTGAAGAAGGAAAAGGGGGGAAAAAAAGGGGTGGATTTTTTAATTGTATTACTGAACGGCAAAGGACTTGGAACCAAAAAAATTTAAAAAATGCTGAGCTGTGAAAATGGTTTCTTCAAACACACCCCTAGTTTACTGAAGTCTTCTCCATCTACTGCCTTAAAACGATATTTTGAAATCTGTTTCACACATGTTGAGATAAATCCACCGTGCGAATTGAATATTACCCACGTCGATGGAAAACAATTTAATTGTTCTTCATTTTGTGTTGTATTTTAAATATCAAATGACTAGCATGCCTTGTACACTCAGGCACGATATATTGCATGGACTCAAACTTAGGAAGTCAGTTATGCTATAAACAGCAATGTGCTATAGACTCTGGCTTCTAGTACTATTTTGTTTAAAATTCAGGAGTAATAAAGCATTGATTGAAAAAGACACCCTAAACTAGTATTTATATAACAATTTTGGTTAACGTTCAACTTAAAAAATTATTTTGTAAAAAATAATTTTAAAGAAAAATTCAATGCGCATACTTGCTCACAATTAAACACAAACACTAACTCGAGTAAAAACTATGATTTTAGCAGGAAGTAGAGGTGTTCGGGGATTTAATTTTAATTATTGAACGACTTTTAATGAGTAAAAATAAGAATTGCTGTAATAGAAACACCTTACTGTTTATAAAAAAATTTCATAGCATGAAGTGACATACACACAGATAGGTTTTAAGTCGTTAGGCCGAGATTATTGTCGAGCCTTGCATAAACTTAAATATACATATTGGACAGAAATGCGGCAATAAAAAGGCTACCAAAAATGCGGAGTTTTCAGTGAAACAACTATAGCATAATGTAACAGAACTACGATTTACTCTCTACATTGAACAACAGATTGATAAAACGCAGCTTCTCGAGATTTTCAAGAAATGGCTAACGGAATTTTGGTAGAGGAGATTCTAAAATATGGGACTGCAGACCAGCCTCAGATGGACCCCCACTACCGAGGTGGACGTATATGTGAGAACCTTCCACGAACCCTTATGAATTTTTATAGTAATAGTGAAATACGTTTTGATTTACTCAGTAAAAGGGCGTCTGGAGGTTATTACGCTGCCCCTCTTCTTTAAAAATATGCGAAACTTCCACATTCCGAATATTGCTGTTTAAATACGTTTCTACCCTCAATTTGTGCAAATTTCATACAGGCCTATTAGTTAAGTAATATTTCTACAAAATAATGGTATTAGGCTATCCTTTACATTAGGGAGAGCAACTGCAACCACTTTATTCTCCCCCCCCCCCCCCCTTTTCTCACCAAAGGCATTACATTGATTGTAACTGAAGCAAAATGTGTAAGGCCTCACATGAAGTAACAAAGGTCAATGGCAATACGTTTTGAGTTACTAGTACTGAGCTTTTAAGATAAAACTAAACTCCTGAGTACGCTGTCCGCTAAGTCTGACTTTACTTCAGATCAGTACATTCTCATCGCCGTTGTTGGGAGTTAGTGAATAATTCCGTAAGCCTAGTGCCAGTGACGAATATAGCTTGTGATTGCGGAGTGGCGTGTTTCGAAACACCCGGTAGCTGTCAACGCCCACAATGACTAGTACTTATAAGCAAGCGGTGTGAGGTTTCGACAGGCCAAACACCAGATATTACATGCTCATGTCTACGCTAGTCATTGCTGCATCTACAGTAATCGGGTGTTTCAAATTGCGTTTAATTTAAAAAAATCATTAGATATTCTCAATTTACTTTTATTTATTCATGGGGCATACTTCGTAGCTTTTGAATTTATTTTATTTTGTTAAACTAATTTACTAATTCGTGTTAATGGTTTTTGGAACTTTGGTAACTAAGCAAAAAATTTGTCACTTGCCTTTCCTGCCTGGTTATGAACAGAAACGATAAATTATAGAGTATTTCTTTCGATATTTTAGTAAACTTTGTTACTAAGGAATAGAGTATAAGTTGCACTTCGTAAAATTAATAATTTCACTGCAAATGAAAGAAAAATACTGAATTCGCATGTCGCATGAGATTTCGGGTGTTAGAAGAACTGCACGGTGTCCTCTAGAAATCAAGTTTTTTTCTTCTGGAAATTATTTACGAACTAAACTCATAATATTTTCGTGTGACATTTTCACGCAGTAGTTTTACTGTGTTTAGAGTCGCTTGGCGTTTGTTGCCTACTACACCTACACAGCGTAGTTACACAAACTAATAATTTAGCAATCATAAACGGTAAGTCGTCATTTATAACACACATGTGCTTCCTTCCTGGTCGCTTATTCTCATCTATACTTTCATATAAACAACATTTTTAAATATGTTTTTGCGTGAAATTTACGCTCGAATGTTATTCTTTTTCTATGTGAAATTTTCATTTATTGCACGGGGGAACTGTAAACATCACATGCCATCCTCTGAAACGTTACAATTAACACAATCCATACCATTTTCTGTTATATAAAAATTATATTAAAATATTATATATTTAATACAAGGGAAAAAATGTTTTTCAAGCTATACTACCTCAACTCTTCACCTGATTTCCAGTCCATAGTCAAACCAAATCAACTTCTGTGGACACGGTTTATGAAATCGGTGATGATTTTACGTTACTACGGAACTAATAATTCTCAGATTCTTAAATGATTGTGAGCTATAAAATTATGTTTACGGAAAATTCAGTATATACTTAAAATAATTAAAATATTAGACAAGAGTGTCTGGTCTATGCTAATGTTTCCTTCAGAGAAACCACAGGTTTACTTTTGGACATTAAACATGTGTCTTATTTGTTGGTTCTTTATAAGTTTAAAAATTATTGAAATTCCTGTCATTTATCATTAGCGGGAAATTGTCTTATTACATCAAAATTATTAAAGCTACTTACATTTCTACGAGTTCGTTCTTGGCAACCAAGAAGTTTTTTTTATTTTATTTTATTTTTTTTTTAAGAGTCGCGTCTGAATGAGAGTTCAAGTTCCGTGGGCGAATGCGCAGTGTTTTGGAATTCAGGTGTAGAGTTCGGTATCTCCAGCAGAAAGCGGCGATGCGGTTTCGCGGGACAAAGGACAGGCGTATAGAAGAGCCCTCTGCAAAACAAAATATACTTTGAGCAAAACATTCTCGCAGACACGCGATTTGTCTCCGAGGCATGCATAATGCTGTCATATCACATAGAGGTACAGCGTGCTCATTTGCACAGGACTCTTCACAACTCGGCTATACCCCCCCCCCCCCACAGTCACTGCAAAACCACGTGCATCACAAGATTCATGTATGCTTATGAAAGTTTAGTAAACAACCTTTATAATCATGTCATAAGTACTGATAAAAGAAATGATAAAATGCTAAAGAACTCATTCGATATCCCACAAATAGAGATCAAGCGTTTGTCCTTGAGAATTTTGCAAAAATTATGCATGAAAAAGTGACATTTTCGGTTCTATTGTTATGGAAAATGAGAAAATGCGGTGTTTGAAGTAATATTCTTCCTAACAATTAATTGACACTTGTCCACGAAAATAATTCAAAATTTACTTAACAAATGCAAACAGAATGACGCATTTTGTATTATCTTGAGAGCCGCTGGATCAGACCATCTGATTTGAGGTTTCAAGTGAAGTTTTGTAACACAACCTTGTGGCTTTCGATGTCTGGCTTTATGCTAAAAACTTATTTTCGGATGTTTCGTCCGTGTTGCCAAATTTGATTTCCTCTTCGCTTTAGCTCTTCTTGTAAGTAGTGAATATTATGCTCGTCCTTAAACATTGCTCGCTGAAGTCGAAACAAAATATTTTATACCCAACGTGATTTTCTAATGTTAAGAAACTTCAAGATATCTAGCAGATTATATTCTTCAATTGATGTAGGAGATTTTGACATTCAATGGAAATTACGCAGACCTTTATGAAATCTTCTATGCGTTGGCAGTTGAAGTTTGTCGCAACACAGTTTTTTGAAAAGAAGTTAAATAAACACTTATTACCAACCATATTTTTTGTAAGATTTTATTTGGCGAAGTTCTTATGTTTATTTATGCTGACTTAAAAAGAAAATTCCTTAAGTATTCACCACGCTTTGTTCAAGATAAGAAGAAAAGGGAGGTTGTAAAATCACGCTACAGTAATTAAAACTGACAGAAAAATTGCTTATGTTTTTTATTCTTCGCATATCTTTGGAAGTGGCCGGGAGTAAACTAACTTTTCTGTATAATTTTGGAAGAGTGTCATAAACCCCTGAAATTTCGTATTCACTTTGTCAAAAAATTTTATGAGAAAGAACTGAATGCATTCTTGGAACATTATTCACTTTGATAAACAGCTGAAGATGTGTCGCTGAATAAAACGTTGCTAGCGGAAACGCAGCGTGAGTTATTCACCGCTTCTTCCCACTGCTTACTGCAAAGCCACGGTTGTAAATAAACATGGAAATATTTCCAGCCATCTGCACTCCTCTTCATAAATACACAGAAATTAATTATTTGCACGACACAGTCAATAAACGATTTCCTCGCACACGCAAGCTGCCGCATGCTTTATTTTACGTAAGAAATTCACAATCATAACTATTTAACACAACAGAATACAACTAGGTAACTTCACACGCTCTAACAATATGCATAATTCCATCTCAGCAACGAGTATGCCAAATTAAAATTATTCAATTTGATGCACAAAATAACACAAATAACATGTTACTTTTTTCAAAGTGAAACGCTTGATGAATGTTTGACACTGAACTAAACTTAGTTTCATAATTTTCATTTTAACTAGTAACAAATGTTACTGAAGCATTTAAACGACATTAGATCAACTGCGAACAAACACTCAGAATTTTATCCTGCTTTAATTTGTCATAATTTTTACGAATTCGTATAAAAAAAAACATCTGGTTCTTGTATATGTACAAACGGACAAACACATACAATACAATCTTGAAGAGTGGTTTTTATTGTTTTATCACTATTATCATTCTTCGTGCAGATTTCCACGTCTCTGTACGAAGTGCATTGGAATAATGCTTCCTAGACAAGTAACCACCACTAGAATTATTTTACGTGAAAGATATTTGTTGTACGAATTTAACGTTGTTTCTGCGCACAGAAGATAAAGGAGTCAAGAACCAGACTGTCATATTCGCCATAACAAGACTGACAAGTAAAGAAAAAAACCACAGACAGGGTGGTCCTTATTCAAACACTGTCCAAATATCCCTACAGTAAATTTAACTCAGATATATATATATATTTTTTCCCTTAATTTTCTGGAATGGAATTTTTTTTTTTTACACATATTGCTTTTTTTTAGTACTTTTAAACTGATGTGTCATTATTTCTCACAGAATTTCGTTTACATTCAATATGATGACGAAAGGATATTGTAATAGCCGAACAAATTACCTAATAAAAATTTTGTTATCAATATACGCCGATGTATAACTTCGATACAAACAAAATAGTGTATATTATTTCCTGCGTATAGTGGGCTGAAATTTTCCTTAATTCTTCCAAACAACTATACATATTTTTCCACTGCCTTGATTGTGTAACAGTTAATGTCGAAATCAGGTTGACATTATCTTCAATGCATTTCCTCTTTTCCTACAGTTATTGTTATTTTCTTAAAGGTTAAACATTATGATAACGTTTTTGGAGCTATTATCTTCACATTATTTCTTGTTAAAGTTTCTTGAAGTAAGAATGTTAATATTGTTTTAGTACACATTTTTGGTGGTTATGTAGAAAATAGTTTTGTTCATTATGTATATTATACTTTATTTCAGTAGAATTATTTGCTCTTTTTTGCAGTTGTTTTAATTTCCAGCAAATAATGTAAGTATTGCTTATTGCGAAATCACAGCGTTTTTTAAATGTTGGTTTCTTGATACTTCCTTAGTCGTGATTATATGAAATGCCTAAAGTCGTTTTATAAATAGGATTATCTTTTTTGATGAATTTTTATAGTTGATTTTATTCACCACACACTACAATCTTCCTTAGGGACAGTAAGTTACTAATTTGTTACACCATTAACTATATTTACAAATAAATTACACATTGATGGTGGTAGCTGCTTACTCAGAACACTGCACCGTCTTCTGAATTTATGAACTGTATCATCACGAGAAAAAAAAACCCGCTGAACCACAGATTTGTTGGTAACATTATCACATTTGTAAATAAATAAACGATAAATGAATACGTATTTGTAAATTACAATTTATACTTTACTAACTATTTTACCAAAATATTACTCCGTTTTTTGTATACATTATAATAAATATTTAGGGCCTTTTCAATATGAAAACAATTACGTGTTGAATAATTTGTAGAGCGAGTTGAATGGAAATAATTGCTGATACTTGACACATCGTGATATTTTATCATATGAAATTCTTGTTATATTTTGAGGAGATTGCATGTTTATATACCAAACAGTTTGATTCAAAACTGTTTCCGGTGACTTGTATGCAGGTAATGATAAATTTCATTTGTGATTTATTAAGTTTAATTCTTGTAAGAAGCAGCTTTCTTAAAATGTTGGACGGTAAGAATTCTGCTTAATGTTCCATTTGAAGACGCCACTAATCATGCTATATGGAACTACAAAATGTATAATTTAAAATATAATGTTTTGATAAGAGATTGAAACACAATTATTTTCAGAATATTTTTGAAAGTAAAGATTTCTTAATGCGACGTAATTTTTTTTTATAATTGATGAATTTGAAGTTCCAAACTTTATTTAACTGAAGAATTTCCCACAGACTTCAATAAAAATGTTTACTCCGCATCGAGTATATAATACCTAGTTAGATCACATTTAAAAAACACATAGTAGGAAGTATGCGAGTTTATTCTGTTACAGACTATTTATATTTTCTTTTCTTAATTTCTTTGGTTAGTGGAATGTTCGCAAATGCAATAGTTTTAACCTACTGGTGATCATTAAAATAAATATGAAAGTTAATGGTACGTTATATTTTCACACAATATATTTTGCAAAATATTTTCTACTCAGTATGTATTAATAAAACTACCACTCAAAAATGGAAAAATTGCTCAGGTGATGTTTTTTTTTAACTTCTGATTGGTTTTTATTAAAGGATTATTATAATTGCATAGCTACTGAAAGATTTTCTTCAAAATTCGGGTCGATTATAAGCTTTTTTTATTTTTCCAATTTAACTAAACAAACAGCAAAAAATACTATTGATTACTCCTTTACTTTTAATTGGTCATACTTCCAGTTTATTGGCTTGATGACATCAAATATATCTTAAAAATACATGTTCACGCTCCGAAACTTAACACTTATTCTTATTTTTGGTATTCTACCATTAAGTAAATTTCACTCAGTAAAATACTGTAAATTGCAAAACCTTTTGTGGTTAAGAATATAAACAAAATTTAAATTACGAATTTAGCTGAGAGATCTGACTCATGCACTGAATCTAAAATATTTTCGTTATTTTCTCTTCACAAACTAAACATCGCAAAATTGTGTTGCCAGCGAAAAAGCCACTCAATCACAGACTGCTCTCCTCTCGAATTTTCTGTGACATTTCTGTCTGAAAAATTTTATTTCCTTGTGTTGTTTCAGGACGTGTATAAACAGCCTGTTGAATCCCGGCTTACGTATGAATTTCATACACGGCAAACATTTTTTGCGAATGAAAAAAAGGTCACTTGTAATATCTTACTAAATTACACCCACAGCTATCACACAAAAATTTATATCGAGCGTCCAGAACTATTCAATATTTGGCCTACATGTTTCCACAATTTTTAGGCTACACGATACTAAATTTCTTGAGAGATTTCAGAATCCAGCTCAGAGACTGCCATCACATAATGCGTTTTGCCGCGAATTTGAAAACGTTTCAACATTCTCTAATTCACAAAAAGATCACAGACTAAAAAATGTTTTCATTCATATTAATACCTTCTTCTGGTATATTCTGATTTGCAAAGCTCACCACACGAATAAAAAATTTCCTGTTTGGAGACATACTTTCATTCCTGGATAAATACAAATTATTCCTCGCTACTAGTATTCTCGGCGACATTTTTCCTAGAAACACAAAATGGTCGCCTATTCTTGGTTTTCCCGTATAGGAGATACCGAACTCTTTGAACCTGGCTTCACTTGACTCGCAAAATAAAACTTGGCCCAAGTGCACTCAATACGTGATGCTTTCTTGCCGTTACAAATTATATGTGTTTAAAATATTAGAATATTTTTTTCCATGACTGTATTCGCGCATCGCTTGTCTTGCCTTCTCGGTTACCGGAGCCCAGGTGGCTAACACCCCCCCCCTCCTAGTGAGAAAGGTATAGAGGGTGAGGGGGGAAATAAAGACACCCCATTGGAGCTGCAAGTGAAGGCCACCTTAAAAATAGCCTGTAGCGTACGGCGCTGAAGGTCGGTGAAAACCAAACGGGGTTTCTTGGGTGCGGGCGTGTGGTCTGGCTGGCTCTGCGGGTCTTCTTTCCTCTTGCAAGCTGCAACAGTTGAAGCAAGGGTGCCATTAGAATACCTTCGTGGCAGTCAACCATAACCTCAACTCCCCAAACCAAACAATGTGCTTTCTTTGCACGTTTCACAAACACGCACATCTCAAGGAAAAAAAAAAAAAAAAAAAAAAAACAATTTTTTTGCACCACCAAGGTTTGTGAGTTGCGAAGTTGCTCACAGGCGAAGACGAAGTAAGGGATGGAAATGACTACAGGCTGTGCACGGTAAACTGAGCACTTAAGGCTGAAGTAAAGAAACTGCCTATGGTGCACTGCACCGGACTATACAACGTGCGGAACTCATAACACAAGAAGTACAGACACCATAAGAATGGTCAGAAAGCTGCTATTTATGCTGTATATGAGAGAAGAATGTATATATTTTGCAGCATTATAAAATATGTTATTAAAATACAGTCTATAAATGTAAAAAATAATCGATTAAAATAGTCTGTATTCTGAACCGAATTTAACCGCATTTCCATTCTGGATGGTTCGGAAAGATGAATTTGCAAGAAAATCTTGTTCAAGAAAGATTGTCATAATATTAACTGTGATCATGCGTAGTGAAATTATAAAAATAGTATATCATATCAATTTTATAACTAACTTTATTTACGTCAGTTTCAGCCATAAATGTCTGTGACAAATGGATGCACATAAAAATAAATTAAAAAAGTACTTCCTAATTTATTATTACAATTTTCTTACACGCAATCACTGTAAACATTATGACGATATTCCATGACGAAGATTTTCTTGCAAATTCTTCTTGTTGAAGCATCCAGATTGGAAATGTGGTTAAATTTTGTTAAGAATGCAGACTATTTTAATCGATTATTTTTGTGCATTTAAAAAGTGTATTTTAATAAAATATTACATATTGGTGCGAAATTAGTACATTCTTCTTTTATATACAGCATAAACCCCACTTTTCTGACAATTTTTATGGTGTCTCTACTACATTGTATATTCAGATGCTGTGCTCCATATGCAGTTGCTTTACTTCAACCTTAAGATCTCATTGTAAACACGTTGTGTATTCTTCCGATTTATGTAAAATTAACATTGCCATGAGTCTCATCAATTTATTATGCGTCGGTCAAGCGAAACTGTGAAGTTATTAGAAACATAATTATTTTTTAAATCTGCTCATTTTTACACTTCGGTGCATTTAAAAAACAGGAAACTAAAGAAATAATTTAAGCTATCACAAATGTTTACCTATCACTTTTTATTTTACGTTCAGATACAATACTGCATTGCCTCCATCGTTACCAACTTTACTGGGTGCATGCCACTCAGTGCGCTCGTTAAAATATATGCAGGTAGGAGCAGTGACTTTTTTCTAAGGTTGATTTAAAAAAAAAGCTCATTTTATAGCGAACAGCCTTTAATCTATAAAGAATATCATGTCAGACTTGACGAAAGTCTTGTTGTAATACACCTGCTGTCCCGGAGGATGTTCTTTCCGTGCTAACAGTTGCAGGTGGTGCAAAAATATTTTTTTGAGATGCGTATTTGGTTACGAGCCCCCAAAAAATTTCCAGTAAAACTAAAAACGAAACACTGTAAGTTAACAACATGCTGTTACATGGAACGTTCAAAATCAAATGTCTCAATGTAGGAATGTATCCAGGGATTTTGTTTGGGGAGGGTTGGCATGGGCGTAGCCGTTGAAAGATGAGACGTGAGGGGAAACACTTGTCTCATCGTAACAAAGAAGAAATAGTGAAACTACGAAACTCTAAATCAAATACATTTTCTATATATGTTATATTCCACTTCACACATCTCAGTGTTTCCTGTGTGAAAATGTAGCTACTTAAAAAAACTATATATATATATATATATATATATATATATATATATATATATATATATATATATATATATATATATATATATATGTATGTGTGTGTATGTATGTGTGTGTGTGTGTAAACGTCAAAAAATCCCTTAAAAAGTAATATTTGCTCCAATCTCACTGAAATTCTAGCTACACCAACTTTTGTTTCACACAATACAATATGTTTCATTGTTTATCTCCGTGGCTACTATGAATAGATATTAATTTGTACAATAAAACACTATACTAGAGCATGCAATTCCAACACACAAACAATTTTTTTTTAAGAACACAAATTGCATCAATAACCACAGAGTGTAGACGGGAATGGGGAGGAAACTAAGGATGTGTTGTAAGGGAGAAACCTCAACTACAAATTCATGGTCAATACAACAGTTGTTCTTCCAAAAATTATTTTAACAAAGCAAATTTAATTTCTGATTGTTCCTCTTCCTTACAGTCTACTGAACAAAGGATTGCCATATACGTAGAACTCAAAAAGAGGACATGTTCTGGTAACTAGCATTAAAAAAGAGGACACTCGCTAGAAAACGACACAAAGAAAGTGGACACACAATTTTACAGTGGAAATATGCAAAATCAGTATGTCATGTCGCAGGTCCAGCTGTATATTACAATGTCACAAAGTTGTATCCGAAAATCCGGTTCTCTAGCTTTTTAAGTAATACGAAATATTTACTTTTGCAATCAGATAAATCGGTAATGATAATTCACTCTGAATATGAAAGTCGATTTCATTTAGCAAACTAATAATAAGTATTGACACAAAACACAGTCGCACATAAGCACTGGACACACATTTTTTTTTTGATTGGCAGTTAATCACTCTCACACAGCTCAGGCTCAGATACATTTATATATATTTTCTTTATTTGTTCTTGTAGGTTTCTATTTCCTAGCAATTAATTAAGTAATTTGCAGTAAATTAGGCACTCCTCTACCTATATATGTAAAAAAAAACAGCCAGGAAAAAAGATAGGAGTGTTGATAATGACACCATATATATATATATATATATATATTCAGTATTGTCCAGAAAGTTGGCACTTCTGCAGGGAGTTCATTGACACCGTTACTATATGTTTAACGACATAAAAGCCCTGAAAGAATCAAAGCTTCGCTGTCTTTCACTTTTATTGGAAAAGAGGACATTTCGATTTGTTTTTGCAAAACCCAGCTGGACAATTTACAAGGCCTCAAAAAGAGGACACGTCCGGGTAAAAGAGGACGTCTGGTAACCCTAACTGAAGAGTGCTTATTCCTTAAGGATATGTCTAGACACGTACCTCGGCTACGTGCCTGCTCCATGTTTACAAGAAAAGAACCCCGCACATTTAGCAAATTCTTTCTGCGGTAGTGTAGATTTCAAACACTTATTGGCATTACTATTGGACGGCATATCTTTATTTAGTACACGTCATGTGAAACTCAGCACCGCTAGGGGAAAAGAAAGCAACAGTAAGCCATCTTATAAACAGTCCCCTGATGTATCTTTTCACTCTGGCAGCAGCCAACAGACAAATTATAATGGCTAGAGTGCATGCTGCCAACCTCCGTGGTCTGGGGTGCGGGAGGTTAAGGGTTCGAATCCTAGGTAAGGCACGGCTGTTAGGTAATAAGTTACTTTATAGGCCGTCCACTTATAAATATTCAGGCATAACACTGGGAAACGTTAATAAGCCTTTTCCAAATGCAAAGAAATCGAGTGCAGTTCTACAGTGCTGCTGGCAGTTCAAGTCTCTAAATACTCGGGACTTTGGTAATATTCAATAAGTAAACCTTCGCGTCAGTTTTTTTTTTTTTTTTTTTTTAAATAAAACTATACCTTTATTCTACTGCATTCAATAAACTCGTGGAGTGGATGGCGCTCTGAGAGCAGCTAGCCACACACCACTGTGTCCAAAAACTTACTGACTATACTACGGATATTCTACAGCACTCTTAACAGCTAGTTGACAAAAAAATTCTTCGTAAAAATGAGATTAATTTACTTCTGCTAAATGTGATGGACGTAGTGGCCAGATCACTCGCTCTCTGCCACGGAGAACATCGGGTTCCTATTCCCGGCGGGGACAGACGTGGCAGAGTCGCCCGACGAGTTTTCTCCGGCCACTCCCGTTTCCCCTTACCGTTGCGTTCCGCCACTGCTCCCCCGAACCCCTTCGTCTAACTTCGCAGCCGGCAAAGCTGACCAGGGTAGCGTTTGACGGGTTCAATAATCTTAGGTGTCTATTAGAGTGACGATGTCGCTTTCAAAGAATCTGCTTTGTCCATCTTTAACCGGAAAACTTTTCGACAACAAAGTTTTATTTTTTTTTGGAAAATTGCCCCATAATTAATATTTATGGACTCAGCATAAACACAAAACAGCAAACTCTTGTTAATTTGTTGCTACTTGATCTCTTGTAGCATGGTTCTATTATTTAAAGGGCAGAAAGTGTTTTTAGCATATTTCCCAAGGAATTGTATTCTTATGGAATCACCCGAATGTCTGTCTAGGATACCCCCCCCCCCCCACAACCCCTTTCTTTACTCCTCTCTACTAACTTCTAAACCCGCAAACCAAGTTCAACCAAGCTCGGTCCACGTATAGTATTTGGTAAGAACATCTAACTTAATATGGTTTTCGATCACGCCAGTTTCTTATTTTCAAAATGGAAGCAACTTTAACATTTCGGGTACTATGCTATATCTCAGAAAACATTTGAAAACATATTAATTTATGTCTTATGTGTGTCAGGCACTTATTTTCAAAATTTCGACAGTATATACATTTTAGCTGAGTTGGCCTAGTCTACTACTAAACCATGTAACCCATTTCAACATAACTATGTATTCTTTATACACTTTATACATATGAATAAGTGAGAATTTCATCTTTCAATCAGTCAACAAACAGTACCTGACTAATTTAACAGTCACTTAAGTGAATTTAACCAATGAATGAGTGAAAAATGCCTGATTTCCTTCACTTAGTGATTCAGTGACATTTTCCACTGATTCATCAGACATTTTTTTCTCTGTTTTCAAGTGGTTTGTTTTTCGTCTGATGGATCAGTTAAACAGCGTGTAAAAATGTCCGTCAAACAACGTTCAAAACATGGTCGTTAAACAAAGTGAAATAACAACGAATAAACTAATACAACCAATACAAATTACTTTCTAAAATGTGTTTCGTCTCTCAAAACACCATCTTACGAAGTAACATGAACATTCAGTCTTTCATTACATTTCTACGTCTTTCATTTCGTTTCTATGTAATCATCACAGCGCTCTGCTTGGATGTTTAAACTACATACAATGCGGTGAATAGAGTGCACTCATATATAATATTCGTTTTGAACAAACCAAACGGCAACAATTAAACCAAAACCTAAAAGTAAGGACATGCAATTTAAAGCTTCACGAGTTCGTTAAGAAGTATAAGACATATTTTCCTCTCTTTTTATTCAACGTAACTTGGTAGCGTAGATGATAAGGCGATGGCCAAAACAAGACCGAAGAGGAAAAGGTGTGGGAATTCAATCCTGGAAACCTCCCGAGGTTTTTTTTAAATATTTTATAATTACGGTAAATCGTGCAATATAAATAGTAACCTATCGTAAATATGTCTATTTCCCGTAATTATTTGGCTAAATTCAATAAAATCTATATATTTATTTCTCCACTGCAGTCGGCCGTCACTTATTAATCGGTGAAATAGTTTCATGTCACTAATTAAATCAGCGAAATTTGTTTACTGAAATAATCAGTAGTTTTCGACAGATTCTGTGTGGAGCCATTTTCACTGATTCGAGTAGCTGAATTTCACTGCGAATCAGTGGTATTCCACTGATTCGAGTTTATTAGAGTGTCGCTATATATATTACAGCCATCAAATATGCCTACACAGAGACTCTTTTGTCAGTCATTTTGTAACATCGTGCCATATGAAGTAAAAATATTATGTCATATCTCGATAAACAGGTAAGTGATTCCTCACTAACTTGGCAAAAAAGTAATACTGCTGTAGGCCACATAAATTGATATGTTTATGAGGTATATGCACTTATTTCTAATGCTACGAACGTATAAACATATTAGCTTAGCACGATAAATTTATGAAACCATATAGACAATTTCAACTATATTTTTTAGGCTGGCAGTGTCCATCACAACAGTCGATTGTGCCCACACAGTGCTCTTCAACCGATTCCTACCTAAGTTGGCAAACATGTAGCACTGCGGTAGGCTGCGTAAAATTACAGGTTATGTTGTAAGAGGTCAGGACACTAATTTTAAAAATAGCGCCCATGTAAACATCTTAGCCTAGTATGCTATATCATCAAAACAATGTAAAATATATCAACTTAAACTTTGTATGCTGGCAACATTAGTACAGTACAAGCATAAAATGAGCTAATACATGAACTCATATGTCTGCCATTTTGGAAAATTACACCACGTGAAACATTAAGCTTCTGTGTCATGTCATGATAGACAGTTAACTTATAAACATAAAATTCAGGCTAAAAGTTATACTTTTGTAGTCCATATTAATGTGTGTGACTTAAGGAGGTAATCGCATATTTTCAAAATAATAACAATACAAATATTTTAGGTAAATATGACACGCTTCCTAAAAATTTCAACATAACTTAATATGTAGCACTATCTACGACAAACATAGAATGTGACAACTGCCAGTTCATAACCGTTTTTGTTCTCCATTAATGAAGATAGCGCGCCACATGAGCAAATGCAGCTTCTATGCCATATGTCAGAGACCAAATCAACCGATTCCAGCAGAGTTTTGCTCCGAAGTAGTGCTACAGAATGCCACGTAAACGTACACGTTTTAAGTGTGCCTGGTGTTATTTACAATATGGCTGCCATAAAGTTATTTCGACAATTTCGTCAGATCTATTAAAGAATTAAACCAATTCCAATTTTACTTTTTGTGCTGACAGTATACATTAGAAGTATCAAATATGCATATAGATACATACTTTTGGGAGCCTTTTTGTAAGATAGCGCCAGGTGATCAAATGTATTGTTAATCTAAGTGTAACTTCATAATCTAAGTGTATTGTTTATGCCCTATCTCAGGATCCAATCAACGAATTCCCACAAAAATTTTTCACAACATGCAGTACTACGGTAAGACATTAGAATCTTCATAATCTAAATGGGTCAGTATTTTTTCTTCCGAATATTGGCAATATAAATTATTTAGATAAGTTTATCATATATATTACATAATTCGACAAAATTAAACCAAACTTTTTACGTTGGTAGAATCTACTAGAAGCATGAGATATGCATGTGAAGAGCCTATTTTATGTCTTATTTTTATGATACCACCAAATGAGAAAGTAAAACTTTTATGCCATATTCCGGGTAACAGTCGACCTATTCCTATCAAATTCTGCACACATGTCGCGCTAAGGTGGGCCTTGCAAACTTACATGAATTAAGTGACTCACGCCATTATTTTCAAAGTGATGTTCCTGTAAATACTTGAGGATGGCAAAATCCAGTCTACCGCAACTTAAGACTGATTACAACTGAAATGATGCTCCGAATCCTAATTCCGTTAAAAACTTGGCTACCCGCCAGCTTACGGTAGGAGGCGTTCGGGGTTCGAATCCTTTGTAAGGCACGCATGTGTTTGTAATTTACTCACTAGCATTGCATTGGTTTCTGGTTTCTCTCACCAAACATCCATTAAAAAAAAATTCATCAAAATTATTTGCATCCATGTGGAGGAAAGCAGACTCATTATTTATAGTCTATTCGCGGTTTATTCATGCTTTTTTAACCTAACCTTCGAGAAACTACCCCATCTAAGACATATTTGAATGTTTCCTAAATACGCCATGTATCAGAAGTGTTTAAGACTTCTGTTAACACGAAAGCAACTTATTTTTTGTTAAATTGAAAGTATGCTTATATTTTACCTATAAAATATAATATTTCATTTATAATTAATATTAATAAGAACAGTAGATAAACAGGTGTGTTAGTAATGCTGTGACGGAGTTTACGTCATGGTAATCTAAGAGACATATGAGCTGGTATTTTAAAGAGCTCTGTTACATTTAGAATCGCCTACTGGGCTGCTTCCTGCCAAGTAGGAGTGTGTGTCGGGTAGTAGTGCGCGGAAGATGCTAGGAGTTGTAAGGAGCTCGTCTGCGAGAGGTTTGAGAATTCCCTCCTGAAGCAAAAAACAACGCTTGTATTTTTATAGATGGCGTGCTATTGAAGAGGTAGCTAGCTCTATATAGGGAGCGCTGTGGAACGATCTCCGGGAAGGGTCAGGTACTAGCAGCGGCGTTTGGAGTGGCATAAATAAAGGTGCGCGAGCATATGAAATCCGTCCTAGAGCAGAAGATGAGTGCTGCAGTGATGAAGTTAAGTATTGGTTTATTTCAGAGATGGTAGTTGTTGGACTTATAAAATTTCGCTTCTGTAGTACTCGTGTGTTGAGACTTTGAGATTTGCGTGCCAGTTGCAGTAGTGAACTTAGAACATATTCTAGGCGGAGAAGTGTGGACTTGTAAATTTTCCACTAGTCGCGCGTGGACCTTGTTATTGGTCGCGACAAGAGAAGTGAGAACTTGTAAATTATTCTCTTTTTTCTCTGCTGAAATAAAAGGACTTTGAATTTGGCAGCAGTTCATCAGTGAGCAGATAGAGCTTGCAATGATTTTCCTCTACTAGATAGTTTCGTGGGAATTCGAGTTTTTCTCGTCAGAGTACAGTGGAGAAAAGATTATTTTCTAGTCCAGGAGTAGTGTGAACTTGAAGATTCTGGCACAGTCGAGCTTTCGACTATAGATTCTTTGTCAGATAAGGAGTTTTGCGGGCTATGAATATTGAGCTTGGGGTTAAAAAATATATATTTTTTTCATTTTTGCCAAACGAACTGAAAGAGAGTTTGACCTGTAAATGCAGTCTTGAAAATTGTCTTTTCGTGCAAATTTTGAGCTTAGTCCACTTGGTTGAGCACGAACTTGTAATTTTCGCCGTGGGATTTTGCCAAGATTTATTTTTCGAGTGGGGCACTGCAAGAGCTTATTACCTTTTTCGAGAGAGTGTTGACCCTGAGAACTTGACTAAGAGGACCACGTGTTTTGGAAGGGAAAGGAGGCAGAAAATCAGTAATAGTGTTAGTGTGGTTGGGATCGAAGGGCAATGTGTTGATAGGGTGGGAGAGTGCATGTGTGAGAGTGGTTGTTGGTGTGATTGGTCAAAAAGAGGGGAAGTGCCACCATTATAAGTAGCGGAGTTGGTAGGGAGAATAACCCAAACTCTTCATTTGCCATTGTTTTGCCTGGGGATGAATGGTGTGCTGGGATGCACTGCCAGCACTTTGTGTACAGGCGGGGACAATATCCTCAGGCACCCTTCCACTGAATGAAACGAGTGTCTGGAGGTCCAAAGACGTATCGCCTCTTTGTGGATATAGGAGAGGAGCATATCCTCATTGGTCTTTGGGTCTGGCTAAGTTTGGTGCTTGGTAGTGAGTCTGGTGGTGTGAGTGTGTTCTGGGGAGGGCGAGTGTGTTCTGGGGAGGGAAATTGAAATAGGGTGAGAGTAAAGGAAATAAAGTTATGTCTTCCAGAGATCATTCCTCAGTGGCGTAGTGCGACGAGTATATTTAAAAGAAAAGAGAGAGAGAGATGTTAATAAAATTATGTAACATGCTTGTTTGTAATGAATTGTAAATGGTGCGGGCCTGCCAGTTTTTAGGAGGTCATTTTAATTTGGTAATATAAATTGTAGAGAGAGAAAATGAAGGGCACAAAGGGGCGACTCAGGATAGCTCTGTATGTTTATGGTAATATTTGGTCTAGAGGAAATAAAGATAACTTTGTAGTGTTTTAAAGATTGGGAAGTCGATGATACATTTACTATATGGTGTTTTTAATCAAAGAGTATCCAATTATAAGGTGAGAGAGCAAGTTTTTCGGGGTTTTAGTAACCAGTTTGACTGTGTATTTGTGTTATGAATCTATGGATTCACTGTTAATTTTAACTGGGGGTTTGCCAGATATATGATGTCAGTGAAAAATTATTGTATCTTGAGTACTTCTAACCTCAAATGAAAGATTTATTAGAGTTGTGTTGAAGTGGTAGTACTTGGCGTACTGTGTGCCTGGAAGTGTTTAATCATAAAAGTTTACAAGTTTGTGATCCATTGACAGAAATGTGTGGAGAGAAGTAATGTGAGTTGTGATATAATTGTTTTTTGTAAGCCCTTGCGTTTACTAAGTAAATACAGTATAAAACGGATTTATGTGAGAGTTTTGATTTTTAGTATTGAGAACAAGTTTCCGAACTATCTTTTGGACGAAGTATGTGTTACCAGTTTCTACAATTAATCTTACTCTGCTGTTTTATGATTTTGTGCCTAGTGAGCACCTCATCCTGTCCTTTCCTTTTAATTATAGTGTTGGAAGGAGGGTTGGGGTGGAGTTGGGCAACCAGTACAAGAACACGGGGGGGGGGGGGATTCGAATGCCCAGTAAGAAATAGTTCTTATGGAAAATGTTATTACACGGAGTGCGCACGAATGTGGTGCGTTGACTCCTCTGCGTAATTTTCTAGACTCGGTTAAGCTTTGTTTGCACAAGGGGGAGGAATATCCTGCGAATATAATTCAGCAACGCTTTAGAAAATTCGGAAGTAACTTTGAAGTTCGTGTTTTTTTTAAATGTATTGTGAAATGTAGTTTAGTTAACCCAAAAAAAACATATAAAACCATATAATTTCGTTTGGCTCGTTAAGCAGTGCCCTTATGAGCCCAGCTCAATTCTCTCTCTCTCTCTCTCTCTCTCTCTTTAATGATACCAAACAATCTTAGACTCTCGTGCCAGGAGTCTTGAAGGAATTCACAGAAAGAATGCAAAACATTTAATGTTAAAAGTTATGTTTGAAAAAATTAACTGAATGAAACTAATGTTAAAGCAATACCTACAATCTGATTAAGTTATGGTTTTTTTTTTGGCCAAGGGGTATCATTAGGAAAACTATTAATAAGATACCAATATTATATTAAAAATAACAAGATATTACACAGTTGAATTATATTTCATAAGCAAGGACACAAGAGATTTCGTGGAAAAGTGTTTATACCATACTGAATTTAAAAAGTTATTTATTTGCTATCCACTTTCGGGAATGGGCTGTTTTAAAAACCTCACGATTGAAAGACGTTAAGAGCCAGAGTAACCCAACTCTGATTGGCCCAGTCAAGTACGAGAAAGTCTTCTCGCAAGGACACGTGGTCAGTGAGCAAAGGAAAATTGCACGCGTGCACACAGGATATTGAAGCCTATTAGCCTGAGTGAAGTTCTTTCCGCGGGAATCACACGTCCCTGGTTATTAGCGAGTTACAACTGTAACGTCACAAACATCTAGTACTTTACAATGGAACAGGATAGCCGTGTATAAAGATGTGAATTGGAGATATTTGGGCAACTCTTAACAACGAGCTCTTGAGATCCGAGGAGGATGAAGTGAAGTGAGTATGTAGCAGCGCCGGAATGCAAGGGCAGAATTGTGACGGGGTCTTCTACCACCACAGCTTCCCTCCTAATCCCTGTCTACCTACCTCTATCGAGGAAGAGGACGGGAAAGGGAAGCATATATCACAAAACATTTCAAAAGAGAATAATTGATAGTTACTTTCTCTTGCTGACCAGAACAGGTGCGTATACACACAATCGTAGAAAACACAGTTTCGTTTTTATATTAGTTTAATTTTGGTCCAATATTTTTTTCTTCTTGCCCTTTCTTTCAGTTAACAAATATATAAAACCACCTTAGGTTTTACACGAACAAAAATTTGGTTTTCAAAACAATTCATTCACAAGAAACATTTAAGATTCCAATAAAACTGTTTTAAAAACATTCTGTATTTTCCAGAAAACACACTCATTATTAACACATCTCATATATAAAATCAAATATAAAAACAAACATATATAAAAACCGAGGTATTTGGTCTCTAGAAGAAAAGGATCGCAACCACAATAACAAAATTATTCATTTTCTCCAACACAATTACCTTTACAGCAGTCCACAAACATCTCAGCCTAAGGGTATTGTCCTCGCCGGTGTACCCAAGGTGTAGGTAGTACCCATGCATATCCACAACAAACATACGTTCATACAAAGCAATAACATCTGTACTCTTGAGTAAATCGTGACGTACCTGATCACCAACTGTGTCCGCAAAATCCAAGTCCCTAATCCTTTCATCTTAGTACCCAAAAACTCACACTCACCACTAAAAATTTCCCTAGTCTCGATACACCACTGTCGAAGACAATGTCCTCACACGCTATTTTGCAGGGCAGGATATTCTAAGTCCTGACTTTCATGACCAGAAGCTAAGTCTTTCGTTCTACTCTGCGGAGATATTACAAATCCCGATGCACCACTGCCAGAAACTAAGCCCTCACACACTATTCTACAGAATATTCTAAGTACCGACGCACCACTGCGGAGACTAAATCCTCGCACACTATTTTGCAGAATATTCTAAGTCATGACTGACCACTGCCAGAGACTAAGTCTTAATTTCTACTCTGCGGAAATATTCAAGTCATGACTTTCACTGCCAGAGACTAAAGGCAATATTACACGATACCAGATTACGTAAAAGCTTTTGCAAGGTCCGCCATAGAGGCCGTTATACGGGCTAGTGTGGCACACGTTATGGCATTTCCCGTCTTATACGTCCAGATTTCGTACCAGGTTGGGTAATTGGACACATACTATTTTTCGTGGCCGATTCCATACCAGATTTCGTACCTGGCCAGTCACATCGCCGTTTCAGTGCGTAGGGGGCTCCCTGTGGCTACTATTTGAAACGAGTTGATGAAGAAACCGAAAAAGACACCTCCATCTTGATTTTACATCCTTGAGGTCGAAGCTCTTTCAAATAGATTTGAAATACGACGAAGACGAATAATATCGGCTATGACAACTTTTAATTACTGTTTAAAACCGTTCTGAATACTAACAACATTGCCTATTCTATGAAAAATTAATAATTCAAAAGCTCTCTGTATGTACAGTAAAGTATTATTATCCGTTATTAGCGGGTAACTTTTGGGCGTGAGTTCGAAACTTCGGCGGACCCAATTGGTTTTATCATTAAATTTTGCACGCAGATATCACGGTACGCAAAGAAAAAACTATATTTAGCCACCAGTCAGTAATTTTCTTCAAAATTAAAAATAACACACTCGTACTCTTGTGACTTCGCGTCATTTTCAAGAAAATGAATGAAGGTATAGTAGTAAGCAATCAATTTATGTAAAAGGCGAACAGTAATATAGCCATATTAAGTTGTGCTAGCTAGTTTTTTCATAGGTCTACGCAAGTTACTAACTGGTAGCAGTTCTACGAATGGGGTTCATATTTATTTCAAAACACACACTTTATCCTCCGTGACTGTCGCATAGTTTTCTCCAGGCCCTCTCCGCTTTGCCTGGTTTTCTATGTCCCTTACTAGACCCTTCTTCTTTCGGGGTGTGTCCATGGCTACAATTGAGGCCATGGCACTAGACAACACTGCTCAGCCGCGATGCATGAGCCCAATTTTATTAATTAACCCTGACCTAAGGCGTAAAGGACTTGCCCTGAGACGCATCCTATTCTCCAACCGACTTAGCTACAAACATGCATACCGGAGGGCACACAGAACTGTGAAGGTGCTCACGCTGGCGTAGCGGGATTTGGGGGCTCGCCAGTAAAAAAAAATGCTAACCCCCCCCCCCCCCCCCCCCCAAATCAATCCACTATGCGTAGCTTCGTGCACTCGCAGAATATGGCCATAGATATGTTCTATAACAGCGACTGTCTACAGAGATTGGCCGCTGTGAGGTTGCACAGCATTAATTTTAAACACATATGTCCCAGAGGAAATATGTTAGCATTAACTCATTAAAGTTACTTAATTTAATAATTTAATCCTCTCTTTTAACAGGCTCATACCATCTCTTCCCGGTCATGTAAAATCCAGTGAGTGTTGGCTCTACTGATACTCACTTCCATTTATTTTAGTTTCAGGTTTACTGGGAAACCAGAGGGAATGGCCCATCAGTACCACTTCCCTCACCATGGAGGTGCTTGAATCACCCTGGCTGAAGTCAGCATCACTTGAAGAATCCCAACTACATCACCCTCTCTCTACTAGTCTTTCATCTCCACTAATAAAGCACAAGTTTCAACCTCTGTCTCCCATAGCATTTCTGTTTAATGCGTGAATAGTTTTGAATTCTTTCTAGCATGAATTGATTTGTATATTTATTTACAACTTACCTTTACAAAAAAAAAAGTTTGTTTCCTTAAGAAACTGAAAAAATCATTATTCTGTTTAAAAAAAAATTGTCTTAACAGGGGGTGGGGGGAGTTAGAGAGAGAGAGAGATAGATAGAGAGAGAGAGAGAGAGAGAGAGAGAGAGAGAGAGAGAGAGAGAGAGAGATCGACTTAAAGTTTTTAAACGTATGGTGTAAAAGTGTTTGGTATAAAGAGTGTTTGGTTTTAGTAACAAGAACGAGTGGTGAAATGAATTAAGGCAAAAGAAAACAGAATATTCCCGAGAAAAATATCTGGAGCAAGCACTCTATCGCTTTGTTAAAAAAGTTTATTGAAATACTATATCCAGAAAAATGCATTAATTACTTCTTATGTTGAAACACGTAATATTGAAACCCTGATGTGCGGCCAGCGCACAGGGCTGAGCTGAGAGCGGCCCTCGTAAATAGATTTGCTTGTTCATCGAAAGCATTGACCTGATGCTACAGTCCTCCTGCTCCCGACATGCTGACGCCTTCCTGTGCCTGACATGCTGCAGCGAGGTGTGCTGAGGGCGTAGAAAACCTTTCACAGCTAACGGCGACAGTCACAGAATACATTTCCGTGCCCGCTCTCTCCATCCATCCTTCCCGCCTCTCATGTCGACCTGGCCCAAATTGTTACGCACAACTCTAGCGTACACTGAGCATTTACATAAAAACATATTTACTTCAACACGTATTATTTTAATTAGTAATTTATAACACACCACAAACACATAAAAAAAGTTGATTCATATCGCCGACCTCTGTGGCGTAGTTGGATTACGCTATAGTTTGGAGGTTCCTGGTTCGAATCCCGGGTAAGGCATGGATAACATAAGTTAGTTTATAACCTTATAAACCGTTAATCGTAATAGATGTAAGGTAACATACTTTTGCGGAATAATAGACGTTACACTATCGCATAAGTATGCAATGTTTCATAGTAAATAAAATAATTTAATATATATACAATTAATTGATATTCAAATCGGAAATTCGCACATAAATTATTTCTAACCTTAGTACTTTAAAAAGTATATATTCTGGATTCAAAAACCTCGTATTGCAAAATAAATATTATAGTTCATGCACAAAATTGGTAAATAAACACGTCATTCAAATTAAATTTATTCGCTATTACCAAATAAATATGCACATTTCCCATTACATTTCCAAGTCAATATAAGTATATATGGTAAAGATCAGGAAACACGTCTGTTTGTCAAGTGAATCTTTTAAATCTGTGATTTAGCATTAAAATCTGTTAATTAATAAAGGACATCATAATTCTTTTCATAGAAAAACATTTCAATGTGAATTCAAGCAACTTGACTTATTTGTATTGGCTCTCCATGAGGAGGGGTAGGGTTTATATATACGGACACCGGAGTGGAGCTCTTCATTGTCCAGCCAACCACCATGGACGGATGATCTCTGTTCCATTGCGCTACTACTCTGTGATCGCTGCTCACCACCCACCGCCTGCTAGAATCTGGCAGCCTCTAATGCCACGGCATGGGGTTAGCCGTCTGCGCCAGACGGGTCCGAACTCCCAGCTGGTTAGCCACCTGTGGCGCTCACCTGGGACTCCAGGCTTCACTTGAGCCCTCAGCTGCCTGGCCAGGGTTCAGGCCTCGCTATTCCACTACCACCTTTGGTAGTAGACATTATGCATGAAAATAGGGATACCATTTAGGGATTTTTAATATTGCATTAATTTTTAGAATTTTATAGTTGTTGAGAGTTTATTCACCGTTACACCGGGAGTTTTGAAATTAGTTTGCTTAGCTATTAAACATTCGTATAAATTATTTTCGGTAATTGTTAAAGTTTTTCTGTTAGATTTTAAATATTTTGTTTGCATTTGAATAATTATTTATAATGAACTGAGTAGTAAATTTGACATATTGTGTAGAGGTTTTTAGTTTATAAGTAGTATGTAAAATATTTTGGAAAAAAATAATTTTTATTTTACATTTATTTTCAAATATGGGGATGGGTTTTATGGTAGAATGTGAGTGTTTGATGCGGCAGAGAAAAAAAATAAGAGTGAACTAAGCGAAGTATGTGTTGCATACTTGGAAGTGCACTCCACTTGCCCTTTTCTCTGCTTAGAATGATTTTGTTTGGTGAAGGATGAATGAATGCTGACTGGAATCGAGAATGTAGTGAGAATGTGGAGTGACTGAAAAATGGGGGCGGGACATTAGTCTGTAAGTAGTTTGTGTAATTATTTTTAAGATTTTTATTTTTCAAAGTGTGTTGGGTGGGTGCATGACTGTGAATGTGAATGAGGGGAAGGGTGTTAGAATATGCCACCATGTTTCATGGTTTGGAAGAGACAATATCTCTACTACTAACACCTGAAACCATTGTTGTAATTGAGTTGTCCGATGAGAATGCTTGCATGTGTATACAAGTTATTGATGTTTGTGTATGTACAAGAGGGTTGGGTTGGGTAGTTTGTAGCTAGTATTTAAGTTATTTGCAAAAGTAAAAAAAAACTTTTTTTTGTAAATGTTATTTTATACTATTTAAAGTTTTTTTTAAATTAGATTTGTTTTTTTTTAGTTAGTATGTAAGTGTATTATTTGCTAGTATTAAGTTTTTATGAGAAAGTGTAACATATTAATTGCTAGTAAAATAATGTATAGTGGTTAGAGTGTACCATATTAATGTCCCTCACTAAACGTTTCTGTAGATAATTGTTATTAAACATGTTTTGATGTTAAATTTTTTTTTTTAAGTTTTAACATTGCCAGGTAATTTACATTATTTTATGAAATAAAAATACGTTTTATGAGAAAGTCGATAAATATTGCAATATTAACGCAATACTTAAAGTTTTGTCTTAAACAACTCGTGTCAGTGTTCAGCCAGTTTCTTAAAACTCAATACAATGTTGTGAGCAAAAGTATTAAATGTGCTGTAAACACGACTCGTTTATTACGAAGGCCAAAGGCCGCACGCTACGAAGGACAGGGTAGGCAGGTCATGTGAAAATGCTGCAAAGCACTGTGTACTGGACTGGCGGTGTCGGAGCAGCGCACCACGTGTGTCGCGGAGTCCGGGGGAGAGCAGGGGATGGGATGTAGTGGCCATCGCTGTTGGTGCGAAAAGGGGCAGCGCTCAGCCCAAGCACAGTGGGGAAGGGGATGGCGCATTCACAAAGGATAAAAAGGGAGAGGAGGCACAGGCGAATCTAGGCTGGAAAGTGGCGAATCACTGCTGTTTTTCCCAACCACGTCCCACCCTCTGCTTTCGCCCTCCGATAACTGTTCTTGTAGTGGTCATCTGTTTAACATCGCCTCGCCTCGCTGCGTACATCCCAGGAACACACACTGCAGGAGAAAGCTCTTTCCCGCGATGTTTTTCAAACACATAAAGTTAAAATGTTCGATATAATTATATTATTTTTCTTTGTAGGCCATCCTTTTTTCGCCACTTTGTTTTATGCTGTTACTAATAAACACTTTTGCAGATGTATTTTTACTTTGTGGTAAGTGATTATAATGGTATTTGTCTCTCTCTATTTTTCGGCATTACACCTTTGTTTACATACATTGTGGCACTATGTGTATTGTAGAGGGAAACGAAAAATTTAGTTACATACAATGAGTCAGGGAAAGCATCAAAGTCTTAATAGTTTGTTGGAAGATCTTTTCGTTAGTGACACAGAAAGTAAATCTGATTCACTACAGAAAAGACCAGCTACTACAAGATGCCAGGGCATTATCACTTTACCTAAATGGCGATGTTTCGATATCTTATTGGATAATCTTTACTTGTGCGATTCGGACACTGACTCACTAACGGAAAGGCCGTCAACCATATCAGATCAGGACACGACCGCTTCCCCAAACACGATAAAGTAGATATCCTATTAGATGATTTGCATTTAACTGATATGGAAAATTTGTGTGATTCGGGAAATGTATCATCTGAGTCACAAGCGAGTTCTGTGTCAGATGAAGATATTTCATCTAGGGAAACAGAAAATAATTCATTTTCCGATTCCTCAGCCTCAGTAGAACTTTTGCCAGACCTAACATACATGTTACTGGCCAATGCGTTCACATGCAGATTGACTCAGACGTTGATACGTAATGATCAAGAAGAATCTGACATGGACTTTGAACATTTTTTCACAAGGTGCAAGGTCCCTTTCTTAGAATTAGTATTGGCAGCACCCCGGCCCATAACAATTAGCGTCACCATAGCTTGCAGGTTAGTCAAATCCTTCACGGCAGAGGAATACACCAAGAGATATTTTACTTTCAATGTAAATATCTTCCTGTTCTGCATTGTACGATGTTGGCCAAATTTTCGATGAGGCAACTAAGCCTTATCTGACAAACAAACTTGAGGAGTTTAGTGCATGTGGTTCTGGTTGAAGTTTTCTTCTAATACTGCATATGGACGTCCATATATCGCAATTTAGGGCATTCACCATCGGTGTTGCCCACGCTATGCTGCCCAAGTTTATTGCCAATAAGAAGGCCTGCATTAATGTGTAGTCTCCTGAGGGAATGTTTCCATTATGCCATTACCTCAGTTTTTTTCCTGTCATACATCAAACCGAGAGATTAACTTCATATCCTAAACCTTACGAGGTTTTGAATATTGAAGGTATGTTGGATCCTATAGTGATACAGGATATCCGTAAGTTCGAGGAGAACAATTCTATTTCTATCAATCTACTGTGTTGTGGGCAAAGATAGCGATATAATTGACGAAACTTATGCTGAGCAAGGGTTATCGTACCTATGTGTATTTCTCCTGTATGCCATGATTGCCACATAAATGTTTTGGCCATTCACACTTGTGGTAATGATGTGCATTTGCATTTTGTGTCAATAGAATTTTGTCACAGCTAGTTGGTAGTCAGCCGAGTAAGAAGATAAACAGGAAATTTATTTGCGATTGTTGTCTCCAGTACTTTGTTAGTGAGGAGAAACTCGCAAACCATACTATTCTCTGTCAGGAACAAAAGGCTTTTTGCAGTACTTTCCATACAGGAGAAGATAAGTACTTGGAATTAAAAGATTAGAGCAAACAGCAAAGATTGGGTTTTATTGCCTATTGAAACATATAAAGTTGCTTGAAACCCTTGTCCACTTGCTTGCCCAATAATGAGATGAGTAATGCCACTATCATTTACCAACACGTTCCATATGCTTGTAGCATTTTGATGGTTATTTCAAACAATCCCAGTTTATCTAACTACTTTGAGTTTGAGAGTGACGATTGCATGTACCAATTAGTCGATAAATTAGTTGAACTGACATAGTGAGTTGCAGGAATTTACAGCATGACTGTTCCGATGAAGCCAAAAACCCCGACTGATGAGGCTAGGTTGGCGACTCAGGAGTGTTGTCATATTTGCAAAGGAAGAACTCGGTACATATCCCTCTGTGGTCGACCATGAACATCTGACAGGTGAAATCAGAGGTCGTGCACATAATAAATGCAACTTGAACTTCAGACTGCCGAAGAAACAACTTGTCGCTGTCTTTCATAACCTGCACAATTATGATGCTCAATTTCTCATAAGGCCTTTGGCTAAACGCCACGTAACACAACCCGACGGAACCATGGTAATACAAAACCTGGGTAATATACAGGTGATTGGAATGACCCCTGAAAAATACAAATCCATCACCAAACAAATTCCCAATGGAAATGATTTCAAAGGAAAGGCACAATATTTCAAATTATGTTTCATTGATTCATTCCAGTTTATAAGCACCTATCTGGAAACTTTGGCAGGTAATTTACAACCTGCGCAATTGAGTATCGCCCGCTCGAGGTTTCCAGACAACACCCAATTTGAGTTGGCAAAACGGAAGGGAGTTTTTCCTTATGACTTTGTTAAGTCGAAAGTCAGTCCTATGTGTACATCACGCCTACCAAGGGATGCATTTCATAATGTGATGAAAGCCAGAGGCACTGGAGATGAGGATTATGCTCATACACAAGGCGCATGTGATTCGTTCAACTGCATGAAACTGTTTCAGTATGCTATTCAGTATTTATGGGTGGACACTTGTTTCCTGGCAGATGTTTTTGAAAATTTCATAACCATGTGTTTGGTTCATTGTGGTGTGATCCCGCCATGTACATCACAGATCCATCTCTTTTATGGGACACTTTATTGTCAATGACACATATGTGGCTAGAGTTGTTGACTGACCTAGACATGTATATTTTTGTAGAATGTAGGGTTAGGAGTGCAGTTACCCAGGTTTCCAGAAGGCGTGCGGAAGCCAATAAAATTTACATAGGCGAAGATTACAACCCCAGTGTGGCATCAAAATATATATGCTATTTCGACGTAAAGTGGCTGTACAGTCACACTATGAAGTGCAACCTACCAATTGGCAATTTTGAGTGGGTTGAGTCTGAACTGTTTTCATCAAGGGATTTCGCGAACCTGTGAATGATGGGGACACTTGCTTTTTCGCGGAAGTGGATTTGTCTTTTCCAGACGAGTGCTATGATGCTCTATCTGATCTGCCTTTGGCGCCAGTAACAGGCATACCACCTTACAGCTCGCACGGAAATTTCTTTTGACACTCACGCTGCAGCAGAATTATGTTATACATGGGGAAACACTGAAGCACTATTTGATGTATGGAGCCAACCTTGACTCTGTTCGTCGCGTTCTACACTTTGACCAGAAGGCCTGGATGGTGCCGTACATCGAATTCAATATTGACAAACGTCCTCAGGCTGTGAACGAATTCGTGAAATCATTTTTTAAGCTAATGAATAATTCCATATATGGAAAACTTTACAGAATGTCCACCAGGAAAGGGACATAAGAGTCGTTACCAAGTTTGACACAATCTACGGGGCTGCAGAGCTGATAGGACATCCTACATTCAAGCAAGGCAAATTATCGATGAGAATCTAGTCCTTATCGAAATGTCAAAGAGCTGTGTTACATTTAACAAGCCTTTGTACACTGGTGTTGCCATTATTGATTTGTCTAAATTGACCCTTTACGAATTTCACAATCAGTACATGCGCACCAAATTTACTCCACCAGCCTTGCACCTTGTATATTGTGATACCGATAGCCGGATTTATGAAATTGCCTGTGATGATGTTTATGATGTAATTACCCCAGATTTAAAAGTGTGGTTTTATACTTCCAACTATGCACTCGATAATCCACAAAAATTCCCACGTGAGAACAAAGGCTATACGAGGGTGATGAAAGACAAATGTGCTGGCCGAATAGTCACACATTTTATAGGTTTGCATGCTAAGCTCTATACATACTTTGTTGTGAAAGAGCAGTGTATCCATAAGGCAAAGGGTGTAAAGTCTAATGTCTTACAGAAACTCCGATACGAGGATTACTGGGAATGCCTCGAAAATTGCACTAGGGTTTTAAGGACCCAATATCAGTTCTCTCCGCATGGTCATTAAGATTACACAGAATGCACGACTAAAGTAGTGTTGTCAGGTTTTGACGATAAGCGCTACATTGATGCAGATGGAGTATCTACTTTACCCTTGGGGCACTATAAAATTCCAAACTAAATATTTTTCTTTTCCACACTATTACACTTAGTGCCACATGAGCTTCAGCCCCACCATCTGCCAACACCGCACCCTGCACCACTCCCTGCTCCGCACTGCTCTGCACTGCTCCGCAATATCACCACAGCTGTCTGCAACATATACTGCATAAGCATCTAATCAACATCACCCAATTGAATGATGTATTGTTTTGCCTATCTGCAGGGTATGTTACCAGCTACCTGTGTCTCTTCAGAAAATACACTGTATTCCTCCATCATCACTACAATATCCCCTGTGGTCCTTTTCATCAACAAAGAATTTATCTACAGTATCCCCGTAACAGCATGGGACCGCATAACATCATATACACATTTAGCTTGAAGCTATTTGTGGGAGCATCGTTGGTGTTGTGTGTGTGCTCTACAAATTTACTTGGACATGACATATGAGTGCATCATAATGGATGTCTCAATTGTGCGCTGTAATGGACGCTCCACAATTCCGCTGTTATTTGTAAATATGTGTATAGTTTAGTTTTAAGAGACATCGATCACAATGCTCTGCAGTTTAGTTTTAATGGTATATAAGAATATTGTAAATATGTTATTGTAGATTATGTAAATAATATTTTTAAATGGTGTGTATGAATGTATGTGTGAATGTTTGTATATAAGTTTATTTTAATTGTTTTAAAATGTGAAATAGTTTTTG